>CM033698.1:8667000-9267000 GCA_019514585.1 Dendrobium officinale | reverse complement strand
TCTAATATATATACGACCAAAGATCGATACAAAAGCTAACATGCCTAGATGATATGAAGTCAACCACCATAACTGATTGATTGTTGTTATCATCAATCCAACCCCTATTGTTGTAGTCCATGATAACTGATGCACAATGTTTGATAAGCTATTATAAGAAAGGTGATCAGTCAGCTCACAGCTCCACCACTTACAACAAATATCTCGGTTCATAGATTTTATATTGTAAGAGGCACTATTAGATAATGTTCAGAAATTTAAGAACATTATATGTTTATTCTTTCTAGGAAAAGGCATTATCTAATACTTGCAAGGATCTACGACCAAAAGATCGATGTGGGTTTGATCAAATCGTACCCACTACTCAACTAGAATCCTCACTGCATTCAATCCATTCTCGAAGATAAATTTAAAGTCATCATCCACTATGACGCTATTCCAATTTTTTCAAGCCACCAACAATCAAATAAATGAATTATTATACAATCAATTTTTAATGAGCTTTTTTTTATTATTATTTAAAGTAGATGCAAAAGACACTTATACTTTCTTTTATCTATTTTCAAAAATTTGTTATAAATAAATAAAATGTCAGTTACAAATTATTATTTCTATTTATTTTTAGACAGGTTGCCTAGAATATCAATCACATTAATATCTCTTGATTTTTTCACTTTATAAAGCAGGCCAAAGGTGTTTTGAGTGATTGAGTTACCTTTTTTTTTCAAAATTTTTTATTTATTTATTTGATTGTAATAATTTATGTGTTGTACAACCAATGAAATCGAAGTGTCTGCAAAATGGAACAAAATTAATTATGATAAATGTGATTGACTTGATTTAGATAGAAAATTTTGATTAGATATGTCTTGTAATACATATAATTAGGTAAATATATATAGGCAAACATGTATGTCCTATAAAGAGCTGTGTTTGTTAATGGAGAAATAGAAAAGTTGGGTTTGGGAAGAAATTGTTTTGTGCGGAGTCTGGACATGTAGCTTTCATCCGGATTCTAATGAAATGAAGTTGTGTACGTGGCTTTTATGCATCATGTGTACAACTCGTATACAGGATGAGTATAAATTTCCCTTATGCACATTTTGTGTATAAGTTATACACATGATGTGTACAAGACACATGGTTTCATTTCATTGGAGTTCAAATGCGAGCTGCGTCTGGACTTTGCATATAATAATTTAACTTGTTTGGGAGGATAATGAAATTGTACTTTTGGTTTGACAAGATTTAGGTGTTTTAAAGTTTATATAAAGTTTTATTATGCGATCCGTAGAGTGGATTACTATGCCTAAAACTCATGGAGGAACATCTCATGGGTATAAATTAATTAGAGTATTTGATTGATGGATTATTAATTTATTTTAATATGCCGACCAAGCAATATGGAAAAAAAAGATCACTTGCGTATTTTTTATTTGTCATTTAAGTAATATTGCTTTTTTTTAGAAAGTGTTCTAATAGATTACCCAATAATTCTTATAGAAAGATTTTTATAATAGGAACTTTGCCCAATAGATGCGCGAGCAAACTATCATCAACTTATAAAGAAAACAGCTAGCTTCAACTGAGAAAACTTTTTAAAGTAAAAATGTATTAGTTGAAAGATGACATGGAAAGAATATTCTTGAAATTAAATAAATTTTTTTTTTAAGATAAAACTTATTATTGCTTTTCAACACTTCTCATTGATAATGCATCCTTCATAAAGCTTGTGACTTCATTGTTAAAAGTTGACAAAGAAGATAATATTTTGGAGAGGTGATAATGGTTATTTTGATTGTTATTTATTTTGTTGCGATAGTTAAAAGAAGACAACTATGATTCCTTCATTATCTTGATTGTTATTTATATCAAGTTATGAATATTTTATGGTTGTAAGAGTAAGTATTTATTAAGCACCTAGTGACTGTTTAATATTGTTGCGGACTAGAATATTCGAGGCGGTAGAGTTAGTAAGTTTTTCGTCTTAGAAATGCGCGCACGGATATCCAACACACAAACAAAGAGAGAAGTAAAACAGTTAATTTTTTACGTGGAAAGCCCAAAGAGGGAAAAATCACGGGGCCTCTCCCGGGTGAAAAGATTCCACTAAATTTAACTGAATTGCAAAGGTTAACCAATCCCTTGACTTAAAGGAGGTCAAATTACGGTAGTTTGGAGAGTTAGGCAAAGGTCTGGAGATGATTGTGTGCATGGAACTCCGACAACGTCCGTGCAGAAGTTCAGCTGACAGGGAATGATCCGACAAAAGTTGAGTGGAAGTTTGGCGATGCTCGACAGTGATCCGACAAATGTCAGGCTGAAGTCCGCAACAAGGTAGAAGTCCGACGGCCGGGTGTGGTGGTGCGATAAAGGTCGGGCTGAAGTCCGGCAGCAGTCGTTGGCAAGGCGCACGGTGGTTTGACGATGATCGGTCTGAAGTCCGATGGCGGTCGGCAGCTAGGCAGTGGTCCAACAATGGTAAAGCTGAAATCCAGAGACGATCGATTGCGGGGTAGAATTCTGACAGCGGTCGACGACCAGGCGAGGGTCTGACGAAGGTCGGACTAAAGTCCGGTGACGACTGTCAAGTTGAAGCCGACAGCAGATGGCGGATGGGTGGTGGTCCGACGAAGGTTGAGCTATAGTCTGGTGATGGTTAGTGGCAAGGCGGTGGTCCAACGATTGTCAGGCTGAAGTTTAGTGGTGGTCAGCGACCGGGTGGAAGTTCGGTGGATGTCGACGGCCGAGCGGTGGTTTGATGTAGGTCAGGCTAAAGTCCGGCGGCTGTCGGTGGTCGGGTGGAAGTTGAGCGACTGTCGGCTGTCAAGTGGAAGCTCGGCAGCAGTTGGCTGGCAGACCGGTGGTCCGAAGAAGGTCGGGCTAAAGTCCAGCGGCGGTCAGCAGCATGGCTGTTGTCCGACGATTGTCGATCTGACGTCCAACGGCGGTCAGCGGCCGGGTGGAAGTCCGGCGACGGTCGGTGCTCGGGCGGTGGTGCTGGAGTTCCTAAGGCTTTAGAGCTCTCTCCGATCTATAGCCAAAGGTCTCCTTTATATAGAGAGTAGGGGTCTATTTTTAAATTTTCATGAGTGGCACACCCCGTAAATATAAAGAAGAAATGGGGCATGTTCAGAGTGCTCCATCGGATGGCTTGTATTGATTTCCCCCATCATAAAGAGTTTTTTAACTGTTTAAGGGCCTTAACGATGTCGGAATTTAGCGATCTTAGGCTCGTTGGATTTTTTTATTCGAGCCGTTCGATTTGTTTATTAGCATGCCATATTTGGATATATTTTGTCATCCAAATAATTCTTTGATCCTTCCAAATGTGGTTTGGGCCCTTGATTTGGACCCATTTGGGCCCGGGTTGGATTGATTTTGTTGTTGTTAGATGTTTAGTTTGACAATAAGTTTGTTGAAATTGAAACTCAGATGATTGTGAATTTAATTTTGAAAGTTTTCAACTTGAATATATCCTGAGATTTGTGCTCTATCAAAGAAATTTTTTGATGACGTATCAAATATAAATTAATTTCATAATAATAATGACTCATGATTATCAAAATTTGACTTTGTTAATTCATAATTTTAATATTTAGCCAATTTTTTTCAATTTCGTTTGAACTTTTTAGTTACATCCTAAATGATTTGACAAATATCCTTACTGCTTAGAGCACATTAGAGCACAACGTGAAAAAAGCAGCATCATTTTGTCTTTACTTCTACCTATTAATTGCAATATAATAATTTGTTTTGAATTTTTGTTTATATATACATTCAAAATGATTTGACACCCCTAACAGCAAAAACTTACTTTCTACAATAGCTTTAAAAAAAAAAATTATAGTAACTTTATGAGGTAGTAAGAAAGACATCCCAAATAAAGACCAAGAGGCTATTTGGCAACAGGTAAGATTTAGTAAAGCCTGCAAATCCAAATTTAGTAAATTCTAGTTATCATAAATTATGAAAAGTATTTGGCAAGATATATTTCAAATCTTGAGAAATTATTTGGCAACCATAATCATGGACTTAATACGGTTAGTTTATTAAAAATTTAAATTCGATTTCCCTTTAAATTTAAGTTGTGTTAACTATGAGTTACTTAATAAGCTTAATTTTAGTTGCCATTAATTAGTTATAAAGATAAACAATATAATTAGAAGTTATCTTAATTATTAAATAATTTAACTAATAATTTAGTATTAATTATCTAATAACTTGCCTAGGCATTAATTTTGCTAATTATATTGATAATTATATATTAATCATTTAATTATTATTTACAATAATTAATTATTAAAATATTATTTACTTTTTTTTTATTATTGATTATTCAATTTATCATTTAAGCATTATATCACTAATTTATTTATTAATTTAGTATTTACAGTGCTAATTATGTAATTTATTATTTTTATTTAAAATAATATTAATAAGTGAATTAAATTAATTCCTAGTTTGCTTCAGTTCCTGTGATTTGTTTCTTCTTGGTCGTTGCTGCTTCAGCCTACTACTTTGCTGTTGCTGCGCAAGTAATCATTTTTTTCCCTTTAGCGCGCTTCTTCGTCCAAGTCCCGTAAATTCATCGAACTCCCATATTAATAAATCTGGGATTTACACCAAATGCCAAGTAACAGTGGATTTATCTCTGTGAGATTTACGAGATTCTAAAATTTTGTTGGCAATATTTTAGCATAAATTCGGTTGCCAAATTGCCCCTCAAATGAAAAAAAAAGAGATCATTGCCAATATTTCTTCTAAAAATTAGGGCTAATGACGTTGGAGCTGAGCTGTTTGATTGAATTAATTTCATGCTAGTTTTATTCCATTTGGTAGCTTATATGACTATATAGGTTTAGTGCTTGCCTTTGATTGTGTGTAGCCTAATAGGTGATTAGCTTTGTCTATAAATCGGTAGCAGTGTTTGTAATAGAGGATTATTTTTTGGATGAATAACATTTGAGTAGTTTTACTCTGTTTTATATCATGTATCTTAAGATTAAGCTCAGGTGGTGGATTATTTTCATCTAAGGAGTTCTTGGATTTGTGCATGGCCACGACCACCGGATCATCGACATGAATTCGTTGAGCCCCTCTGGTCCAGTGTCATCTGGTGTAGGGCCGCTGCTGTAACTTACCATACACTCCTTTCGCCTTGGCTAAAAGTCATCATGGTCTTCTACTCGTCATCCACCCCTCTCGGCATGAAACCGCATACTACAAGCTGTTGTTGTCTTATTCTTAAAAAAGAAAAAAATGCAAGCTACTGCTGGTCCATGATAAGAAGCAAAGAAAGCATCTAACAGAGGTTGCTGGAGGCGAAGCTGCAGAAGTTTGCGTGAGAGAAAGCCCGAGTGGGCCAAAGGCGAGATCGGACCTCATGTTTCTTGATTCAAGAAAAGGTGGTGGAGTTTTCCTTGTGGTAGAGTGCTCATTTGAGGCAAACCGAAGATCGTTCTTCGGTCAAGGCCTAAGTTCTAACCATAAGAGTAATTCCTGTCTGCAGGATATCGATTCTTGGCACCCTGATGCAGTGCACTATAGCTTAAAAGGAAACGCGAGACACCATACTCTCCCCAACGGTTTTGCTGACAGCCACGATGCTCTTTTCTATTTCTAGTTTTCACTTACCCACTAGTTTTATTTTGCTGTATTTTCGTTTATAGCATTTTTCGTCTCTTCTGGAAAAACCCATAGGAATTGCATATAGATGTGAGAACAGGGAGAAGAAGGCACTCTCCTTTGTTTTCGAAAACCTCTTTTTACCAAAGCATAGTGAAGAACCTGAACATACAGAGTTCAGGCGTTACCCGGCATTGGTTGTCTTGTTCCTGTTCTGTTTATTTTCCTTGCAGGTAGCCGACGTCCTATCGAGGAGGAGCTCAGCGGCATCAGGTTGGTATCAGAGCCTTGCTTGACTTGGGAATGGCAGATCGTGGTAAAGAACCCATTACCGAAGAAGTGCGGAGTCTCGACGCACTTTGGGCAAACCAGCAAACTTTTGAGCGCCGGCTGGATGAGCTGTCGGCCGAAGTGCAGGTGCTAGCCGTGGACATTCGCCGTGAGTTTAATCTCATCCGTGCGAGACCACCACCGATTCAAACACCGCAAGTTGATCCCACGGGAATTCGACCTCTACAGCGTAGAGGTGCAAATGCAGCAAGACCTTTCCGTCACATGCAGGCAGTTTTTCAGGATTTCTCAGATTCAGAGGAGGAACTGCAGTACCCACAAGAAAACGATTTGCTCGGTTCAGACGAAGCCGATGAATTCAACCAGCAGCCGGTAGGATGCCAGAGGTATCGAAGACCCTTTCCTCCACATTTTCCGCAAGGTGAATTCAAGGCCAAGCTTGACATCCCTTATTTCGACGGTCGTATGCATATCGAAGATTATTTGGATTGGGAGAAATCGGTGGAGAACTTCTTTGATTACATGGAAGGTCCAAGAGATAAGCAAGTGCGATATGTTGCTTGTCGTTTGAAAGGTGGAGCAAGTGCCTGGTGGGCACAGATGTTACAGATGAGACAAAGGGAAGGCAAAGGGCAAGTGCGGAACTGGAACCGCTTGAAACAGCTCTTGAGAGCCCAATTTCTGCCAACAGATTATGAGCAGATTTTATACATGAGATACCAACATTGTTGCCAAGGAACAAGGTCTGTGAGCGACTACACGGAAGAATTTCATAGATTGTCGGCTAGAAACAATCTAAATGAATCCGCTAATCACGTAGTAGCCCGTTACATTGGGGGATTAAAGGACAGCATCCAAGACCGACTGGAGTTGAATTCCGTTTGGTCGATGGCTCAAGCAGTGAATCTAGCCATGAAGGTGGAAATGCAGCAGACACGGTTAGCCAAAAATTCTTATAACCGTCGGCATTGGCAGGAAGCTAGTGCGTCCGGGAAGGGTAGCAATCCTGCTATCAAAACAGCACCTGTTGTTGGCTCATCGGCTCAGGGTCCGCCCCAGAACCTCAGCTCCCCAGACCCCCGGATGCAATCAAAACTGAAAGTTATAGCCAAGGAAAATCCATACGCCAAGCCTTCTACACTCAAATGCTTCCGTTGTTTCCAGCCCGGCCACAAGTCGAATGAGTGCCCACAGAGACAGCAAATTAATCTAGTCGAAGGTGACGAGGGAGCAGACCCAGATGCTGACGACGCAAACCCAGATGGTGAGTCGGAAGATGTTCCCGCGGATGAGGGTGAGTCTCTAGTCTGTGTGTTAGAAAAGCTGCTATTGGCTCCATGACAGGCCGTTGATTCACAACGCCACTCCATTTTTAAAACCCGTTGTACTATAGGCGGCAAAGTATGCGATCTTTTGATCGACAACGGATGTACTGAGAATGTGATTTCCAGGGCTGTAGTGCAAAGTTTACAGTTGAATACTACCAAGAATGTGTTTGAATAGTTGCTATTTGAATGAGTTATATTTATGCAACTTATATAGTTTTGATGATTCCAAACATTATTGTTCAAATGTATAGTTATCTCCTAACAATTTCAGAAGATTTGCACTTGCTCTTGTGTGTACTAACATTTCAGGAAAATCAGACTCCAGACTACGAAAACTTCAATTCAAATTCAACATGAGATATTTTGTTTAATTGATGTTTGTCTTTTCTTTGAATTAATCTTGAAAGGGAGTGATTGTAATTGAGTGAATAAAATCTCACACACACAAATAAGGAGATCTTGAAATTCTATACTGATCGTACAGGACGATATTTATCGTACTGGACGATCTGTCAGTTATCTCCTATAGAGCACTTGGAACGAATAGGAACTTGCTTTGAAAAATTTTTCTAAGTCCTATTCGTCCAGGACGAAATTTATTATCGTCCCAGGCGATGGGTTCACGGTAAACTTTTCGTCCAGACGAATTTTACCATCGTACGAGGCGACCACTGCTCTGGAAAATTTTCGTCCAGACGAAAATAAATATCGTACAGGACGATCAATTCTCTGCAAAATTTTTCGTCCAGATGAAAATAAATCATCGTCCCAGGCGATGGGTTCACTGCAAAATTTTCGTCCAGACGAATTTTACCATCGTACGAGGCGACCAGTGCTCTGGAAAATTTTCGTCCAGACGAAATAAATAATCGTCCAGGACGATCAGTTATCTGGAAAATTTTCATCCAGACGATCACATTTTCGTTCAAACGATAAACCGACTTAGAACAGTTTTCAGCAGTTTCTAGAACCGACCTTGTAATAACCGTTCGTACTGGACGAACCAAGTTCGTACAGGACGATCAGCTGTACGAAGTCAGTTCGTACACATATACAAATTGGGTCGTTTCAGATCGTTTAAGTAAAATCGTCCAGGACGATCCAGGATCGTACAGGACGATCCACTGCGTACAGAATTGAAAATTTGCAGTTTTTTTGGGCGGTTTCACTTGTCTTTTTCTATAAATAGTCCAAATTAGACTGCCACCCAATCTTTTTGTCATTTGATCTTCGTGCCTCTTGGGAGAATAGCTAAGGAGAGAGTGGAAGAGAGCATTCAAAGAAGGATTCCTACCACTGGAGCGAGAAGGCTTCACTTGGATTGCTAAGGTAAGAGTCTCTACTTGTGAAATTGGATTTCTTCACTCTTTTTCTTTCTTCCTTCTAGATTCTTGTGAGAAGATCTGTCAAAGAGATCCGGTTCTCTGTCGACACTTGGAGAGTGTGAACAGCCGAAGGGTTCTCTGCCCACACTAAGAGAGTGTGAAAGGACAAAGGTTCTCTTCCCACACCAGGAGAGTGTGAAAGGACGAAGGGTTCTCTGCCCACACTAGGAGAGTGTGAAAGGATGAAGGTTCTCTGCCTACACTTGGAGGGTGTGAAAGGACGACGGTTCTCTGCCAACACTGGGTTTTGTGTAAAAGGACGGACGGTTCTCTACCGCACCGGGGAGTGGTGAAAAGAGTGTGTTGTAAGGGCTTCTCCGCCTTGTTGTGGGTGCAAAAGGAGAGTCACTATTGGTATTAGTGCAATACTCAGAGGGTGCCTCTGAGGAGTGGATGTAGGTCTGGTTATAGACCGAACCACTATAAATCTGGTGTCATTTACTTTATAGCTTTTACGTTTCCGCACTTTAAATTTCAGTTTAAAAACAACTCTGTGGTTGAAAAAACATTTTTCTACTAACTTTAAAAGAAAATTTTATTTCGGTTCAACTTTATTATTAAGAGGGTTTTAAAATTTTAAAAACTACCAATTCACCCCCCTCTTGGTAGCCGTGGGACATTTACTTAGGCTTAACAACCTAATTACTAGACTCAACAAGTGGTATCAGAGCAGAGTTTCAAAATCATAAGTTTGAACTACTTTTTGATTAACGTAGATGGCTACATTTGGAAACCCGAAACACACCTGAGGGTTACTCTATCACTAGACCTCCACTGTTTGACAATATTCCTTTTGATTTTTGGAAAACACGCATGTCTACTTTCTTACAGTCACTTGATTATCGCATGTGGATGCTAGTCCAGGAAGGTTACACAAAACCAACTAGATTAGTTGATGGAATTAGGGTAGATACACCCTATGCAGATTGGACTATAGAAGAACGTGACTTAGCACAATTAAATGCGAAATGTTTAAATAGTTTCTTTTGTGCTTTAAAATCTGAAGACTACATGCGAGTTTCCACTTGTAAAAGCGGAAAAGACATATGGGATAGACTTTGTATTACTTATGAAGGGACAAATGAGGTTAAGCAATCAAGACAAAGAATTATTTCGCATGAAACCTAATGAATCTATATCTGACATGTACACAAGATTCACTCAAATTGTCACCTCTTTGCAAGCACTTGGTAGGGAATTAACTAATGCTGAAATGGTTAATAAGATTCTTCGTTGTTTACCTACTGCATACGATGCTAAAATTACTGCAATTACAGAGTCAAAAGATCTGAACATTTATTCTATTGACAATCTTCTTGGTTCACTCATTGCTTACGAGTAAGGAGTAAGTCAAAGAAAGATTGATGCAGGTGAACCAAGAAAGGAAAAGAATCTTGCATTAAATGTGGAAGAGTCAGAAAGTGAACACTCACAACCTGAGGATGAAGACGATATAGCACTGATGACTAGACAATTCAGAAGCTTTTTAAAGAGGAAGCAAAAGAGACGCCAGCAATGGAATAGAGGTAAGTATAACAAAAATGGCAGGATTTCTAATGAAGTGATTTGTTATGAATGCAGGAAACCAGGTCATATAAAAACTGATTGTCCAAAACTTAAAGCCACTCCTAGCAAGGAGAAGGTAGAGGAGAAACCAATAGTAAAGAAGGGCAAGAAGAAGTTTCAAAAGGCTTTTTGGGCGGACTCAGCTTCAGACTCATCTGAGACTGAAAACGAAGAAGAAGTCACCAACCTTTGCTTGATGGCAGATAAAGCTGAACAATCAGATCAAGAAGAGGTATGTGATTTAACCTATGATGAACTACTTGAAGTTTTTGAACACATGCATGATGCATATAGGAAAACTAAAAAGATGCATTCTAGTTTAGTTTTAGAATTGGAAGAGCTTAATAAGGAACACGAAATCCTTAGGAAAGATCATGCTTTAATTGATAGCAACCACATGAAACTACTTGATGAATATGATGACTTGAATAAAAATTTTGAAAATTTAAAATTATCCTATGCTGAACTTGAAAAAGAATTTAAGAAATTTAAGGATGAATCTGAGCACAAGACATATAAAATCAATTATACAAATCAAATCTTGAAGGAAATGAATTCATTTTACAAGCTTACTATAAGTGCTCTCGAGGATAATAGGAACCCCCCTAAACTTGAAGATTTTACAAATCCTAAATATTATCCTAAATTCATGAAATCCCTTAGAAGACAATCATATGAAAGAAAACATAGGAATATTTTTCCTAATGTTAAATGTAACAATTGTGGATTTTTGGGACATATATCTCACACCTGCACTTTAAAGATGAAACCTAATTTGGTGTGGAGAACTAAGATGCATAAACCTAGACATATCACACATGCATCTGATTATAAATTTCATAAAGGTGAACCCAAACTAGTTTGGGTTCCCAGGTCTAACATTTGAGAATTTTGCAGGTATACTCTCACACAAGACCTCGTGAGAGTATATGGTACCTGGACAGCGGATGTTCTAAGCACATGACTGGAGATACTACTCAATTCATAACGCTGGAAACCAGGAGTGGAGGCAAAGTTACACTTGGAGATAATACCACAAAGAAGGTGGTTGGATCAGGTATGATTGGAAATTTGAAAAACTTTTTCATAGATAATGTTTTATTAGTTGAAGGCTTAAAACATAATTTGCTTAGCATAAGTCAGCTATGTGATAAGGGCTATAATGTAAAATTTTTACCTACTAGCTGCATAATTAGCCTAAATGGGAAAATTGTTTTAAATGGAAAAAGGGTGAACAATGTCTACATGCTAGATTTAAATTGTATTCAATCTCCTACTGCTTTTTTGTTTGAAAACTGTTTCTGATGAATCATGGCTTTGGCATAGGAGACTTTGTCATTCTAGTATGAAAAATCTTAGAAGAATTACCCAAAAGAATTTGGTTAGAGGGATACCTAAACTAGACTTTACTAAGGACCACTTATGTGATGCATGTCAATTAGGAAAACAAGTGAAGTCCTCTTTTAAGTTCAATAAAGATCTTAGGACCAGTAAACCTTTAGAAATTCTTCACATGGATCTTTTTGGACCTGTAAGCACGGTTAGTCTAGGAGGAAAGGTATATGGATTTGTAATAGTAGATGATTTTTCAAGATTCACCTGGGTTAAATTTCTTTTTCATAAGAGTGAATCATTTGAGGAATTCAGAAATTTTTCAACTTGGATACAAAGAAAACTAGGATGTGAAATAATTTTCTATACAAAGTGATCATGGAGGAGAATTTGAAAATGAAAGATTTGAAGATTTCTGTAAAGAAAAGGGGATTGATCACAATTTTTCTGTACCTAGAACTCCTCAACAAAATGGAGTAGTTGAAAGAAAGAACAGAACATTAATAGAAGCCGCCCGAGAAATGTTAGCAGAATACTCTCTTCCTAGATATTTTTGGGCTGAGGCGGTTAGCACTGCATGCTATGTTCTGAATAGGGTAAATGTGAGATCAAATTTGAATAAAACACCCTATGAATTGGTAAAAGGTAGAACACCAAATTTGTCTCATTTACATGTATTTGGTTGCAAGGTGTTCATACATAATAATGGAAAATCTGCCTTAGGAAAATTTGATCCAAAATCAGATGAAGGAATTTTTGTTGGATATTCAAGTGTTGGAAAATCTTATAGAGTATTCAACAAAAGAACTTTAGTCATTGAAGAAACCACACATGTTGTTTTTGATGAAAATGAAAATATGGAAGAGCTAAAAGTTGTTGAAGAAGAAATTAAAGAAAACTCCCAAAAGATTGATAGATTAAATTTGGAAGAAAATGTGGAAGAAAATATAGAAAGAGAAGACCCTTTGCCTAGAGATTTGAGATTTTCTAAAAATCACCCAAAGGAATTAATTATAGGTGAACCAAGTGAGGGTGTTAAAACTAGGCGTGGATTAAACAAGGAAGTCAATCATTCAGCCTTTATTTCAACTATTGAACCCACTAACATTGATCAAGCACTTTCAGATGAATTTTGGATATTGGCCATGCAAGAAGAGTTAAATCAATTTGTAAGAAATAAAGTTTGGGAACTAACTACAAGGCCAAAAGATCAAAGTGTTGTTGGAACCAAGTGGGTGTTCAAAAATAAAATGAATGACTCAGGAGTAGTCATTAGAAATAAGGCTAGATTAGTAGCTAAGGGGTATAATCAAATTGAAAGAATTGATTTTGAGGAAACTTTTGCCCCTGTAGCTAGACTTGAAGCAATTAGGGTTTTTACTAGCCTTTGCCTGTTTTAAAGGTTTTAAATTGTTTCAAATGGATGTTAAAAGTGCCTTTTTAAATGGAGTAATTGAAGAAGATGTTTTTGTAGAACAACCTCCAGGTTTTGAAAATTCTAAATTTCCAAATCATGTTTTCAAATTAAAAAAGGCATTATATGGATTGAAACAGGCACCTAGGGCTTGGTATGAGAGGTTAAGCACCTTCCTACTTGAAAGATCTTTTGAAAAAGGAAGTGTGGATACAACTCTCTTTTTAAGAAAAATTGGAAAGGATATACTTATTGTTCAAATTTATGTGGATGACATCATCTTTGGATCTTCAAATAAACATCTTTGTGATGATGATTTTTCTAAAACAATGAGTAATGAATTCGAAATGAGTCTAATGGGAGATTTAAATTACTTTCTAGGATTTAGCATTAAGCAACTTGAGGAAGGTACTTTTCTTAGTCAAAACAAATATATTAAGGACATCCTCAAAAAATATGAAATGGACAATGCTAAACCTGTTAGTACACCAATGAGTTCTTCAGTTCAGTTGGATAAGGACCTTAAGGGAAAATCTGTTGATCAAAAGAAATTTAGAGGGATAATTGGATCTTTACTTTACTTGACTGCTAGCCGACCAGATATTATGTTCAGTGTTTGCCTATGTGCTAGATTTCAATCAGATCCAAAAGAATCACATTTGACAGCAGTAAAAAGGATTTTAAGATATCTACTAGGAACTCAAAACTTAGGAATTTGGTATCCTAAGTTTAGCTCTTCATTTGAAATTATTGGTTACTCAGATTCTGACTTTGCAGGCTGTAGAGTGGATAGGAAAAGCACTTCTGGAACATGTCAATTCATTGGAAATTCATTAGTTTCATGGTCTAGTAGAAAACAAAATTCAGTGGCACTATCTACTGCAGAAGCAGAATACATTGCATTAGGAAGTTGTGTGGCACAAGTACTTTGGTTTAAAACAACAGTTGATTGACTTAGGATTAACTATAGGCACTATTCCAATTTATTGTGACAATACTAGTGCTATTTGTATTTCAAAAAATCCTATTCAACATTCTAGAACCAAACACATCGATATAAGGCATCATTTCATAAGGGATCACGTATCCAAAGGAGAAATTGAACTCATACATGTTTCAACTGAAAATCAACTTGCAGACATTTTTACAAAACCTTTAGCCTTTGATACCTTCAGTACTTTAAGAACAAGGCTTGGTGTTATTGATTTGAATGCTTAACTAAAATGTCTTTGCAACATTGATACTTGTTGTGTTTTTGTTTTTGTAATTTTGTGAATTTTTGTGTTTTTAATGAATTGTTTTTGGTTTTGTGATTTTGTTTTATGTTTTCTGTGTTTCTGATTGTTTTTGTTGATTTTGTTATTTTAAAAAAAAAAAAAAAAAAAAATCAAAATTTTTTTTGGAGGAAATCGTCCAGGACGAAATATTTTCGTACGGGACGATGTGTAAAGGAACAGTTTGCGAAAAATTTTAAACCGTTTTAGAGCAGTTTTTTTTTTATTGGATCGTCTGTACGATCTGTAATCGTCCAGGACGAATTTTTTTTTTGCTCTCAAACGTCGGGACGATTGATTGCAGCGGTTGAGTGGATAAAAAACTTTTTTTTAATACGAACTTCGTCTGTACGAAATTTTTGTTCGTCTAGACGAACATGTGTCGATTCATTGTAGGGGACGGTTTTCAAGAGTCATTAAAACGAAATACTTTTCGATCGTCTGTACGAAATTTTTTTTCGTCTGTACGATCGGTCAAGTCAAAAAGCCTGTACGAAGGGACGCATCGTAAGTTGTGTTGAATACGAAAAGCCGTTACATTTTGGACGAATTGGATCGTCTGTACGAACTTACTTCGTCCAGACGAACTATTATGTTTCGTCCAGGACGAATATTTTCGTCCAGGACGAAAGTATCGTTTTCCTTTAAATATGAAGGCTTTTCAAACTTGACAATCACACTTTCAAATTTCCTTTTCAATCTCTTTCAACATCAAATCAACAATGGCCTCCTCTAGCAAAAGACAAAAGGTTTTGGTGAAGAAACCAAATAGGAATGCCCCAGACAACTTTCTTTCCAAGGCAAATGAAGAATCTTTTCCTCGTTTTGCCTCCGCAAAAATCACTCCGTCTCGCATTCTTATCCCAGCAGAGTTAAAATTTAGGGTAATGCACCTCTTCGCCTCAACCAAATTTCAGTTCATTCTTTCTCTCGTCCACTTCTACAATAAATAAACCTACCATTACTTTCTTGCCAACATGAGTTTCAATTCTGACCACTCTATCATTAGTTCTTTTGTTTTTAAGCAAAAAGTTGAGATCACCAAGCACGATCTTGGTTCATTTTTAAACTTAAGAACTGAGGGATATAGAGCCCACACCCTAATGTCAGAAAACTCCTTCAAATGGTTTGAAATCAATAGGGTAATTAGAGGAAATGCGATTGACAATCATGTTGCTAGAGTCTCAGGTATGACCCAAGATGCCCGAATCATCCAGCATATCCTTAGATCCTCAATTATTCCTAAAGCTGGTGATAGGATTAACATCCCTCCTCTCCTTTCTTGTCTAACTTTTTTAATCATGTCAAGACATCCTATTGATGAAGCCCAACTCATCATAGATCATATCTATGGGCTTTCAGAAATAGGACATGCTGATCAGAAGAGGAAGAAGAATATTTCATTAGGGCACTTAATTACTTATATTTTGGAGAAGAAATACAATATAGTGCATCCTGATGAGGAATATGAAGAGCCAGTTTACTATAACAACACATCATTCAGACTGCTCTTCAAGGAGGAAAAAGAAAAAGGGAAAGCACATGACAGTGCTTCAGAAGAAGAAGAAGAAGAAGGAGAGCATACCTCTGCACCTCAGTCAGATTATCAGAATCTGATTGAGAGATTTGATCGATTAGAGACTCATATTGATCAAAGATTTGATCAATTTGATGCTCAACTTGTGCAGCAACAACATGACATTGGTGTTATTAGAAATGAAGTACATGATATCAATACCAATGTAATGTTGATGGCCTCCTACTTTAACCTTTTCGGTGGCATTCCTCCTCCTCCTCCTCCAGAACAGTAGAGATGATTTTATGTGTTTTTTTGTTGTACTTGTGTTGTATTTTTGTTGTGTTGTTGTGTTAGTTGCTCATTTTTTTTATGTCTTGTTATGTTAATGTTTTTTGTTAAGTGTATGTTTTTTTTTTTTTATTTTAAGTTGTGTTTAGCTTTTGTGAAATGTAATCCTTTCATATAAATCAATGCATTTCGCACTTGTTTCAGTATTGATTTGTTATTGAAATGTGGTTAATTTTTATGAATTTCATTAGTATTATTTAATCTTCATAGTGCTTAAATTAGAATGTAATTTGAAATTATCTACATTAGAAAATCTAGTCTTTCTAAATTTAAAAGTTGTTTATAACTTGTTGTAATTAGAATTTTTAAATTCATGTCTATTCATTTAGACTACATAAAAGTTAAAATTATTATTGCAATTTAGATGTTTACTTATTTTGTATTTCCTTGTTCAAATAATATTTATGTACTTAGAAATATTTGAAATTTTAGATTATTGATTTTGGAAAGAATTGGTCTAAATTACTCTTGAAAATTGTACAACAAGTACAAAAATCAAAAGAAATGCGCAATGGTTCGCAAATATGAAAAAGAGGCACAAAATCAGCTCAATATCAATAGATGCACAAAAATGTGCTCAAAAATTTGAAAAAAGATGCGCAAAGCGCCACATGTGGTAATTCTCTTCTTTCCAAATTCTTTCAATCTCTTAATTCAAATTGATCTTATGTTCATTTATATTCTATTGAATTTTGAAATATAGAATTTTTTCTTCATCTCTCTTGTAATGATTTTCTATATTGAAATGTCTAAATTGAATCATGTCTTTGCTAAATTCTTCTTACTTACAATGTTATATCACTTTTTGAATCTCCTGAATTTCTATGATTAACCTAATGTTTTTAGTTGAAAATTGCATACCTTATATCAATCACCATTTAGATTAAATATTCAAATGAATTTTCATACAATTACTTAAATTTCTTCTTCACTTTTTGTTGCTGTCAAAAAGGGGGAGAAATTATTAGTTTGTGTATGTTTTAGTTTGTGTATGTTTGTGTTTTCTCTTTTTAGTTGTTCGTTCTGTTTGTCGCAAGTTTGTGTTAAATTTTTTTTTTTTTTTAAAAAAAAAAAAGTACTCATAAATTCAGGGGGAGTTTAGGAGATAAAAGATGTGTTTTAACTTGAAACCATACTAATAATAATTGTTTTGCCATCATCAAAAAGGGGGAGATTGTTTGAATAGTTGCTATTTGAATGAGTTATATTTATGCAACTTATGTAGTTTTGATGATTCCAAACATTATTGTTCAAATGTATAGTTATCTCCTAACAATTTCAGAAGATTTGCACTTGCTCTTGTGTGTACTAACATTTCAGGAAAATCAGACTCCAGACTACGAAAACTTCAATTCAAATTCAACATGAGATATTTTGTTTAATTGATGTTTGTCTTTTCTTTGAATTAATCTTGAAAGGGAGTGATTGTAATTGAGTGAATAAAATCTCACACACACAAATAAGGAGATCTTGAAATTCTATACTGATCGTACAGGACGATATTTATCGTACTGGACGATCTGTCAGTTATCTCCTATAGAGCACTTGGAACGAATAGGAACTTGCTTTGAAAAATTTTTCTAAGTCCTATTCGTCCAGGACGAAATTTATTATCGTCCCAGGCGATGGGTTCACGGTAAACTTTTCGTCCAGACGAATTTTACCATCGTACGAGGCGACCAGTGCTCTGGAAAATTTTCGTCCAGACGAAAATAAATATCGTACAGGACGATCAATTCTCTGCAAAATTTTTCGTCCAGATGAAAACAAATCATCGTCCCAGGCGATGGGTTCACTGCAAAATTTTCGTCCAGACGAATTTTACCATCGTACGAGGCGACCAGTGCTCTGGAAAATTTTCGTCCAGACAAAATAAATAATCGTCCAGGACGATCAGTTATCTGGAAAATTTTCGTCCAGACGATCACATTTTCGTTCAAACGATAAACCGACTTAGAACAGTTTTCAGCAGTTTCTAGAACCGACCTTGTAATAACCGTTCGTACTGGACGAACCAAGTTCGTACAGGACGATCAGCTGTACGAAGTCAGTTCGTACACATATACAAATTGGGTCGTTTCAGATCGTTTAAGTAAAATCGTCCAGGACGATCCAGGATCGTACAGGACGATCCACTGCGTACAGAATTGAAAATTTGCAGTTTTTGGGCGGTTTCACTTGTCTTTTCTATAAATAGTCCAAATTAGACTGCCACCCAATCTTTTTGTCATTTGATCTTCGTGCCTCTTGGGAGAATAGCTAAGGAGAAAGTGGAAGAGAGCATTCAAAGAAGGATTCCTACCACTGGAGCGAGAAGGCTTCACTTGGATTGCTAAGGTAAGAGTCTCTACTTGTGAAATTGGATTTCTTCACTCTTTTTCTTTCTTCCTTCTAGATTCTTGTGAGAAGATCTGTCAAAGAGATCCGGTTCTCTGCCGACACTTGGAGAGTGTGAACAGCCGAAGGGTTCTCTGCCCACACTAAGAGAGTGTGAAAGGACGAAGGTTCTCTGCCCACACTAGGAGAGTGTGAAAGGACGAAGGTTCTCTGCCCACACTAGGAGAGTGTGAAAGGACGAAGGTTCTCTGCCTACACTTGGAGGGTGTGAAAGGACGACGGTTCTCTGCCAACACTGGGTTTTGTGTAAAAGGACGGACGGTTCTCTACCGCACCGGGGAGTGGTGAAAAGAGTGTGTTGTAAGGGCTTCTCCGCCTTGCTGTGGGTGCAAAAGGAGAGTCACTATTGGTATTAGTGCAATACTCAGAGGGTGCCTCTGAGGAGTGGATGTAGGTCTGGTTATAGACCGAACCACTATAAATTTGGTGTCATTTACTTTATAGCTTTTACGTTTCCGCACTTTAAATTTCAGTTTAAACAACTCTGTGGTTGAAAAACATTTTTCTACTAACTTTAAAAGAAAATTTTATTTCGGTTCAACTTTATTATTAAGAGGGTTTAAAATTTTAAAAACTACCAATTCACCCCCCTCTTGGTAGCCGTGGGACATTTACTTAGGCTTAACAACCTAATTACTAGACTCAACAGAATGCTCGCCCGTATAAGATCAGTTGGGTTAAGCGGGGAATGGATATCTTGGTCTCGGAATCGTGCCGGGTCACATTTTCCATAGGGAAGCAATATGTCTGTGAAGTTTTGTGTGACGTCCTCGATATGGACGTCTGTCACCTGATATTGGGAAGACCCTGGCAATATGATGTGGGAGCAATATACGACTGTCGAACTAATGTGTATTCTTTTGAGTGGAAAGGACGTCGACTCCGGCTTCTACCCACAGTCACAGAAACAAAATCGCACCTGCCCCCGCAGCCCCAACAGTCCGTTGTTCAAATTGTTTCGGGGGCTGGACTCCTTCACTGCTGGAAGGAACAAGCTCCCCTGTATGCATTGTTGGTAACTGAACAAAGCCAAGGATTACCATTTACTAAGTTGAACAGTGAGATTCACAGCTTGCTACAGCAATACCGTGAGATCGCTCCCGACAATCTGCCTGATGAATTGCCGCCACTTCGGAGTATACAACATCAAATTGATCTAGTACCCGGTGCTGTGTTGCCAAACCTACCTCATTACAGGTTGAATCCAAAAGAACAGCTCATTCTCCAAGAGATAATTGATGATTTGCTGAAAAGACAATTCATACAAACCAGCTTAAGTCCCTGCGTTGTTCCGGCGTTACTTGTACCAAAAAAAGACGGGAGCTGGCGGATGTGTGTGGATAGTAGATCCATCAATAAAATCACAGTAAAATATAGATTCCCAGTTCCTCGTATCGAAGAATTGTTGGACAAGCTCACGGGGTCATCCATTTTTTCCAAGCTCGATCTGCGAAGTGGTTATCACCAGATCCGAATTCGGCCCGGAGATGAATGGAAAACAGCATTCAAAACACCACAAGGGTTATATGAATGGAAAGTCATGCCTTTTGGCTTGTGCAACGCACCATCCACTTTTATGAGGATGATGAATGAGATCTTGAAGCCACATCTAGGAAAGATTTGTATCGTTTACTTTGACGATATCTTAGTTTACAGTAAATGTTGGGAAAGTCACTTGCAGCACCTCCAAACACTGTTTGATATTCTGAAACAACAACGCCTATTCCTCAATCTTTCAAAATGCGAACTCGCAGTCCGGGAAGTCCATTTTCTTGGATTTATCATTGATGCCACTGGCGTTCGCATGGACCCTGCGAAGATTGCAGCTGTCCGTGACTGGCCATCTCCTACCTCATTTTTTGAAGTAAGAAGTTTTCACGGCATGGCAAATTTCTATCGGAAATTTATTCGAGGTTTCAGCGTATTAATGGCACCGGTGACTGATTGTCTAAAGACAAAGGAGTTTCGTTGGGGTACAGATCAGCAACAGAGCTTTGAAGCCATCAAACAAGCCCTCATCTCGTCCCCTGTGTTGTCGTTACCTGACTTCGACAAGGTATTTACCGTCGAGACAGACGCATCCTCTGTGGGAATCGGAGCAGTTCTTTCGCAAGAAGGCAAACCTGTGGCGTTCTTCAGTGAAAAATTAAGTGACACTAGACAAAAATGGTCAGCCTACGAACAAGAGCTATACGCTGTCATTCGAGCCTTAAAGCAATGGGAGATTTATTTATTGCATCAAGACTTTGTATTGTGTAGCGACAACAAAGCTTTACAATATCTAAATAGCCAGAAGACTATGAACCGTATGCATGCACGGTGGCTGATATTCATTCAAAGATTCTCATTCTCATTTCAATATAAGCCCGGCGTGAATAATCGCGTGACCGACACGCTTAGCAGGAAGAATTTTCTGCTCACTCAGCTACAGACAGAGACAACCGGCCTTGAATGTCTTAAGGAATTATATGAAACAGATGCTGATTTCAAAGAAGCTTGGAAATCCTGCCTGGGAGCGCATCCAGCTGAAGGTTATTCTGTAAGACATGGCTTTTTGTTTAAGTACAATTTACTATGTGTTCCTGTGTCGTCTTGGCGACAATTTATAATCAGGGAAGCTCATGGCGGAGGCTTAGCAGCACATGCGGGGCGAGACAAAACATTGAACCATGTTCAGTCACGATTTTTCTGGCCAAGGTTGCGCCGGGATGTTATCCGATTAGTGGAGAGCTGTCCCATTTGTCAGATATATAAGGGAGGCGCTAACAACTCCGGTCTTTATATGCCTCTTCCAGTTCCTGATTCAATCTGGGAAGACCTTAGCCTAGATTTCGTATTGGGACTTCCAAGAACTCGGCGAGGTCATGACTCTATCATGGTCGTCGTCGACAGATTTTCAAAAATGGCTCACTTCATCCCGTGTAAAAAGACTTCTAATGCTATGGCTGTTGCACACGCCTTCTTTAACAAAATTGTCCGTTTACATGGCGTGCCTCGAAGTCTCACGTCGGATCGCGACGTAAAATTCATAAGCCATTTTTGGCGCGAATTGTGGAAACGTTTGGGCACTGACATTCGCCTTAGTTCCGCCTACCACCCCCAGACGGATGGCCAGACGGAGGTTGTCAACCGTACATTAGGCAACTTACTGCGATGCCTTGTACAAGACCATCCGAAACAGTGGGAAGATGTGTTAGCTAGAGCCGAGTTTGCTTTTAACTCGATGACTAACCGCTCAACAGGAAAACCTCCATTTAACATTGTGTATACCAAGGCGCCAAATACGACTCTCGATGTTGCCATTTTGCCGAAATGCAAAGCCCCAGCTGCCACTTCGTTCACCGAGGACTATACTGACATGTTGGCGGAAATTAGACAACAAATTCTGAAGTCAAATCAGAAGTACAAAGAAACTATTGATCGTCGCCGCAGGCAGCGGCTCTTCAATGTTGGAGATTTGGTCATGGTCCGTCTCCGAAAGGAGCGTTTCCCGCCGGGAACTCATTCGAAGCTGATGCGTCGCAAAGTTGGGCCAGTACCTATCACTGCTAAGATCAATGATAATGCCTACATCGTCGCCTTACCATCAGACTTAAACATGTCTACAACATTTAATGTTTCAGACATTACTGCATATTCACCTCCTGATGATGCAATCATACACGTTAGCTCGTCGGAGTCGAGCTCTTCTGAAGCGGGGGAAGACTGATGCAGTGCACTATAGCTTAAAAGGAAACGCGAGACACCATACTCTCCCCAACGGTTTTGCTGACAGCCACGATGCTCTTTTCTATTTCTAGTTTTCACTTACCCACTAGTTTTATTTTGCTGTATTTTCGTTTATAGCATTTTTCGTCTCTTCTGGAAAAACCCATAGGAATTGCATATAGATGTGAGAACAGGGAGAAGAAGGCACTCTCCTTTGTTTTCGAAAACCTCTTTTTACCAAAGCATAGTGAAGAACCTGAACATACAGAGTTCAGGCGTTACCCGGCATTGGTTGTCTTGTTCCTGTTCTGTTTATTTTCCTTGCAGGTAGCCGATGTCCTATCGAGGAGGAGCTCAGCGGCATCACACCCTATTTTGGATCAGCGTCATTCCTACAGTACAAGAGGCATTCATCCGTCTCCCTTCAGTCTAGTGTTCAATGATCAAAAAGAAAGAGCTCTTTTGCCCAAAGAATTGTCGTCGAGCCTCTTCTTCTCTAGCAAGAATCTGACGGCTGAAAGATCGGGAGCCAGCAGGCTCTTCTTGCATCTATATATTGATAAGTCATCGGGTGGTTAAGCACAAGTGAAGGAAACAGAAGCCCTCAAAGGAAAAGCTCTGAAGGGACGTGTCTACTGTCGCCGAAGTCCAAGCTTCTAGTTCAACATTCATGAAGGCTGTTGTCCACTTCCTAGAATAAATGAGAGCTGTTTCCAAAATATTATTCCAAGATGTGTCCTTCTCGGACTGGGCATCCAACACTTCAAGAAGTAGAAATCGAAGATCTTCAACAAGAAATTATTTGACTCAAACGGCGATTGTCAAGGCTCAAACGGAGAAAAGGGTTGAATTTTTTTGCCAGGGACTTGTTGGCATCCAACCACAGAATAAATATGTTTTATTGGTGGTTTACAAATCATCCGTTCAGATTGAATGCTTACGAACCAATGACGGAGAGTGTATCTTAGATAACCAGATCCCTTCTTTCTACAACAACGTGTTTAAAGGGCCACCTCGCCAGTCTGCCACCGCACTCTCGACCGAGTTCAGCTTCGAATGTTTTGAAGATTTGTTGTCAAAATCGTTGTCTGTGCCTCTCTAAGATGAGCCCGTGTACGACATGTATGATGACGACATGATCGATGGAGTTCTTGATCTTAAGCAACCTGCATATGATATTAATGACGATAGAAAGCTAGAAGGCCATAAAATCAATGATGATCAGTTGTAGTGGAAGAAGGCTTGCTTTCCAAGGTTATGCTTAATAACTATGAGTGCTCTCTATTGGATTGTGGTGCTGAGACTCGTGATTGGATTGGTCGAGTAATACAATTGGAGGAGAGAGCTATTGAGGAACTTATTAGTAATGAGAACCATCTAAAGGCAACCCGATTTAGCCAAATGATTTAGGGATATGAGAAACATTCGTTCAAGTCTAAATTTGAATTTTGTCCTTTAGGCAATGGTATAGGAATTTCTGGTGAAGAGAAAGGAAAGAAAAAGAACAAAATCTTTAAGTTCATCAACAACTTTCATCAACTTCAGTCTATACTAAAGCCTCTCTTAGAAAGAGCGAATGACACCGGGTGGAAATATTCACACCAGTTTAGCAAGCGAAACCCGCCTCCTTCTTGTGGCCAACCAGACATCTTCCTATGAGTATGAAGTTCTCCTACCCCAATAGTATGACGTCGGAGTTGAGTTGTTTGATTGTAATAACTTCAGGCTATTTTCACTACAGGAAAAATGTCATTTTTCAGCGGCCATTTTCGCCCGAAAAATGGCTAAAATCCACCAGAAATGTGCATTTCCGGCAAAAATATTGTTGCCAGTTTGACACGCGTCGAAAAAGACTTTCCGGAGCAAAATAGTTCGCCGGAAACATTTTCGATGTATTTCCGACTTAATTTTTGCTGGAAAAATATTTCTAGAGGAATTGTTTTTCGCCAGAATGTCAAGAAAAATTAAAAAAATATATATATACTTTTTGCCGGATTATCAGCCAGCTGGAGCCCGCTCCACTCACCGGAGCCCAGTCAAAAAATATGTCGGAAATTCATCAACAATTTTCCGTCGGAAAATCCGCCGGAATTTGTGACGAATTTTTTTTCCGCCGGAAATTCTGTCGGAAATGAGTCTTTTTCCTGTAGTGTTTTATTCCATTTGGTAACTTATATGGCTACATAAGTTTAGTGTTTGCTTTTGATTTTGTGTAGCCTAATAGGTGACTGTCTTTGTCTATAAATAGGTATCAACGTTTGTAATATAGGATGGTTTTTTTAGATGAATAATATTTGAGTAGTTTTTACTATGTTTTGTATCCTGCATCCTGATAATAATCTCAGGTGGTGGATTATTTTCTTCCAAGAAGGGTTTCTTGGAATGCCCGGCCACGGCCACACCCGACGTGGATTCGTCGAGCCCCCTCCGGTCCGTCATCAGCTAATATATATATATATATATATATATATATATATATATATATATATATATATATATATATATATATATATATATATATATATATATATATATATATATATATATGCAATATTATTGATTTTTAATGAGCTAAAGAGTCTTTCAACCTTCTTATTTAAACCATACTCATGTCCTAAGTAATTTTTATCTCTCTTAAAGCATTGCTAGAGGAAAAATATTAGAATAATGGAAAAGAAAAATACAACATGTGCGCAGTGTGAGACACCAAAGTTTTTTAAAAAAACTCAAAAGGGAGAAAAAATGATGGGCCTCGTTCCATATGAAATAATCTACTATATAAAAATTTTTACAAGTGTTCTCCCTTACCTTTAATTGGGGAAGATGAGAATATAAAGTATGTAATCTATGTTTGTATTTCTATGAATGTGATAGAGAATATTGAAGATGCAACAATTGGATGGTGTTAGTTGGGTTATGTTGATCATATAATAGTGATAGGGTTATGATGGTTTAATGTGGGAGTCAAATGATGGTGAATGAATTATAATGATCGAATGGTAGTAGTTAGTGGATGATGTCCAGAGATGGCAGTTGGATGACGACACTTGAACGGTGGCGATCAAATAATGTCGAGATTATATATAGTACTTTTGGAGTTGGCATTATCCAAATTTTCATCATAATTCGTTGGATGGCTCATATCAAATCTTTTGATCATAGATTATTCATTTAGCTCTTAACTATTTTATTATTCTCAAAATCGATTGACATTAATTTGTTAGATTCATCTCACCGAGATACTTATTTTGATTATGAGCTTGCAAGTTTCAAATACCATTTAGTCCTCCAAATAATGGCCAAAAGTTTTCTGCAATCCATTAAGTGCTTGATTTTGGCTCATCTGGATCAAGATCGAATCAACATTGGCTTAATTGGTTTGTCTTATCATGAAGCTCAATTTGATAATAAATTTGTTGAAATAAGACTTCAAATAATTTTAAATTTAATTTTAAAAATTTTCAATAATCTTGATGAAAGTAAAACTTTTTAAAGCAAACCAATTATAATTATTATAAATAAAATTTATAGTCTCATTCTTCAAAGTTTTAATAACATTAATAAAAAATAGCTAAAATTTTTAATGGATTAAAATGGTAATTATGATGGTTTTTTAAGCTAATTTAAATATAGAACATGTAATTTATAGTCTCTTTAAACCTTCTTTGTTAACTATATACAAATTTCTTAAATAATTTCAAGATGTTCTCATTCTTATAGCATTGCTAGGGGAAAAAGAACAGAGCAGCAGGGGGTTGAAAAAAAAGAGTCTCAACGCCTATAGTATTTCAGCTTTTTTATATTATGGATTAGCGATGTAGAAGTGAGACGCAATAAGTAACCAAATAATGTTAACAAGTGAAAATTTTAGATTAAAGAGTTATGATAGTGATACAATTGTATTAAAAATTATGTGAAGACGGGAGAATAACCTCACCACATATGTCAAACACAAGACACACAAGTCTTTGCAGTTTGGTGAGATTTAACTACATTCATGATCACACAGAGAAGAAATATTTCACAAAATTTTAAAAAGGTGCATAGAGATAATACACTTTGTTCGATTAAGCGTGAGCACCAGATACATATTGTGAAGAAGGAACATTTATTTGGTCCGGTGAACGTACGTTCCTCTACGTTCGGCCACCAATGTATTAGCGCCACGTAGCAGGAAGAAAAGACGCCGACCCGACCCACTGTTTTTTGGGTTCTCGCACTTCCGTTTTTTTAAATCCTTGACGAGCCGAACATCATCCCATCACCTTTTGGATATATTTCAAATATCTAGCAATACCGAGCAAATACTGAGTTGTACCTAGTTTTTTCTAGCAATACTGAGCAAATACCTAGCAATACCGAGCAAATCCCTAGCAATATCGAGCAAATCCTGAGCAAATACTGAGTTGTACCGAGTTGTACTGAGTTGTACTGAGTTTTTTCTAGCAATACCGAGCAAATACCTAGCAATACCGAGCAAATCCCTAGCTATACCGAGCAAATCCTGAGCAAATACTGAGTTGTACTGAGTTTTTTCTAGCAATACCGAGCAAATACCTAGCAATACCGAGCAAATCCTGAGCAAATACTGAGTTGTACCGAGTTGTACCGAGTTGTACTGAGTTTTTTCTAGCAATACCGAGCAAATCTCTAGCAATACCGAGCAAATCCTGAGCAAATACCAAGTTGTACCGAGTTGTAAAAAACTCGGTACAACTAGGCCTGTCAATATTGGACCCGACCCGAAAACCCGATCCGAACTCAACCCTAAAATTTCGGGTTTGGGTTGACCCGAACCCGAAACGGGTCGGGTTCGGGTTCAGAAAACCAACCCGTTTGCAAAAATGGGTCGGGTTCGGGTTGACCCGACGGGTTGCCGGGTCAACCCGAAAACCCGTTTATTTTAAAAAAATTTGAATTTCTGGCCCCGCTCGCTGCCCCCACGCTGCCCGCTGCCCGCCAGGCGCCTGCCCCGCTAGGCCGCTCGCTGCCCGGCCTGCCCCCGCGCTGCCCGCCAGCCAGTTCGGCAGTCCGCGACTCCGCGCAGCCGCGTTTCTCACGCCGGCGTCAGTTCCGCCGCCTGACCGCCCACACTCGCCCAGCCAGTTCCGCACTTCCGCCGTCCCGAAGCAGTTCGGCGTCGAGGCCGCGCAGCCGCCGTCCCGAGGCAGCAGCGTCGAGGCACGGAGGCAGTTCGCCAGTTCGCCTGTTTTTGAGTTTTTCTTCGCGTCCCGAGGTCGGAAGACTCGAACTGACAGCCGTCCCGACTCCCGCGTCATGCCATCAATGCATCGAGCCGCGAACCCCGTATGTGACCTGCTGCCCGCGCGGCGAGATTTGGATTTTGGCTGAAATAGGTGGGGTCGGGTTGACCCGAACCCGAAGCGGGTCGGGTTCGGGTCCAGAAAATCGACCCGTTTGAAAAAACGGGTCGGGTCGACCCGAACCCGAATAATACCGGGTCAATTTCGGGTTGACCCGAACCCGACCCGTAACCCGAAATTGACAGGTCTAGGTACAACTCGGTATTTGCATGGTATTGGTCATCACAGAGCGGCATTTCTCATTTTTGCAAAGCAATACCTAGCAAATACCGAGCAATACCGAGAAAATCGCGAACATAGCATTTCCGGGTTCCGCTCCGGGTCAAGTCGTCGGGCCGCGCGGTTTAGAGTAAGAGCACGTGGCGACATGTTACTGGCGGCCGAACGTAGCACTACGTCAAGTCAGAGAACATAATAATTGTTTGTGAAGAAGAGGGACAGAAGTGCAAAATAATACATTGATGTTGCACCCTATTCTCTCTCTTCTCTTTGCTACCATGAGAGTTTTTTCTCTCTTTTCTTCTCTCTGTTCCTCTTAAACCCTTCTCTTTATTTGCTTACGATTGTGGGATTGCATGTTATCATATAGCGAAGTGTTCATCTTCGAATATTAATTATCAGCCATCATTAAAAATTTTAATAATCTCCATTACAAACTTTTGAGGTAGCTTTCAATTAGAATTTTATGGTAGCCTCCACTACAAGAAAATCACCTATTACCGGCGGCCTTGTCCGGAGGCTTTTCGGCACTTTTCCGGCGGCTTTTTACTACGAAATTTTCCGGCGGCTTTTTGGCGTTTCCGGCGGCTTTTTAAAAATTTAAAGAAAATGAATAAATTTTAAAATATTTAAATGATTTAACAAATAATTATTAATAGTTATATTAGCTATATTATTAATTTTCATTTTAAAATTAATTAGTTAGTTAATTTTTATTTTATATTAAATATTAAATTTTATTTTAAATTAATCAGTATTAACAAAATAGTTTAAATAATAAATATTGACGAAATATTCTTATTTACACAGTTAGCAAATCGGTCCGTTACCTGAAGTTTTTCCCAGCTGGACACGGTTCGAAACTCACGGCATACGCAGGAACGCGCGCGGGAGCGAGGAATTCGTCGCCGGCGCGGGAGCGGGATGCGTCGCCGGGAGCACGTGAGCGGGGGTGCGGGGGAGCATCGCCGGTAGCCCGTGAGCGGGAGCTGGGGGAGCGTCGCCGGCAGCCCATGAGGAGGATTTTTTTTTTATTTGACCGGCGGTTTAAGACCGCCGAAAGCCGCCGAGAAAATTTGCCGCCGGTAAAAACCGTCGGAAGTTATTTTCCTACGCCGTTTTTTCCGGCGGTACATAAACCGCCGGAAAACCACCGTAAAAGGCTCAATTTCGGCCTGAAAAGGCCGCGGGAAATGGGTGATTTTCCTGTAGTGCTCCATTTAGAATTTTGTGCTTCATTTAGGACTTCTATTTTATTGAAGTGATCAACTATTTTCAACAGAAGAAAATTTTGACTTCACACTTAATAATCTCTCACTTTGAGTATGAATTTTTAATATTAACATAGTGATATGTTTGAACACTTCTTTTTGTCACATTAATGTAATAATTCATAGAAGTAACTAAGGTATTTCAATAGATGTCATTTTTGTTTGAATAGTTGCTATTTGAATGATTTATAATTATGCAACTTATGTAGTTTTGATGATTCCAAACATTATTGTTCAAATGTATAGTTATCTCCTATCAATTTCAGAAGATTTGCACTTGCTCTTGTGTGTACTAACATTTCAGGAAAATCAGACTCCAGACTACGAAAACTTCAAATCAAATTCAACATGAGACTTTGAATTAATTTTAAAAGGGAGTGATTGTAATTGAGTGAATAAAATCTCACACACACAAAATAAGGAGATCTTGAAATTCTATACTGATCGTACAGGACGATATTTATCGTACTGGACGATCTGTCAGTTATCTCCTATAGAGCACTTGGAACGAATAGGAACTTGCTTGAAAAATTTTTTTTTTCTCTAAGTCCTATTCGTCCAGGACGAATTTTAATATCGTCCCGGACGATGGGTTCTCTGTAAAATTTCGTCCAGACGAATTTTACCATCGTACGAGGCGACCAGTCCTCTGGAAAAATTTCGTCCAGACGAAAATAATTATCGTACCGGACGAACAGCTCTCTGGAAAATTTTCGTCCAGACGAAACCAAATTATCGTCCCCGGCGATTGGTCCTCTGGAAAATTTTCGTCCAGACGAAATAAATAATCGTCCAGGACGATCGGCTCTCTGGAAAATTTTCGTCCAGACGAATAAATTTTCGTCCAAACGATAAACCGACTTAGAACAGTTTTCAGCAGTTTCTAGAACCGACCTTGTAATAACCGTTCGTACTGGACGAACCTAGTTCGTACAGGACGATCAGCTGTACGAAGTCATTTCGTACACATATACAAATTGGGTCGTTTCAGATCGTTTAAGTAAAATCGTCCAGGACGATCCAGGATCGTACGGGACGATCCACTGCGTACAGAATTGAAATTATGCAGTTTTTGGGCGGTTTTTCATGTCTTTTGTATAAATAGTCCAAATTAGACTGCCACCCAATCTTTTTGTCATTTGATCTTCGTGCCTATTGAGAGAATAGCCAAGGGGAGAGTGGAAGAGAGCATTCAAAGGAGGATTCCTACCATTGGAGCAAGAAGGGTTCACTTGGATTGCTAAGGTAAGAATCTCTACTTGTGAAATTGGATTTTCTTCACTCTTTTCTTTCTTCCTTCTAGATTCGTGTGAGAAGATCATTCAAGAAGGTCCGGTTCTCTGCCGACACTTGGAGAGTGTGAACAGACGTGGGTTCTCTGCCTACACTAGGAGAGTGTAAAAGGAAGAAGGTTCTCTGCCTACACTTGGAGAGTGTGAACAGCCGTAGGGTTCTCTGCCCACACTAGGAGAGTGTGAAAGGACGACGGTTCTCTGCCCACACTAGGAGAGTGTGAAAGGACGACGGTTTCTCTGCCAGCACTGTGGATTGTGTAAAAGGACGACGGTTCTCTGCCGCACCGGGGAGTGGTGAAAAGAGTGTTTTGTACAGGCTTCTCCGCCTTGCTGTGGGTGCTAAAGGAGAGTCACTTTGTGGTATTAGTGCAATACTCAGAGGGTGCCTCTGAGGAGTGGATGTAGGTCTGGTTATAGACCGAACCACTATAAAATCTGGTGTCATTTACTTTATTGCTTTTACGTTTCCGCATTTTAAATTTCAGTTTTAACAACTCTGTGGTTGAAAAACATTTTTCTACAAACTTTAAAAGAAAATTTTATTTCGGTTCAACTTTATTATTAAGAGGGTTTAAAATTTTTTAAAACTACCAATTCACCCCCCCTCTTGGTAGCCGTGGGACATTTACTTAGGCTTAACAACCTAATTACTAGACTCAACAAGTGGTATCAGAGCATAGTTTTTCAAAATCATAAGTTTGAACTACTTTTTGATTAACGTAGATGGCTACATTTGGAAACCGAAACACACCTGAGGGTTACTCTATCACTAGACCTCCACTGTTTGACAATATTCCTTTTGATTTTTGGAAAACACGCATGTCTACTTTCTTACAGTCACTTGATTATCGCATGTGGATGCTAGTCCAGGAAGGTTACACAAAACCAACTAGATTAGTTGATGGAATAAGGGTAGATACACCCTATGCAGATTGGACTATAGAAGAACGTGACTTAGCACAATTAAATGCGAAATGTTTAAATAGTTTCTTTTGTGCTTTAAAATCTGAAGACTACATGCGAGTTTCCACTTGTAAAAGCGGAAAAGACATATGGGATAGACTTTGTATTACTTATGAAGGGACAAATGAGGTTAAGCAATCAAGACTCAATATCTTGTTACATGACTACGAATTATTTCGCATGAAACCTAATGAATCTATATCTGACATGTACACAAGATTCACTCAAATTGTCACCTCTTTGCATGCACTTGGTAGGGAATTAACTAATGCTGAAATGGTTAATAAGATTCTTCGTTGTTTACCTACTGCATACGATGCTAAAATTACTGCAATTACAGAGTCAAAAGATCTGAACATTTATTCTATTGACAATCTTCTTGGTTCACTCATTGCTTACGAGCAAGGAGTAAGTCAAAGAAAGATTGATGCAGGTGAACCAAGAAAGGACAAGAATATTGCACTAAATGTGGAAGAGTCAGAAAGTGAACACTCACAACCTGAGGATGAAGATGATATAGCACTGATGACTAGACAATTCAAAAGCTTTTTAAAGAGGAAGCAGAAGAGACGCCAGCAATGGAATAGAGGTAAGTATAACAGAAAATGGCAAGGTTTCTAATGAAGTGATTTGTTATGAATGCAGGAAACCAGGTCATATAAAGACTGATTGTCCAAAACTCAAAGCCACTCCTAGCAAGGAGAAGGTAGAGGAGAAACCAATGGTAAAGAAGGGCAAGAAGAAGTTTCAAAAGGCTTTTTGGGCGGACTCAGCTTCAGACTCATCTGAGACTGAAAAAGAAGAAGAAGTCACCAACCTTTGCTTAATGGCAGATAAAGCTGAACAATCAGATCAAGAAGAGGTATGTGATTTAACCTATAATGAATTGTTTGAAGTTTCTGAACACATGCATGATGCATATAGGAAAACGAAAAAGATGTATGCTAGTTTAGTTTTAGAATTTGAAGAGCTTAATAAGGAACACGAAATCCTTAGGAAAGATCATGCTTTAATTGATAGCAACCACATGAAACTACTTGATGAATATGATGACTTGAATAAAAATTTTGAGAATTTAAAATCATCCTATGCTGAACTTGAAAAAGAATTTGAAAAATTTAAGGATGAATCTGAGCACAAGACATATAGAGTAAACTATACAAATCGAATCTTGAAGGAAATGAATTCATTTTACAAACTTACTATAAGAGCTCTCGAGGATAATAGGAACCCCCCTAAACTTGAAGATTTTACAAATCCTAAATATTATCCTAAATTCATGAAATCCCTTAGAAGACAATCATATGAGAGAAAACATAGGAATATTTTTCCTAATGTTAAATGTAACAATTGTGGATTTTTGGGACATATATCTCACACCTGCACTTTAAAGATTAAACCTAATTTTGGTGTGGAGAATTAAGATGCATAAACCTAGACATATCATACATGCATCTGATTATAAATTTCATAAAGGTGAACCCAAACTAGTTTGGGTTCCCAGGTCTAACATTTGAGAAATTTTGCAGGTATACTCTCACACAAGACCTCGTGAGAGTATATGGTACCTGGACAGCGGATGTTCTAAGCACATGACTGGAGATACTGCTCAATTCATAACGCTGGAAGCCAGGAGTGGAGGCAAGGTTACACTTGGAGATAATACCACAAAGAAAGAAAGTGTTGGATCAGGTATGATTGGAAACTTGAAAAATTTTTTTTATAGACAATGTTTTATTAGTTGAAGGCTTAAAACATAATTTGCTTAGCATAAGTCAGCTATGTGATAAGGGCTATAATGTAAAATTTTTACCTACTAGCTGCATAATTAGCCTAAATGGGAAAATTGTTTTAAATGGAAAAAGGGTGAACAATGTCTACATGCTAGATTTAAATTGTATTCAATCTCCTACTGCTTTTTGTTTGAAAACTGTATCTGATGAATCATGGCTTTGGCATAGGAGACTTTGTCATTCTAGTATGAAAAAATCTTAGAAAAATTACCCAAAAGAATTTGGTTAGAGGAATACCTAAACTAGACTTTACTAAGGACCACCTATGTGATGCATGTCAATTAGGAAAACAAGTGAAATCCTCTTTTAAGTCCATTAAAGATCTTAGGACCAGTAAACCTTTAGAAATTCTTCACATGGATCTTTTTGGACCTGTAAGCACTGTTAGTCTAGGAGGAAAGGTATATGGATTTGTTATAGTAGATGATTTTTCAAGATTCACCTGGGTTAAATTTTTTTTTCATAAGAGTGAATCATTTGAGGAATTCAGAAATTTTTCAACTTGGATACAAAGAAAACTAGGATGTGAAATAATTTCTATACAAAGTGATCATGGAGGAGAATTTGAAAATGAAAGATTTGAAGATTTCTGTAAAGAAAAGGGGATTGATCACAATTTTTCTGCACCTAGAACTCCTCAACAAAATGGAGTAGTTGAAAGAAAGAACAGAACATTAATAGAAGCCGCCCGAGCAATGTTAGCAGAATACTCACTTCCTAGATATTTTTGGGCTGAGGCGGTTAGCACTGCATGCTATGTTCTGAATAGGGTGAATGTGAGATCAAATTTGAATAAAACACCCTATGAGTTGCTAAAAAGGTAGAACACCAAATTTGTCTCATTTGCATGTATTTGGTTGCAAGGTGTTCATACATAATAATGGAAAATCTGCCTTAGGAAAATTTGATCCAAAATCAGATGAAGGAATTTTTGTTGGATATTCAAGTGTTGGAAAATCTTATAGAGTATTCAACAAAAGAACTTTAGTCATTGAAGAAAACCACACATGTTGTTTTTGATGAAAATGGAAACATGGAAGAGCCAAAAGTTGTTGAAGAAGAAATTGAAGAAAACTCCCAAAAGATAGATAGATTAAATTTGGAAGAAAATGTGGAAGAAAATTTAGATAGAGAAGACCCTTTGCCTAGAGATTTGAGATTTTCTAAAAACCACCCAAAGGAATTAATCATAGGTGAACCAAGTGAGGGTGTTAGAACTAGGCGTGGATTAAACAAGGAAGTCAATCATTCAGCCTTTATTTCAACTGTTGAACCCACTAACATTGATCAAGCACTTTCAGATGAATTTTGGATATTGGCCATGCAAGAAGAGTTAAATCAATTTGTAAGAAATAAAGTGTGGGAACTAACTACAAGGCCAAAAGATCAAAGTGTTGTTGGAACCAAGTGGGTGTTCAAAAATAAAATGAATGACTCAGGAGTAGTCATTAGAAATAAGGCTAGATTAGTAGCTAAGGGGTATAATCAAATTGAAGGAATTGATTTTGAGGAAACTTTTGCTCCTGTAGCTAGACTTGAAGCAATTAGGGTTTTACTAGCCTTTGCCTGCTTTAAAGGTTTTAAATTGTTTCAAATGGATGTCAAAAGTGCCTTTTTAAATGGAGTAATTGAAGAAGATGTTTTTGTAGAACAACCTCCAGGTTTTGAAAATTCTAAATTTCCAAATCATGTTTTCAAATTAAAAAAAAGGCATTATATGGATTGAAACAGGCACCTAGGGCTTGGTATGAGAGGTTAAGCACCTTCCTACTTGAAAGATCTTTTGAAAAAGGAAGTGTGGATACAACTCTCTTTTTTAAGGAAAATTGGAAAGGATATACTTATTGTTCAAATTTATGTAGATGACATCATCTTTGGATCTTCAAATAAACATCTTTGCGATGATTTTTCTAAAACAATGAGTAGTGAATTCGAGATGAGTCTAATGGGAGATTTAAATTACTTTCTAGGATTTAGCATTAAGCAACTTGAGGAAGGTACTTTTCTTAGTCAAACCAAATATATTAAGGACATCCTCAAAAAATATGAAATGGACAATGCTAAACCTGTTAGTACACCAATGAGTTCTTCAGTTCAGTTGGATAAAGACCTTAAGGGAAAATCTGTTGATCAAAAGAAATTTAGAGGGATAATTGGATCTTTACTTTACTTGACTGCTAGCCGACCAGATATTATGTTTAGTGTTTGCTTATGTGCTAGATTTCAATCAGATCCAAAAGAATCACATTTGACAGCAGTGAAAAGGATTTTAAGATATCTACTAGGAACTCAAAACTTAGGAATTTGGTATCCTAAGTTTAGCTCTTCATTTGAAATTATTGGTTACTCAGATTCTGACTTTGCAGGCTGTAGAGTGGATAGGAAAAGTACTTCTGGAACATGTCAATTCATTGGAAATTCATTAGTTTCATGGTCTAGTAGAAAACAAAATTCAGTGGCACTATCTACTGCAGAAGCAGAATACATTGCATTAGGAAGTTGTGTGGCACAAGTACTTTGGTTAAAACAACAGTTGATTGACTTAGGATTAACTATAGGCACTATTCCAATTTATTGTGACAATACTAGTGCAATTTGCATTTCCAAAAATCCTATTCAACATTCTAGAAACCAAACACATTGATATAAGGCATCATTTCATAAGGGATCATGTATCCAAAGGAGAAATTGAACTCATACATGTTTCAACTGAAAATCAACTTGCAGACATTTTTACAAAACCTTTAGCCTTTGATACCTTCAGTACTTTAAGAACAAGGCTTGGTGTTATTGATTTGAATGCTTAACCAAAATGTCTTTGCAACATTGATACTTGTTGTGTTTTGTTTTTGTGATTTTGTGAATTTTGTGTGTTTTTGAATGAATTGTTTTTTGGATTTATGATTTTGTCTTATGTTTTCTGTGTTTTTTTTGATTGTTTTTGTTGATTTTGTTAAATTAAAAAATTTAAAAATTAAAAATTAATTTTTTTGGAGGAAATCGTCCAGGACGAAAAATTTTCGTACGGGACGATGTGTAAAGAAACAGTTTGCGCGAATTTAAACCGTTTTGAGAGCAGTTTTTTTTTATTAGATCGTCTGTACGATCTGTGATCGTCCAGTACGAAATTTTTTTTTTTTTTTCTCAAACGTCGGGACGATTGAATGCAGCGGTTGAGTGGATAAGACAGTTTCTAATACGAACTTCGTCTGTACGAAATTTTTTTTCGTCTGTACGAACATGTGTCAGTTCATTGTAGGGGACGGTTTTCAAGAGTCATTAAAACGAAACACTTTTCGATCGTCTGTACGAAATTTTTTTTTTCGTATGTACGATCGGTCAAGTCAAAAAGCCTGTACGAAGGGTAGCATCGTAAGTTGTGTTGAATACGAAAAGCCGTTACATTTTGGACGAATTGGATCGTCTGTACGAAATTACTTCGTCCAGACGAACGATAATTTTTCGTCCAGGACGAATATTTTCGTCCAGGACGAACGTATCGTTTTTTTTTTTAAATATGAAGGCTTTCAAACTTGACAATCACACTTTCAAAACATCTTTTTCAATCCCTTTCTACATCAAATCAACAATGGCCTCCTCTAGCAAAAGACAAAAAGTTTTTGGCGAAGAAACCTAACAGGAATGCCCCAGACAACTTTCTTTCAAGGCCAAGGCAAATGAGGAATCTTTTCCTCGTTTTGCCTCCGCAAAAATCACTCCGTCTCGCATTCTTATCCAAACAGAGTTGAAATTTAGGGTATTACACCTCTTCGCCTCAACCCAATTTCATTTCATTCTTTCTCTTGTCCACTTATACAATAAGCAAACCTACCATTACTTTCCTAGCCAACATGAGTTTCAATTCTGACCACTCTATCATTAGTTCTTTTGTTTTTAAAGAAAAAAGTTGAGATCACCAAGCACGACCTTGGTGCATTTTTTAAACTTAAGAACTGAAGGATATAGAGCCCACACCCTAGCATCAGAAAACTCCTTCCAATGGTTTGAAATCAATAGGGTAATTAGAGAAAATGCAATTGACAATCATGTTGCTAGAGTCTCCGGTATGACCCAAGATGCCCGAATCATCCAGCATATCCTTAGATCCTCAATTATTCCTAAAGCTGGTGATAGGATTAACATCACTCCTCTCCTTTCTTGTCTAACTTTTTTTTAATCATGAAAAGACAACCTATTGATGAAGCCCAACTCATCATAGATCATATCTATGGGCTTTCAGAAATAGGACATCCTGATCAGAAGAGGAAGAAGAACATTTCTTTAGGGCACTTGATTACTTATATTTTGGAGAAGAAGTACAATATAGTGCATCCTGATGAGGAATATGAAGAGCCAGTTTACTATAACGATGCATCATTCAGACTGCTCTTCAAGGAGGAAAAAGAAAAAGAAAAAGCACATGGCAGTGCTTCAGAAGAAGAAGAAGAAGAAGGAGTGCAAGCTTCTGCTTCTCAATCAGATTACCAGAATCTGATTGAGAGATTTGATAGACTAGAGACTCACATTGATCAAAGGTTTGATCAATTTGATGCTCACTTACGCAGCAGCAACATGACATTGGTAATATTAGAGATGAAGTTCATGAAATAAATACCAATGTAATGTTGATGGCCTCCTACTTCAACCTCTTTGGCGGCATTCCTCCTCCTCCTCCTCCAGAAACAGTAGAAATTTTTTTTTTGTCTTTTTTTGTTTTTTTTTTTATATGTGTTGATTGATGTGATTTTTTGTTTTTAAGTTCAATTTTTATGTAATTTTTTTTTTAATCAATGAAAGTTTTGTTTGTTTTAGATTTGTTTTGAAATGTGGCTAATCTTTATGAATTTCATTAATATTATTTTTTTAATCTACATTGTGCTTAAATTCGATTGTAATTTGAGATTATCTATATTAGAAAATCTAGACTTTCTAAATTTATAATTTGTTTATAACTTGTTGTATTTAGAATTTTTTTAAATTCATGTCTATTCATTTAGACTACATAAAAATTTAATATTGTTATTGCAATTTTGATGTTTTCTTATTTTGTATTTCTATGCTCAAATGATATTTATGCACCTAGAAATATTTGAAATTTTAGATTATAGATTTTGGAAAGAATTGGTCAAATTACTCTTGAACATTGTACAAATGTACAAAAAATCAAAAGGGATTCACAAAAATTTGCAAAGTGAAAAAGAGGCACAAAATAAGCCCAACCAAAGAAAAAATGCACAAAAATGTGCTACAAAACTTTGAAAAGATGTGCAAAGCACCACATGAGGTAATTCTCTTCTTTCCAAATTCGTTTCAATCTCTTAATTCAAGTTGATCTAATGTTCATTTATATTCTATTGAACTTTGAAATATAGAATTTTTTTTACATCTCACTTGTAATGATTTTCAATAATCAAAATGTCTAAATTGAATCATGTCTTTGAAAAATTCTTCTTACTTACAATGTTATATCATTTCATAAATTTTATGAATTTCTATGATTGACCTAATATCTTTAGTTTAAAATTGCATACCCTATGTCAAATCACCATTTAGATTAAATTTTACAAATGAATTTTTATATAATTATTTACATTTCTTGTCTTTTTCTTCTTCACTTTTTGTTGCTGTCAAAAAGGGGGGAGAAATTATTATGTTTTGTGTTTGTGTTTTGTCTCTTTTAGTTGTTCTGTTTGCAAGTTTGTGTTTTTTAAAATTTAAAAAAAAAAAAAAAAAAAAAAAAATAAAAATATTGTTCTTTAATGCCTCCTTATTTTAATGTACTCATAAATTCAGGGGGAGTTTAGGAGATAAAAGATTTGTTTTAACTTGAAACCATACTAACAATAATTGTTTTGCCATCATCAAAAAGGGGGAGATTGTTTGAATAGTTGCTATTTGAATGATTTATATTTGTGCAACTTATGTAGTTTTTGATGATTCCAAACATTATTGTTCAAATGTATAGTTATCTCCTATCAATTTCAGAAGATTTGCACTTGCTCTTGTGTGTACTAACATTTCAGGAAAATCAGACTCCAGACTACGAAAACTTCAAATCAAATTCAACATGAGATATTTTGTTTAATTGATGTTTGTCTTTTCTTTGAATTTTTGAAAGGGAGTGATTGTAATTGAGTGAATAAAATCTCACACACACAAAATAAGGAGATCTTGAAATTCTATACTGATCGTACAGGACGATATTTATCGTACTGGACGATCTGTCAGTTATCTCCTATAGAGCACTTGGAACGAATAGGAACTTGCTTTGAAAAATTTTTTTTTTTTCTCTAAGTCCTATTCGTCCAGGACGAAATTTATTATCGTCCCAGACGATGGGTTCTCTGTAAAATTTTGTCCAGACGAATTTTACCATCGTACGAGGCGACCAGCCCTCTGGAAAATTTTCGTCCAGACGAAAATAAATATCGTACCAGGACGATCAGCTCTCTGGAAAATTTTTCGTCCAGACGAAAAACAAATTATGTCCCCGGCGATTGGTTCTCTGGAAAATTTTCGTCCAGACGAAATAAATAATCGTCCAGGACGATCGGCTCTCTGGAAAATTTTCGTCCAGACGATCAAATTTTCGTTCAAACGATAAACCGACTTAGAACAGTTTTCAGCAGTTTCTAGAACCGACCTTGTAATAACCGTTCGTACTGGACGAACCTAGTTCGTACAGGACGATCAGCTGTACGAAGTCATTTCGTACACATATACAAATTGGGTCGTTTCAGATCGTTTAAGTAAAATCGTCCAGGACGATCCAGGATCGTACGGGACGATCCACTGCGTACAGAATTGAAATTTTGCAGTTTTTGGGCGGTTTTTCATGTCTTTTATATAAATAGTCCAAATTAGACTGCCACCCAATCTTTTTGTCATTTGATCTTCGTGCCTATTGAGAGAATAGCCAAGGAGAGAGTGGAAGAGAGCATTCAAAGGAGGATTCCTACCATTGGAGCAAGAAGGGTTCACTTGGATTGCTAAGGTAAGAATCTCTACTTGTGAAATTGGATTTCTTCACTCTTTTTCTTTCTTCCTTCTAGATTCGTGTGAGAAGATCATTCAAGAAGGTCCGGTTCTCTGCCGACACTTGGAGAGTGTGAACAGACGAGGGTTTCTCTGCCTACACTAGGAGAGTGTAAAAGGACGAAGGTTCTCTGCCTACACTTGGAGAGTGTGAACAGACGAGGGTTCTCTGTGAGAGTGTGAAAGGAAGAAGGTTCTCTGCCCACACTTGGAGAGTGTGAAAGGACGTAGGGTTCTCTGCCCACACTAGGAGAGTGTGAAAAGGACGACGGTTCTCTGCCGCACCGGGTAGTGTGTGAAAAGAGTGTTTTGTACAGGCTTCTCCGCCTTGCTGTGGGTGCTAAAGGAGAGTCACTTTGTGGTATTAGTGCAATAAAGAGGGTGCCTCTGAGGAGTGGATGTAGGTCTGGTTATAGACCGAAACCACTATAAATCTGGTGTCATTTACTTTATAGCTTTTACGTTTCCGCACTTTAAATTTCAGTTTTAATAACTCTGTGGTTGAAAAACATTTTTCTACTAACTTTAAAAGAAAATTTTATTTCGGTTCAACTTTATTATTAAGGGTTTAAAATTTTTAAAAACTACCAATTCACCCCCCTAATTGGTAGCCTTGGGACATTTACTTAGGCTTAACAACCTAATTACTGGACTCTGAGTATTGAAATTAGGTTGTTAAGCCTAAGTAAATGTCCCAAGGCTACCAAGAGGGGGGTGAATTGGTAGTTTTTAAAATTTTAAACCCTCTTAATAATAAAGTTGAACCGAAATAAAATTTTCTTTTAAAGTTAGTAGAAAAATGTTTTTCAACCACAGAGTTATTAAAACTGAAATTTAAAGTGCGGAAACGTAAAAGCTATAAAGTAAATGACACCAGATTTATAGTGGTTCGGTCTATAACCAGACCTACATCCACTCCTCAGAGGCACCCTCTGAGTATTGCACTAATACCACAAAGTGACTCTCCTTTAGCACCCCCACAGCAAGGCGGAGAAGCCTGTACAAAAAACACTCTTTTCACCACTACCCGGTGCGGCAGAGAACCGTCGTCCTTTCACACTCTCCTAGTGTGGGCAGAGAACCCTACGGCTGTTCACACTCTCCAAGTGTAGGCAGAGAACCTTCTTCCTTTCACACTCTCCTAGTGTGGGCAGAGAACCCTCGTCTGTTCACACTCTCCAAGTGTCGGCAGAGAACCCTCGTTCCTTTCACACTCTCCTAGTGTCGGCAGAGAACCCTCGTCTGTTCACACTCTCCAAGTGTCGGCAGAGAACCGGACCTTCTTGAATGATCTTCTCACAAGAATCTAGAAGGAAGAAAGAAAAAGAGTGAAGAAATCCAATTTCACAAGTAGAGACTCTTACCTTAGCAATCCAAGTGAAGCCTTCTCGCTCCAGTGGTAGGAATCCTCCTTTGAATGCTCTCTTCCACTCTCTCCTTGGCTATTCTCTCAAGAGGCACGAAGATCAAATGACAAAAAGATTGGGTGGCAGTCTAATTTGGACTATTTATATGAAAAGACAAGTGAAACCGCCCAAAAACTGCAAATTTTCAATTCTGTACGCAGTGGATCGTCCTGTACGATCCTGGATCGTCCTGGACGATTTTACTTAAACGATCTGAAACGACCCAATTTGTATATGTGTACGAACTGACTTCGTACAGCTGATCGTCCTGTACGAACTTGGTTCGTCCATACGAACGGTTATTACAAGGTCGGTTCTAGAAACTGCTGAAAACTGTTCTAAGTCGGTTTTATCGTTTGAACGAAAATGTGATCGTCTGGACGAAAATTTTCCAGAGAGCCGATCGTCCTGGACGATTATTTATTTCGTCTGGACGAAAATTTTCCAGAGAACCAATCGCCGCGGACGATAATTTGTTTTCGTCTGGACGAAAAATTTCCAGAGAGCTGATCGTCCTGTACGATATTTATTTTCGTCTGGACGAAAATTTTCCAGAGCACTGGTCGCCTCGTACGATGGTAAAATTCGTCTGGACGAAAATTTTACAGAGAACCCATCGCCTGGGACGATAATAAATTTCGTCCTGGACGAATAGGACTTAGAAAATTTTTCAAAGCAAGTTCCTATTCGTTCCAAGTGCTCTATAGGAGATAACTGACAGATCGTCCAGTACGATAAATATCGTCCTGTACGATCAGTATAGAATTTCAAGATCTCCTTATTTTTGTGTGTGAGATTTTATTCACTCAATTACAATCACTCCCTTTCAAAATTAATTCAAAGAAAAGACAAACATCAATTAAACAAAATATCTCATGTTGAATTTGAATTGAAGTTTTCGTAGTCTGGAGTCTGATTTTCCTGAAATGTTAGTACACACAAGAGCAAGTGCAAATCTTCTGACATTGTTAGGAGATAACTATACATTTGAACAATAATGTTTGGAATCATCAAAACTACATAAGTTGCATAAATATAACTCATTCAAATAGCAACTATTCAAACAATCTCCCCCTTTTTGATGATGGCAAAATAATTATTATTAGTATGGTTTCAAGTTAAAACACATCTTTTATCTCCTAAACTCCCCCTGAATTTATGAGTACATTAAAATAAGGAGGCATTAAAGAACAATATTTAACGAAAAAATTTTAACACAAACTTGCAAACAGAACAACTAAAAAGAGAAAACACAAACATACACAAACTAATAATTTCTCTCCCCTTTTTTTGACAGCAACAAAAAGTTAAGAAGAAAAAGACAAGAAATGTAAATAATTATATGAAATTCATTGTTAAAATTTAATCTAAATGGTGATTGACATAGGGTATGTAATTTTAAACTAAAGATATTAGGTCAATCATAGAAATTCATAAAATTTATGAAATGATATAACATTGTAAGTAAGAAGAATTTTTCAAAGACATGATTCAATTTAGACATTTTGATTATTGAAAATCATTACAAGTCAGATGTAAAAAAAATTCTATATTTCAAAGTTCAAGAGAATATGAATGAACATTAGATCAACTTGAATTAAGAGATTGAACGAATTTGGAAAGAAGAGAATTACCTCATGTGGTGCTTTGCACATCTTTTCAAAGTTTTGTAGCACATTTTTGTGCATTTTTCTTTGGTTGGGCTTATTTTGTGCCTCTTTTCATTTTGCAAATTTTTGTGAATCCCTTTTGATTTTTGTACATTTGTACACTGTTCAAGAGTAATTTTGACCAATTCTTTCCAAAATCTATAATCTAAAATTTCAAATTTTTCTAGGTGCATAAATATCATTTGAGCATAGAAATACAAACTAAGAAAACATCAAAATTGTAATAACAATATTAACTTTTATGTAGTCTAAATGAATAGACATGAATTTAAAAGTTCTAAGTACAACAAGTTATAAACAAATTATAAATTTAGAAAGTCTAGATTTTCTAATATAGATAATCTCAAATTACAATCGAATTTAAGCACTATGTAGATAAAAAAAAAATACTAATGAAATTCATAAATATTAGCCACATTTCAAAACAAATCTAACAAAAACAAACTTTCATTGAAAAGAAAAGATTACATAAAAATTGAACTTAAAAACACAAAAAAACAATCACAATAACACATATAAGATAAAAACAAAACAACAAAACAACAAAAAAAAATACAACAGACACAAAAAAAAAAAAAAAAAAAACTTCTACTGTTCTGGAGGAGGAGGAGGTATGCCGCCAAAGAGGTTGAAGTAGGAGGCCATCAACATTACATTGGTATTAATTTCATGAACTTCATCTTTAATGTTACCAATGTCATGTTGCTGCTGAGTAAGTTGAGCTTCAAATTGATCAAACCTTTGATCAATGTGAGTCTCTAGTCTATCAAATCTCTCAATCAGATTCTGGTAATCTGATTGAGAAGCAGAAGCTTGCACTCCTTCTTCTTCTTCTTCTTCTGAAGCACTGTCATGTGCTTCCCCTTTTTCTTTTTCCTCTTTGAAGAGCAGTCTGAATGATGTGTTGTTATAGTAAACTGGCTCTTCATATTCCTCATCAGGATGCACTATATTGTACTTCTTCTCCAAAATATAAGTAATTAAGTGCCCTAATGAAATGTTCTTCTTCCTCTTCTGATCAGCATGTCCTATTTCTGAAAGCCCATAGATATGATCTATGATGAGTTGGGCTTCATCAATAGGATGTCTTGACATGATTAAAAAAGTTAGACAAAGAAAGGAGAGGAGTAATGTTAATCCTATCACCAGCTTTAGGAATAATTGAGGATCTAAGGATATGCTGGATGATTCGGGCATCTTGGGTCATACCTGAGACTCTAGCAACATGATTGTCAATCGCATTTTTTCTAATTACCCTATTGATTTCAAACCATTTGAAGGAGTTTTCTGACATTAGGGTGTGGGCTCTATATCCCTCAGTTCTTAAGTTTAAAAATGCACCAAGATCGTGCTTGGTGATCTCAACTTTTTTCTTAAAAACAAAAGAACTAATGATAGAGTGGTCAGAATTGAAACTCATGTTGGCTAGAAAGTAATGGTAGGTTTGTTTATTGTAGAAGTGGACGAGAGAAAGAATGAACTGAAATTGGGTTGAGGCGAAGAGGTGCAATACCCAAAAATTTCAACTCTGTTTGGATAAGAATGCGAGACGGAGTGATTTTTGCGGAGGCAAAACGAGGAAAAGATTCCTCATTTGCCTTGGAAAGAAAGTTGTCTGGGGCATTCCTGTTTGGTTTCTTCACCAAAATCTTTTGTCTTTTGCTAGAGGAGGCCATTGTTGATTTGATGTTGAAAGGGATTGAAAAAGAAATTTGAAAGTGTGATTGTCAAGTTTGAAAAAGCCTTCATATTTAAAGGAAAACGATACTTTCGTCCTGGACGAAAATATTCGTCCTGGACGAAACATAATAGTTCGTCTGGACGAAGTAAGTTCGTACAGACGATCCAATTCGTCCAAAATGTAACGGCTTTTCGTATTCAACACAACTTACGATGCGTCCCTTCGTACAGGCTTTTTGACTTGACCAATCGTACAGACAAAAAAAAAAAATTTCGTACAGACGATCGAAAAGTATTTCGTTTTAATGACTCTTGAAAACCGTCCCCTACAATGAATCGACACATGTTCGTCTGGACGAACTAAAATTTCGTACAGACGAAGTTCGTATTAAAAACTGTCTTATCCACTCAACCGCTGCATTCAATCGTCCCGACGTTTGAGAGAGAAAAAAAAAATTCGTCCTGGACGATCAAAGATCGTACAGACGATCCAATAAAAAAACTGCTCTACAAAAGGTTTAAATTTTCGCAAACTGTTCCTTTACACATCGTCCCGTACGAAAAATATTTCGTCCTGGACGATTTTTCCTCCAAAAAAAAATTAATTTTGATTTTTTTAAATTTTTAAATTAACAAAATCAACAAAAACAATCAGAAACACAGAAAACATAAAACAAAATCATAAATCCAAAAAACAATTCATTAAATACACAAAATTCACAAAATTACAAAAACAAAACACAACAAGTATCAATGTTGCAAAGACATTTTAGTTAAGCATTCAAATCAATAACACCAAGCCTTGTTCTTAAAGTACTGAAGGTATCAAAGGCTAAAGGTTTTGTAAAAATGTCTGCAAGTTGATTTTCAGTTGAAACATGTATGAGTTCAATTTCTCCTTTGGATACGTGATCCCTTATGAAATGATGCCTTATATCGATGTGTTTGGTTCTAGAATGTTGAATAGGATTTTTTGAAATACAAATGGCACTAGTATTGTCACAATAAATTGGAATAGTGCCTATAGTTAATCCTAAGTCAATCAACTGTTGTTTTAACCAAAGTACTTGTGCCACACAACTTCCTAATGCAATGTATTCTGCTTCTGCAGTAGATAGTGCCACTGAATTTTGTTTTCTACTAGACCATGAAACTAATGAATTTCCAATGAATTGACATGTTCCAGAAGTGCTTTTCCTATCCACTCTACAGCCTGCAAAGTCAGAATCTGAGTAACCAATAATTTCAAATGAAGAGCTAAACTTAGGATACCAAATTCCTAAGTTTTGAGTTCCTAGTAGATATCTTAAAATCCTTTTTACTGCTGTCAAATGTGATTCTTTTGGATCTGATTGAAATCTAGCACATAGGCAAACACTAAACATAATATCTGGTCGGCTAGCAGTCAAGTAAAGTAAAGATCCAATTATCCCTCTAAAATTTCTTTTGATCAACAGATTTTCCCTTAAGGTCCTTATCCAACTGAACTGAAGAACTCATTGGTGTACTAACAGGTTTAGCATTGTCCATTTCATATTTTTTGAGGATGTCCTTAATATATTTGTTTTGACTAAGAAAAGTACCTTCCTCAAGTTGCTTAATGCTAAATCCTAGAAAGTAATTTAAATCTCCCATTAGACTCATTTCGAATTCATTACTCATTGTTTTAGAAAAATCATCACAAAGATGTTTATTTGAAGATCCAAAGATGATGTCATCCACATAAATTTGAACAATAAGTATATCCTTTCCAATTTTTCTTAAAAAGAGAGTTGTATCCACACTTCTTTTTTCAAAAGATCTTTCAAGTAGGAAGGTGCTTAACCTCTCATACCAAGCCCTAGGTGCCTGTTTCAATCCATATAATGCCTTTTTTAATTTGAAAACATGATTTGGAAATTTAGAATTTTCAAAACCTGGAGGTTGTTCTACAAAAACATCTTCTTCAATTACTCCATTTAAAAAGGCACTTTTAACATCCATTTGAAACAATTTTAAAACCTTTAAAACAGGCAAAGGCTAGTAAAACCCTAATTGCTTCAAGTCTAGCTACAGGGGCAAAAGTTTCCTCAAAATCAATTCCTTCAATTTGATTATACCCCTTAGCTACTAATCTAGCCTTATTTCTAATGACTACTCCTGAGTCATTCATTTTATTTTTGAACACCCACTTGGTTCCAACAACACTTTGATCTTTTGGCCTTGTAGTTAGTTCCCAAACTTTATTTCTTACAAATTGATTTAACTCTTCTTGCATGGCCAATATCCAAAATTCATCTAAAAGTGCTTGATCAATGTTAGTGGGTTCAATAGTTGAAATAAAGGCTGAATGATTGACTTCCTTGTTTAATCCACGCCTAGTTCTAACACCCTCACTTGGTTCACCTATAATTAATTCCTTTGGGTGATTTTTAGAGAATCTCAAATCTCTAGGCAAAGGGTCTTCTCTTTCTATATTTTCTTCCACATTTTCTTCCAAATTTAATCTATCAATCTTTTGGGAGTTTTCTTCAATTTCTTCTTCAACAACTTTTGGCTCTTCCATGTTTCCATTTTCATCAAAAACAACATGTGTGGTTTCTTCAATGACTAAAGTTCTTTTGTTGAATACTCTATAAGATTTTCCAACACTTGAATATCCAACAAAAATTCCTTCATCTGATTTTGGATCAAATTTTCCTAAGGCAGATTTTCCATTATTATGTATGAACACCTTGCAACCAAATACATGTAAATGAGAGACAAATTTGGTGTTCTACCTTTTACCAATTCATAGGGGTGTTTTATTCAAATTTGATCTCACATTTACCCTATTCAGAACATAGCATGCAGTGCTAACCGCCTCAGCCCCAAAAATATCTAGGAAGAGAGTATTCTGCTAACATTGCTCGGGCGGCTTCTATTAATGTTCTGTTCTTTCTTTCAACTACTCCATTTTGTTGAGGAGTTCTAGGTGCAGAAAAATTGTGATCAATCCCCTTTTCTTTACAGAAATCTTCAAATCTTTCATTTTTCAAATTCTCCTCCATGATCACTTTGTATAGAAATTATTTCACATCCTAGTTTTCTTTGTATCCAAGTTGAAAAATTTCTGAATTCCTCAAATGATTCACTCTTATGAAAAAGAAATTTAACCCAGGTGAATCTTGAAAAATCATCTACTATTACAAATCCATATACCTTTCCTCCTAGACTAACCGTGCTTACAGGTCCAAAAAGATCCATGTGAAGAATTTCTAAAGGTTTACTGGTCCTAAGATCTTTATTGGACTTAAAGGAGGACTTCACTTGTTTTCCTAATTGACATGCATCACATAAGTGGTCCTTAGTAAAGTCTAGTTTAGGTATTCCTCTAACCAAATTCTTTTGGGTAATTCTTCTAAGATTTTTCATACTAGAATGACAAAGTCTCCTATGCCAAAGCCATGATTTCATCAGAAACAGTTTTCAAACAAAAAGCAGTAGGAGATTGAATACAATTTAAATCTAGCATGTAGACATTGTTCACCCTTTTTCCATTTAAAACAATTTTCCCATTTAGGCTAATTATGCAGCTAGTAGGTAAAAATTTTACATTATAGCCCTTATCACATAGCTGACTTATGCTAAGCAAATTATGTTTTAAGCCTTCAACTAATAAAACATTATCTATGAAAAAGTTTTTCAAATTTCCAATCATACCTGATCCAACCACCTTCTTTGTGGTATTATCTCCAAGTGTAACCTTGCCTCCACTCCTGGTTTCCAGCGTTATGAATTGAGCAGTATCTCCAGTCATGTGCTTAGAACATCCGCTGTCCAGGTACCATATACTCTCACGAGGTCTTGTGTGAGAGTATACCTGCAAAATTTTCAAATGTTAGACCTGGGAACCCAAACTAGTTTGGGTTCACCTTTATGAAATTTATAATCAGATGCATGTATGATATGTCTAGGTTTATGCATCTTAGTTCTCCACACCAAATTAGGTTTCATCTTTAAAGTGCAGGTGTGAGATATATGTCCCAAAAATCCACAATTGTTACATTTAACATTAGGAAAAATATTCCTATGTTTTCTTTCATATGATTGTCTTCTAAGGGATTTCATGAATTTAGGATAATATTTAGGATTTGTAAAATCTTCAAGTTTAGGGGGGTTCCTATTATCCTCGAGAGCTCTTATAGTAAGTTTGTAAAATGAATTCATTTCCTTCAAGATTCGATTTGTATAATTGATTCTATATGTCTTGTGCTCAGATTCATCCTTAAATTTCTTAAATTCTTTTTCAAGTTCAGCATAGGATGATTTTAAATTTTCAAAATTTTTATTCAAGTCATCATATTCATCAAGTAGTTTCATGTGGTTGCTATCAATTAAAGCATGATCTTTCCTAAGGATTTCGTGTTCCTTATTAAGCTCTTCCAATTCTAAAACTAAACTAGAATGCATCTTTTTAGTTTTCCTATATGCATCATGCATGTGTTCAGAAACTTCAAACAGTTCATCATAGGTTAAATCACATACCTCTTCTTGATCTGATTGTTCAGCTTTATCTGCCATCAAGCAAAGGTTGGTGACTTCTTCTTCGTTTTCAGTCTCAGATGAGTCTGAAGCTGAGTCCGCCCAAAAAGCCTTTTGAAACTTCTTCTTGCCCTTCTTTACTATTGGTTTCTCCTCTACCTTCTCCTTGCTAGGAGTGGCTTTAAGTTTTTGGACAATCAGTTTTTATATGACCTGGTTTCCTGCATTCATAACAAATCACTTCATTAGAAACCCTGCCATTTTTGTTATACTTACCTCTATTCCATTGCTGGCGTCTCTTCTGCTTCCTCTTTAAAAAGCTTCTGAATTGTCTAGTCATCAGTGCTATATCGTTTTCATCCTCAGGTTGTGAGTGTTCATTTTCTGACTCTTCCACATTTAATGCAAGATTCTTGTCCTTTCTTGGTTCACCTGCATCAATCTTTCTTTGACTTACTCCTTGCTCGTAAGCAATGAGTGAACCAAGAAGATTGTCAATAGAATAAATGTTCAGATCTTTTGACTCTGTAATTGCAGTAATTTTAGCATCGTATGCAGTAGGTAAATAATGAAGAATCTTATTAACCATTTCAGCATTAGTTAATTCTCTACCAAGTGCATGCAAAGAGATGACAATTTGAGTGAATCTTGTGTACATGTCAGATATAGATTCATTAGGTTTCATGCGAAATAATTCGTAGTCATGTAACAAAATATTGAGTCTTGATTGCTTAACCTCATTTGTCCCTTCATAAGTAATACAAAGTCTATCCCATATGTCTTTTCCGCTTTTACAAGTGGAAACTCGCATGTAGTCTTCAGATTTTAAAGCACAAAAGAAACTATTTAAACATTTCGCATTTAATTGTGCTAAGTCACGTTCTTCTATAGTCCAATCTGTATAGGGTGTATCTACCCTAATTCCATCAACTAATCTAGTTGGTTTTGTGTAACCTTCCTGGACTAGCATCCACATGCGATAATCAAGTGACTGTAAGAAAGTAGACATGCGTGTTTTCCAAAAATCAAAAGGAATATTGTCAAACAGTGGAGGTCTAGTGATAGAGTAACCCTCAGGTGTGTTTCGGTTTCCAAATGTAGCCATCTACGTTAATCAAAAAGTAGTTCAAACTTATGATTTTGAAACTCTGCTCTGATACCACTTGTTGAGTCCAGTAATTAGGTTGTTAAGCCTAAGTAAATGTCCCAAGGCTACCAAGAGGGGGGTGAATTGGTAGTTTTTAAAATTTTAAACCCTCTTAATAATAAAGTTGAACCGAAATAAAATTTTCTTTTAAAGTTAGTAGAAAAATGTTTTTCAACCACAAAGTTATTAAAACTGAAATTTAAAGTGCGGAAACGTAAAAGCTATAAAGTAAATGACACCAGATTTATAGTGGTTCGGTCTATAACCAAACCTACATCCACTCCTCAGAGGCACCCTCTGAGTATTGCACTAATACCACAAAGTGACTATCCTTTAGCACCCACAGCAAGGCGGAGAAGCCTGTACAAAACACTCTTTTCACCACTACCCGGTGCGGCAGAGAACCGTCGTCCTTTCACACTCTCCTAGTGTGGGCAGAGAACCCTACGGCTGTTCACACTCTCCAAGTGTAGGCAGAGAACCTTCGTCCTTTCACACTCTCCTAGTGTGGGCAGAGAATCCTACGGCTGTTCACACTCTCCAAGTGTAGGCAGAGAACCTTATTCCTTTCACACTCTCCTAGTGTGGGCAGAGAACCCTCGTCTGTTCACACTCTCCAAGTGTCGGCAGAGAACCGGACCTTCTTGAATGATCTTCTCACAAGAATCTAGAAGGAAGAAAGAAAAAGAGTGAAGAAATCCAATTTCACAAGTAGAGACTCTTACCTTAGCAATCCAAGTGAAGCCTTCTCGCTCCAGTGGTAGGAATTCTCCTTTGAATGCTCTCTTCCACTCTCTCCTTAGCTATTCTCTCAAGAGGCACGAAGATCAAATGACAAAAAGATTGGGTGGCAGTCTAATTTGGACTATTTATTGAAAAGACAAGTGAAACCGCTCAAAAACTGCAAATTTTCAATTCTGTACACAGTGGATCGTCCTGTACGATCCTGGATCGTCCTGGACGATTTTACTTAAACGATCTGAAACGACCCAATTTGTATATGTGTACGAACTGACTTCGTACAGCTGATCGTCCTGTACGAACTTGGTTCGTCCAGTACGAACGGTTATTACAAGGTCGGTTCTAGAAACTGCTGAAAACTGTTCTAAGTCGGTTTATCGTTTGAACGAAAATGTGATCGTCTGGACGAAAATTTTTCAGAGAGCCGATCGTCCTGGACGATTATTTATTTCGTCGGGACGAAAAATTTTCCAGACAACCAATCGCCGCGGACGATAATTTGTTTTCGTCTGGACGAAAAATTTCCAGAGAACTGATTGTCCTGTACGATATTTATTTTCGTCTGGACGAAAATTTTCCAGAGCACTGGTCGCCTCGTACGATGGTAAAATTCGTCTGGACGAAAAGTTTACAGTGAACCCATCGCCTGGGACGATAATAAATTTCGTCCTGGACGAATAGGACTTAGAAAATTTTTCAAAGCAAGTTCCTATTCGTTCCAAGTGCTCTATAGGAGATAACTGACAGATCGTCCAGTACGATAAATATCGTCCTATACGATCAGTATAGAATTTCAAGATCTCCTTATTTGTGTGTGTGAGATTTTATTCACTCAATTACAATCACTCCCTTTCAAAATTAATTCAAAGAAAAGACAAACATCAATTAAACAAAATATCTCATGTTGAATTTGAATTGAAGTTTTCGTAGTCTGGAGTCTGATTTTCCTGAAATGTTAGTACACACAAGAGCAAGTGCAAATCTTCTGACATTGTTAGGAGATAACTATACATTTGAACAATAATGTTTGGAATCATCAAAACTACATAAGTTGCATAAATATAACTCATTCAAATAGCAACTATTCAAACAACCACTATAAATCTGGTGTCATTTACTTTATTGCTTTTACGTTTCCGCATTTTAAATTTCAGTTTTAACAACTCTGTGGTTGAAAAACATTTTTCTACAAACTTTAAAAGAAAATTTTATTTCGGTTCAACTTTATTATTAAGAGGGTTTAAAATTTTTAAAACTACCAATTCACCCCCCTCTTGGTAGCCGTGGGACATTTACTTAGGCTTAACAACCTAATTACTAGACTCAACAATTTTTGTGGGCATATCATCTTGCTTTTCTACTTTTTATTTTATTTTTATTTTATTTTATTTTTTTTAATTTTGTTGAGTCATAAGGCAAATATTTTAAACAGGATATACATATATAGTAGTGCATGAGTTATTTTTTATTCGAGCACATAAGGCAACATTCTTTGCTACGGCAACATTACTTTTATTGTCACAAAATAAAATAAATTTTTTCTTGAAATTGATTTAATCATTCTATAAAAATTTTCTAACAAAATCATTTACTTACTATCCTAGTGATGGCTGCTTATTCAATTTCTATTATAAATAATGTTAATTAACTTCTAAAAATTTAACTGCTAACTAATAGAAATGCCACCCAAGGCGCAAATGTATCCCGTAGTAATTCTTATATTTATTTCTTCTCTTAAATATTGCCCTATAGATATGACTCCTAAAATTTGACAAATTTTAACAATTGATTAGATATTATTGTTATATATCTCATATAATATGACATAATTTGACGATTGATTAAACATTATTATTATATATGTCACATTATATGACACACTTAAATAATTGATTGAACATTAATGATATATAGCTTAAATAATATGATAAATTTAAACAATTGAGTGCACATTAAACAAATATAGCTCATAATGTGAAAGTTTTAACAATAATTTTGATTTTTTAAAAGTTAATCTTATTCTTAATAACTTTCCATTAATATATATATATATATATATATTTAGCTCTAAATTAAAGGTAGATATTAAGTTATAGTTAATCATTATTCAAAAATTAATTTGAATATAAATTTTGTAAATTATAAAAATTACATCAAAACACAATACAAATATTAAAATTTACATAGAAAACGCAAAATAAAATTCGGTTTTCTTAAAAAACTAAATTCATTTTTAAATTTTCTTCAAACCCCTAAACATTTTTGTAACTATGATACTTTTGATTAATATTTATTTACCTTCCTCATTAAATCAACTGCAATGTACTTTTTAATGCAAATAAAAAACAATGAAGCTCTTTTTAGATGCAAATATATAAAATAATTAGCTAATTATAAATCATAAATGTTGCTTCAAAACTTTTCACTTTTCAGGCTCAAATCTATATCAAACTGACAACCCAAACAGTCAGTACTAGAGAAAGTCAACTCCAAAGTACAACAATGGCCCCACATAGCCATATTAACTTTCAACTGACCCCACCAATAAAATCTACTCCCATAAATTTCTAATATTTAATACAAATGCCCTTAGGATTAAAGGACTAATAACCTAATTAATAATAATGCCCTCTTGTTATTGCTGTTTTGCTGAGCTGCGCTTCCTTCCAGGAATACACTTTCCCTTCACCTCTTCCCCATTGTCTTCCCCCATCCCAAGTTTTGCTCCCCTGCCACATAAGAACAAAATAATTCATTGAAAATTTATGTATAGCTTTATGAAATCTTATTTTTAAAAAAGTACATTTTATTTTAATGCTTTTTTTATTTTAAAAAAAAACTTAATTTTTTAAAAATTTAAAAAAGTATATATATTTTAAGCAACACATTTGTTTAATTGGAAAATTTATATACATACCACTTTATTTCAATTTATTTACATATCTAACGTCTAAAATATTAATATTAAATTATTATCACCTATATAAAATTTTAATATGACTCCTACAATTCATTTCTATCATTCATATCATTCTATAAACTTTAATATTTCATTCCATATATTCAAATTTGTTTTATGGATAATAGGCATGTAATATTAATGTTTTGAATGTTAGATATATAAATAGCATGAATTAAATTGGTATGTATGTAAATCCCCCTTTTTTAATTTGTTATAAATTTAAACAAATAAGAAGCACATAAAACAGTTAACTAATGAACAAAAAAATTATATTCACTAAATAAAAATGTTAAAATTACTTTAAAACTCAAAATAGGAATAAATAAAAAATTATAGGAATAATAATAATAAAAAAAAATTTTAATAGGAGAGTAAAAAAATGTTTTTATCCCTCCTAAAAAATTAATTTTGTCCCCCCCTAAAAAATTCTTGTCTTAATTTTTTCTAAAATATTTATATATTTCTTCACATTTACTTATAATATTTTCTTTCATATTTTTCATGACAGTTTAATTACATATTTTTTTTTTTATTTTTTATTATTATTTTTTTAAATTTAATAATATATAAATATAAAATATTATTTTTTTAATATTTAATTAATTTTATGCTATATTTTTCACCTCTCAAATTAAAACTGATTCCGTCCCTACTTCAAAGCCAGCAATCCTCAACTAATACTCCTAGATCCTTTTAAGCCGTCCACGTCGATAGAATTTTGCAATTAAGAAGACTACAATAAATTGCAGCTTCTGAAAAGTTCAATAATCAAACACAGAAATGCCGCCGGTAAATTTAAAGGCGTCACCTTTCTTCGTTATATGAGCTCGATTTCTTCAATGCCGGCTCCGCCGCCGCCGTCTGACCGTTCACCTCCATCCCCTCCACTATGCTGCCACTAAAGTACTCCTTCTCCGACATACGATGCAACTTTTCCGCCGTACATTTCCTCCCCGCAGTGGATAGGGCTGCCTGAGCTGTAGCGGCGGGCTTCAGAAAACCGCCGCCGACGGCCCGGCCGCTCTTGACTGCAATGGAGCCGCAGGAGATAAGTTGGAGAAGAATCGAGTTGCGGTTCTGGCCAGATTCGGGCGTCGTTTCACCATCGTCGAACCGGAAGGATGCACAACCGGTTCGGATTCCACCACCGCCGGCTGAAGCTTTGTCGGAGGAGGAAGACGACGGCGGTGAGGAGTCATCGAGAGCAATCTCCGTATGTCGGGAGCGGTGGGCCCGCGGCTCGTTGATGAACTTACCTCGATCAATCTCATCCGTTGATACGCCACGGGAGCATCTAATGAGATGTGGGTCACGCTCGGTATGCTCACCGGTTGTTTCCTCTTCCTCATCCTCTGCTTCCACGGCCCGTCTTGCTCTCGCGTTCTCGCTGCCTAGCTGCAAATGCTGAAATCGCTCTACTGGGAGAAAAAATAATTTGAATAATATATATAATCTTAAAAATTTTACCGAAGAGAGTGGTGGATAAAATAATAAAAACCTATATTCGCAGGGGTGCAGCCATGAATGATCTCCGAGCCTTTGAGAACGTACTCAGCTCCATCCACAGGATAAATCAAATCGTTCTCCGACAGATCATTCCATACATAACCATTCTTATAGCTCCTTTAATTTTTATTCCAAATTAAATTTGTCAAAAAACATCAACTAACTGAAAAAGAAGTTAATTTTCTTTAAAGATTACCTCTTGCAGGACCAAGAGAACAAAGAAGGCATTCCCTTTCCTCTAAGAACTGTGAGCCGATCAATCACATCTTTTAACCCAAGAACAGGGGAAGAAAAATGAATCAATAAAAACCGAGTTGAAAAAGAATGAATTTTGCTCAAATATTGAATCTTTTTACCTTTCAGACGAAGGAGCTGATGTGGAAAATGAGAGATTTCCATGAAGTGAGGATGCTCGAGCTGGCCGTTTCTGCTAAGATAGTAAACAACTTGAACCTTTCTCATAGCTGCGGCGAGGCTTCTTCCTTTCTCTTTCTGCTGTGTAAAGTTGCTGGTTCGAGCTCGGTCGGGGCTCGTCATCTCTCTAATAATCTTTCTTCTCGCAACTTCACCATTAATTTCCATTGCTGCTAATGGCTTCTACTTGAGGAAATAGGTGAAGAAGAAGGGAGAAAGTGGCCGCGTGACAGATGGAGATGGAGAGAGGCCAACTTTGTTGTCTACGTACCGCTTCTGTGTTTATATCGAAGGCTACTCAATGGCTTAAAGTTACCGCTTAGAAGGTCCGAAATTATTACGTGCGGGCTACCCCCACCTAGAACTTATGTTTGAAGTCCAATAAAAAAAATAACCCATGTACTAAATATTATTATATATTATTAGATATATAGTATATAATAATATGACTAATACATATCAATACACAAATACACAATAATATAATTCTATATTATTTTGTATTACTATATATTAATGTGTATTGATATGTATTAGTTAATACACATCAATACATAGCTAAATACATATTAATATACTAGTCAAAACGTCATATTTTTATTAGATTTTGGATGTAGTTCTATATCCGGTATCCGCTGATAATAATTTATCACAACTAATTTCCTCATGTGTCAGAAATTATGGAAAAATTTCAGGTAAATATGATAGTTAAAATTTAGATTAATGTTATTTTAATTTTAGGGGTAAGAAAACATTAAAAAATAATTATTTAGAAATATATAGATTTTGTATAGTAAGTCTAATTCTTTTTTTCAGATTACTATATTTAATATTTATAATTGAATGTCAATTTTTTTATCATTAATATTACCCTTCTACAATATTATCATTAAAATAATATTTTGTTTAGATTTTATATTCCTTCGACACTCCAGCTGTTTTTATTTTTTATTTTTTGGACATATAGGTCATTTAAGATAAATTCACACACACAATGCATACACAAAGACTCGAACCCAAGACCTCTTAGTTGGAAGCATAAGCTCTCAATTAGGGGTGTCAATTCGGGTCAACCCGCCGGGTTCGGGTCGAACCCGACCCGACCCGTATCTAAACGGGTCAACCCGAACCCGACCCGTTTATAAAAACGGGTCAGACATTTCAACCCGGACCCGACCCGGCCGGGTTGACCCGACCCGACCCGCGACCCGGCAGCATTCTTCCAATTTTTTTTTTCAAATTTGACAAACGTGCTCTTCAAAATTGATCCCACCTTGAAGCGACCGGAGATAGCTGTGCAGAAACTTGATAAAATTTCAAATGTTGATACTTTCCTTCATCTTGTAAAACAAGCAAAGCAGGACGTCAGAAGCAGCAGCTTTTTTTTTTTTTTTTTTGGAAAGAAGCAGCAGCTTTAGCTGCACGGAGCTCGTGAAACACAGAAATAGGATCCTTGCCTAAATGATCTCATTGGGCGGAGCAAGGAAAAGGAGCTTGTTATGAAGTGGCTGAGGAATCCATCAAATGAGCATCGGGGAACTCATTTGTACAGAAATTTTTTTTTTTTTAAATTAAACGGGTTTTCGGGTTGACCCGGTAACCCGCCGGGTCAACCCGACCCGACCCGTTAAATCAAACGGGTCAAATCTGTGAACCCGAACCCGACCCGTTTATCAAACGGGTCGGGTCCAATCCGGATTTTCCGGGTGGGGTCCGGGTCGGGTTGTCGTGTCGTGTCAAATATTGACACCCCTACTCTCAATTAATAAGCCAAGATGAGCTGTTTGTGTGAACGAGCTTTGACATCCAATTTTGGGAGCTTTAAAAGACCCATCAACACTTCCCACTAATAGCTAATTTCTATCATCTTCAACCGATCGACTCTCCAGGCCAACAATTCAAGTTACCCAACAACCCAAGTTAATGATACTTCTTGACACCATTTAAGCTCCAAGCACATAAAGTGCTATGTCTTATGTCTAATCCAAAGGTGGAATTCTCTCTCTATTTATTTTTTAGTTTTTATTAATTGTCCCCCCCCCCCCCCCCTCCCCTAAAGTTTTAAAATATTATGATCTTTAGGAAGTTGCCCGGTAGCAGCAAATAGTAAAGAGAATTCATCATTTTATTTATTAATTTAAATTTCAAAAATATCCTTACAACCAAGGCTTTTAAAATTGGACCGGTCAATGAACCGGAAGAAGGAGGGGTTAGTGGTTTAATGGTTCGACCGGGGTCGAACCGGATAATGTAATAAATAATAAAATTAATATAGTAACATGATGATCTAACCTTAAACTTAAACACAAATTTATCATATCATACAAATCAAATATCAAAATTAAAAATAAGTTGGAGGTTAGTTTATAAATAGTATAATTCATATTTAAAATAAGATTAGTTCACATATATATGTTTTAAATTTAATATAAATAATTTCTAATTTATTTTATATGTTTAGATATACTTTATACTTATGAAAAGTATAAAAATTTTCATTATAAGATTATATCTATATTATTTTTCATGTTATATTATTTAATATAAAAATAAAGATAAAATAAAAAAAATATAATAAATAAAAAAAAAATAAAAATAAAAAAAAATATATATTAGTATTATTAAATAAAATGATAATTAATAATACATAAATATTATATATATATATATATATTATTAAATTTTATATATATATATATATATATATATATATATATATATATATATATATATATATATATATATATATATATATATATATATATATATATATTTATAGTATATGTATAGTGAACTTGAGAAGTGAGAACTTTTCTTTAGATTTTAGTCCCACATCACCTAGACAATATATGTTAGTATTGTTTTTGTCTATATAAACTTTTTGGTTCCTTTAAAAAAAGGCATATGATATGATGGGCCATGTGTCATGTCATAAAATATTTTTTTGTTCATGTTTAATTAAAATATATATTTAATTTTAAATGCATTAAATATTTTATTTAAAAAAAGATTAGTCAAACCGGTTTTTGAAAATTGGCACCGGTTCGCTGGTTAACCGGTTGAACCGTCGGTTCAAGCCGGTTCAATCCGGTTTGTGGCTGAAGCGGTTTTTACAAAATTCCGGACCGGCTGGCGAACCGGTTCACTGTTCAACCGGTTGAACCTGGCCAATCCGATCCGATTTTCAAAGCACTGTTTACAATCAAAATAGTAAAGGCAATTGCCCCCAGCAGGTCAAACCCCGTCAGGGGCACTACCCTTTTGGACACCCAACATATCTACTAGGCGTACAATATATTAAGTTTTTTTTTTTTTTTTTCTTTTTGGTTGCTAATATTAAGTTTCCTTATGATTTAGAATCTTTGGTTACTTTTGGTAGCCAAAAGATATCTTTAGTGATCATTTTCTTTTATCTCTATTTTTTATAGTGAATGGTCGAGCCAAATTTGAGGCAACACCAACAGTTACTTATAATTCCCCCTCCCTCAAAAATTAAGGCTCCTTCCACCCCTGCTCCAATCCACTATTTAGTTCACTTAGATTTATTTTGAAGATATGAAGGCTATTTAATGTGAGATTAAATGAAATGATATAAATTCATAGATTGCTCACATTGATATAGAATAAGATAAGTATATATATATGTATATATATTTCGCTAGCTTATCACCTTTAAAATATGGCTCAGATCTTAGAAGCAAAAGAAGATTTTTCTCTGAAAGTTACAGATCCTTACAATTTTACACCCATATCTAACAAAAATTGAGAGATGTCTGTAAGATTTTACTTGATTTGCAGCAATAGAACCAAAATACTTCGGAAAAATGATAATGGAAGAAATGTTATAAAGAATAGTGATTTGGCGATGGCTTATAAGCTCCTCTTTCTACTATTTGAAACTGTAACTTGCATTGCTTTAAAAATCGGATCAGACTTGCAGGTTTGACCGGTTCAACTGTGAACCGGTTTGAAGTCCGGTTCGGTTCAACCTCAAAACCGGCCGGTTTGAAGCAAAGCCGGTTCACCGGCGAACTAGTCCGGGTTTTTTAAAACCGGCCGGTTCAAAATTTTTTAATATAAATAATGAAATAAATTATTTAATAATAAATAAATATTAATATTAATATAAAACTCTTAAATTTATATTAAAGACAAGATTTAATATTTATTTTAATCATATTAATATGTCTTTATATCATTCCACATAGGCTCTTGACATGAGAGAAAGCAAAAAGGTATATAAATTTTACAAAGCAAAACTTCCAAAGTGATCTGGGACTAAATCATACAAAGCAAAACTTTCAAAATGATGTGGGACTAAAACAAAAAGTCATCTTTACTTTCATATATACATTATACAACATATTTTTGAAAACAATTTTTTTAATTAACTTTTATAATATGAATGATTTTTATTTTTTTACTTGATACTATTAATTTTTTTAATTGATAATATTTATTTTTTAAATATTTTTTGTTATATATATTATGAAGTTTATGTATATTCATATTTGTTCGTTAAGCCGCTCGAGTTGAATTTATATGATATAAATTATAATATAAAAATTAATTTTATAATTTGAATAATATTTATTTTTTTAAGTTTGTTTTGAAAATTTTTATTTTCTTTTTTTTTGTTAATAATATTTTATTTTTATCAAATAAATTAGGGATTTTTACATACATAACACTTAAAAGTATCCTAAATACATATTCAACACTTAAACAATTGTATTTACTAATATACCATCTAAAACTCTTTTTTTACTCAATTCTACCACTCCGTTTAAATCCCGTCAGAAATCCCGTGTAGTCGTCGTCTTCCATTCGTCACACGAGATGTGGTTGTGAGCAGAGCCTGCTCCACTGCTCCCGCTTCAAGTGCTGCACAATCTCCTCATTCACGAAAATATCATCATCATCGTCATCTTCTTCCTCCAAAACAGCCTACAAAAATTTTAGTAACTAAAGCCTAACTATACTGGCTGCTTTCCACTTTATAAATATACATAGATCATCTAATAAAGCTTAAGTTCTGTACTCTTCTTGTGGTATCTTCTTCCTTGTATATGTGATGGCAAAATCCTATAGCAACAAGAGGTGCATATATCTTAGACATTTGTACACTTGCACTAAGAAGAGTCATTCACAATCATCCTGCAACTAGAGTCATGCGCCATCTCAGAGCCTTCCCACTAGAAATAGCATCCCCACACAGGATTATTGGGGTCGGATCACGAACTTGGGCGGAGCTCCCAAGATTGCCGCTAGGTGGTTCTACGTCAGGAATGGAGTCATCGAAATATTGCAGGTTCTGGTCTATGGGAGACTTCCTGTTCTATTTTAGTTCTGATCTAAGCTCAGTAAGAGATCCATAGGATTTAAGTTATGTTCTAAGCTCTTCAGTGAGAGAAATCCAGTTAGACGTAAAACTTCAGTGGTTTCTTGCGATCCGGTGGCTACGGCAAGTCGGCGGTGTAGAGTAGGGCTGGCGACCGGCGGAGGTTTCGGGAATGGTTTTGACGAACATGACGACGGAGTAGACGGAATGGTATTTTAGAGAGCAAAATAGGTTTTAGGTGGTATGACTGTAAATAGGCAAGTTTAAGTGTTTAATAAGTAAATAAGGAACTTTTGAGTGTTAGGTATGTAAAAACCCCTATAAATTACTCTTATGTTAAAAAATTTATAAAGTTTAAGTTTTTCAACTTTAAAAATTTTTATATTATCAAATGAAATATTTTTATATTAAAATATTTAATCATATTTATAATTTTATGTTGATAGCTTTTAAATAATTTATATTTATAAATTAAATATAAATATGTAATACAAATTAATAATAATTTATATAAAATTATATGGTTATTATATTTTATTAATTTTTTATAATAATAATATTATTTATTACATCATCCTGTTTGACCACGGTTTTTCCGGCCGAACTGTTCAAACTGTGAACCTCTCATTCTTCCGATTCGTTGTCTAGTCCAGTTTTCAGAACCTTGGTAACTTGAGTAAACTTTGTGGGCCTATGGCGCTTTTGGTTGCTTTGGACAGTCACTATTAAGGATTTTTTTTTTTTAATTTTTTTAAATATTAATTTAGAATACCTTTTTTATTTTAAAGTAATTCAAATTTTCTTAAGAAAGTTTAAAATACTTTTGAGCTGTTTTCAATGTTTTAAAAATTATTATTATTATTGGCCGGGGATCACCATTTCATATTAAAGAAAAATAAAAATAAAATATTTCAAGATAACAAATTAATTATATTTCAAGTTAAAATATAAATAAAATAAAATAATTAAAAGTGATCTCAAAGGAGTACTTAGTTTGTAGTCCTTGCTCAATTTTGTCTGCCCTTCAATTTTATTTGTCAATTAATTTTAGCTCCCAAACCCATTAATTTTTTTTTCAAACAAAATTTTATTCCAAATATGAAAAGGATAATACAAGCAAGATCCAAAAATCAAAATATATCAGAGAAGGGACATGAAAGCAAAAACAACATAACAAAGAACATACAATCAAGGATTCAAGAAAAAGAGACAGCAGCGGGCTATGGGTGGCAGACCTCCACAACGACCCCGCAGCCAGGCATGGGCCATCTATTAGTGACAAACACACAAGAAACCACATCATCAGCCTAGGCAACCACTAAGCAGAAGGCTTACCACCAAGGTTGCCAACAAACCCTGTCCAACAAGGTGATAAGAATAGAGCCACCTCTTCATCTTCCAAAGCGTCAGTAAAACCCATGGCAACAATAACGATAGGGCAACCCAATTGCTATTTCTTCTTAGATTTACTTTTACATTTTTTTCATCCACCAATTAGAACAAACTCATCATTCACATGGTCACACAAGTTATCCCCTTCAACCTCACAAGAAGTGGAGAGGTCCTCATCCATATCCAGCCAATCCGTTTGAAACAAAATAGACTTATTTGACGACCAGGCCAGATGGGCTTTCAAATATGTGTTAGACATAACAGAAAGAGGAATATCCATAAACTTTGCATTTCTTTGAGAGAGATTCATAATAGGATAAAAGACTGGCAAAATAGAAGCAACCAAATCCTCACTAGAAGAGCCATTATCCCTAGAACCCACTACAACAGACCTATCACCTGAATTAGCCACAACATCAGCACAAGAATGGCTGACATAAATGTCAGTACCATAATTATTAACATAACACACACCTAAGTCTATGTCATCCACAACCTGACAAGTTTGTTCGATAGCCAAGTTAGAATCAAGCTACCACCAGCAATTGAAGGTTCCATCCTAGCAGCAATAGGACTACCCGCGACATTAGCAATAACTAAGGGAGGGGAAGGTAATGGCTCAATAGAAAAATTCACTCAAAACAAGTTCAACGGTGAGGCTGAGGTAATAACATGTTTTGGATCCACCAAAGATCTAACATCCAGACGAGAAGTTGAAGGAGCGGGAGACGGGTCAACAAGGGAAATAGAAGCCATCGGATGACAGTTACCCCCGTCACCAAGACCAACACCATCACCCTCATCAGCAGCAATATCCAACTGATTTTGCGCAACAAGCAAGGCGATCACCATTGGATCCCACCCTCAACCACATTGGTATAGGTATTGGAAACAATCTTAGACTTGTCATTACGCTTAGGCTACAAATTAGCACATTCCAAATTCGAATGACCAATTGACTTGCAATGACCATAATATTTGGGAAAATCTTCCATTTCAACCAATTGGACATAACCAAGCTTATATGGGCCATGCCAGATATGATCAGGGTAACATTTGGTAATGTTAATTTCCATGAGGACACCAGCAACAGAAGGACGGGGACCGGCAGTAGTAGCATTGTCCATTTTTAGTGGTTTTTCGAATAACGTCCCAAAACTATGAAGAATACAGGAAGATAAAAAATGGGCATAAAAGTTAGGAAAACAGACCCAAATAGGTGAGATTCAAAATTAACATTAAAGAATGGGGACTAGGGGTGTAAGTGAGCCGAGCCGGCTCATGAGCCGGCTCGAACTCGAATCGTTAACGAGCTCACGAGCCGAGCTTATCGAGGTTCGAGTTCGAGCTCGAGCTTATAATCGAGCTCGAATGGTTAACGAGCTCGAGTTCGAGCTTGAGCCGGTTCGGCTCGTGAGCTCGCGAGCCGGCTCGTTAATTATTTATTAAGTAAAATAATATATATTATATATTATAATACATTAAAATATATGTTAAAGAATAGATACTTTAATTAAAATAATATATTAAATATATTATAATGTATGCCCGGACAAGATACAAGGGTTGCTTCAATTAAAGTAATGTATTAAATGTATTATAATATTATGTGTCCCAAATGTGAGTTCCAAGGCCGCTGACAGCTTTTTGGTTTTGGAAAAAAAAAGCAGCTGTTGACAGGCTTCTCAGGCGGAAAAAAAAATGGCGGACATGTTTAAAGTCAAATGAAAAATAGAGGCGGGAAAATGCCAAGCTGAAATAGAGCCGGCTCGCGAGCCGGCTCGAGCTCGTTTACCGCGGAATGAGCTCGAGCTTGAGCTCGCCTGTCGAGCTCGAGTTTGAGCTCGCTTTTCGACTAACGATCCGAGCTCGATAAGGCCTAAAACTCGACTCGACTCGACTCGTTTACACCCCTAATGGGGACCATTTTGTAAGCTTCGTATAAGAGTCAAAAATGAAATAAGATTGATGGGAAAAGAATCAACTGTAATATATGTCATTGCTCAATTTGATCAACACATGCTTAGCATTAAGCACTGTAATTAAAAAATACCATTTAATTTGAGGTTAAAGAAAAATTTATGAATTGCATCGATGGATGGCCTGCGATCCGGGAAGAAACCAACCAAGAAAAACTTGAACGTCACTGCCAAAGTGTGCACCTCTTTCTCAGAAATGAAAAGAGAAGATAAACTATGATGAGTAACAACTTTAAGCTCGGGAAAAACCTCCGGGGTAAAACCCCTAGAAAGTGCCTCAAGAAAAGATCAAGAAGACAAGTTACTATATAAGAATCCAGGATCCTTCACGCGATTAACTGCCATGCCAACCGGAGAACTGCCGGAGGAGGACAATCACAAAAAAGATAGAAAAAATAAGAGCAAGGACATAACAAAGCCAAGAAAAAATAGCAGAATGGCACCACCTAGATATTCACGGCAAGAAGAGGCCAAGAACAGACTGAGGCCCGCTAGGGACAAAACCCTAGCAGAGAACAAAATAGAAGATGGTGTAAAGTCATCTAAGTCATATAACAACAGTGTTGGACGACCCAAACCTATTAATTTAAACCCCTTATTTTAAGCTTTTTGGTCACCATTTCTTTTATAAGTTATTAATACATTTTCATAAGATTGTAGGCAAAATACATCATCTCATTCAATCATAGCTAGCACTTTTGTCAAGAAGCAAATGATATTTGTTTCATAAAATAGACAATAAGTACACATCCCATATTGTGTCTAAATCACTACAGGAAATTCAATTAAAACCGGCGGTTTTTTCCGGCGGCTTTACTGGTAAAACCAGCAGTTTTCAAAAAAATTGGCGACTTCGAGGTGGTATCATGCCGCCGGTAAAAATGGAGTAGGAAACCATTGCCGGTGGTCTTTTTCTGGCGGTTTTATTCTCCGACGGCCTTCCGGTGGCTTATACCACGGGTTATTACCGGTTTTGGTACCGGCGGTGTTCCGGCCATTAAGCCGCCAGTACTTTTACCGACGGCTAACCGGCCGTCCATACACCGACGGCATGCCGGTGGTTACAGCGGCCGACGTGCGTTCGAACAACCACTGGCTAACGTTGGTACACCGTCGGTACAGTACAGGCGGTTACCCGGCGGTCGGTGCCGACGGTCTGGCCGGCGGTCAACACCGCCGGTATGTCACCGAATAACTATCGGGCGACGTCGGTAAATCCCTGGTATAGTTCCAGCGGTTGAAAGAAGTAACCGGCGGCGTCAATCGGCCGTCCGGTATAGTCGTTTTTGACGTCCAAATCGCTAGTTGGCTGCTGAAAACCTGTAGCATCTGAAAAAAAAATTGACAGCCTCCCCTCTTTTTGAGGTAGGTTAACCCTAAATTCTAAACCTGCACATAAAGTAATATATAACAATAAGTTTTGGGCAACACGCCGCTATATTCAATCAACTATCACAAATATATACATAAGCACAAACATAAGTTCCACAAATATATACATAAGCACAAAAAAAGTTAATATGTTCAACCATTAAACATAAGTTCTAAATAAGTTCATAAGTTCTAAATAATTTCATCAAACATAAAAAAGTTCTACTCCTCAGCTGTATCCTCGCTGTCTAGAGATGCATGTGGCTGCTCCTCTTGCTCTTGCTTCCTTTGATTTTCAATTCTGTAGGATTGCAGCTCTGCTTGCATTTTATTTTGAACCCTTCTCATTTCTTCAATCTCTTTAGTCAATGCTGCAACCCTATTACTCACAGTTTCTTCAGCTCCACTTGGATAATAAAATGCTGAGGTGGATGAACTTCCCTCATAAGCATAGCCCTGTGAACTCAAGCCATATACCCTCCCCCTCTGTCTTCCACCAACAACATCTGATCATGTATGATACTCAGAAGTGTGGGCTGATCCTGAAGATGATCCCTCGCTAGTGGACTGCCGACTTTCTCGAGCTTGTACAAAATCATGCTGCTAGAATAAAGCCATAAAGTATATTGATATTACAATTAGTTTTATTAAAATAAATTTTTATTCCAAAACTCCAAAAAATTTTACTCACATGAGCCTTCTTAGCCTTTTCATCAACCCACTGATGGTTAACTTGATGTTGATGAGTTCTTGTATGTAACTCCAGTGGTGTTGGCTCCCGACCAAGGTACTCTTTCTAAAAATTTAAGATATAAATATATTTAATAAACTAATTTAAAACTCATACCAGTCATCGTCTATATTCCGTATGAGGAACACATCCACTAGTATGAAGAGAGCTTCCTAAACCCTTATAGTCAGAGGCTCTGTTCTGCTTATTCTGCTCTCTTATTTTTTTAAATTCAGGGGTCACCCAAGCAATACTCAGATTAGCCCAAACGCCCTCTCCAATCCAATTTGGATGTTGCCCAGACTTTCTAATATCCATGAATATGTCCTTGAGACAGGTCGCTCCTCTCCTCTCAAAATTGGTTCTGATCCTCGTGTTATGCTCAGGCAACCACCAAAATTCTTTCTATAAAAATTTAGGCATTACCAAAAAGATTAATACAAATTAAATCACATATTTGAAATCATACCAAATAGGTATACTTGAAATTCCCCAAACCATATGTCTCTAACCGGCTTTGGGATCTTCTTCCAAGATAAGTAAGGAGCATCATATTTGTTCTTTATAATATCTCGGATCATGTGTATAGGTGGCCTTGAAGGATTGAAGCTGTAAGTTATTTTTTTTGTCAATAACATGTAATATATCAAAATACAAATAACTTAATAACATAAATTGAACTTACTTATCACCCTCAGGCTCAATATATTGACGCTTATTTATTGCAGCTGCATGATCCCCAGCGCCAACCTCTACTGGTCTAGATGATCCACCGTGTTCATGCTACACCGAATAGGGGTAATATATGGGTAGGGGTAAGGAGGGTGAGGACTAGTGGATAGACTTGCTGCTAGTGATGATGGTGGTGGATAATATGGATAGAATGGAGCAGCATATGTCTGATATGGAGAGGGGAAGTGAGGACTCATCGAGGGAGGAGGGAAGTGGCTAGAGAAGTATGGAGGTAGAACCAGTGGAACTGAAGATGGATCTGACTGACCCTGACCTTGCTCACTCGGGGACTGTTGCTGGCCCCAGGGTGGTGGTGGTGGTGTAGGTAGAATCGGTGTAACTGAAGGTCCCTCACCTTCATCAAGTTGTGTAGCTCTGCTGGGAGTAACAGTAAACTTCTTCCTGCAGAACTTTGAGGCAAATGATTTACGAGGAGGATCGTCGCCTGAAGCCATATGTATTAAAAGAAATAATTAGTAAAGCATTATAATATATAAAAAGTATAAATAAAAGAAGCAATTAATAAAAAAATGCAATTCTAAAATTCTAAATATAACATAATATAAATAAAAGAAGCAATTAATAAAGCAGTTAATGAATTACAAAAATAAAGAATGCTAGAATACAAATAAATAATTAACATTTTCATTTCTTAAAATTAAAAAAGTACTATTCAAAATATTATGAAAAAATAAAATTCTACAATTTTAAATTACAAAAACTACTTAGAATCATCAAAACTTTTTTTATTGCTGTCAATGATATCTTCAATTTCATCCTCATTCTCATCTTTGTTGCGGATCTATGGTTTATGATTTTGATGATAGCAAACATTCCTTATTTCTCTACGATTGTCTTATGTGCTAACGTTTCAGGTCCACCGATTAGACTGCAATTTGGAACCAGCTCAAGATTGAGTAGACTAGGTTTGTGTCAATTTGTAATCCTTTTCCTTTCTTGAGTCTGTTGCATTTGGTGTGGTATCTGATGATTTGTAACTTGGAAGATTTTCCGTTGTACCTTAAAAGATTTCTATTTTTGGTAATATCGTCCGGGATGATATTTATATCGTCCTGGATTATCTGACAAAAGTAGAAACCCTAATTAAGGCATCCTCATTAAAGCAGTCGTCTTTATGCAAAACACATCATCCGGGACGATTTTGTATCGGCCAGGACGATCGGCTCAATTCAGCAAGAATCTGCCGCCAGATCTACTTAGGAAAATCTTGTTTTTGGACATCGTCCATGTGGATCGTCCTGGACTATAAAATATCGTCCCGGACAATCCAGAGCAATTTTTCCAAAATTTCTCAGGCAGTTTTGGAAAGCAATTAATAGGGATTCCGTCCGGGCCGTTCGCAAGATCGTCTGGGTCGATCACAAGATCGTCCGGGACGATTAGACATCATCCAGCTTCATTTCAGGGCAATATTCAGGACGATTTTCCTCATATTTGAACTAATCGGCCAGGATGATATGCCTATCATCCTGGACGAAAATGTCGGCAACTTGCATTAATGAGCTCTTTTTTAGCTCTTATATTTAAGCTATGACATGACACTTTGTAAGTGTCTTTGGCAGCCATTGTAGCTTCGTTCTTGTGGGGGAAACTTGATGAGAGAGCTTGAAAGGGAGAGAGGAAAGGGTGGAGTTTAAGAGGGAGAAGATCCTGTGATGGGGGGGAACTTAAGGGAGTGTGGAGGGGATTCCACACGGTTGCTCCGACGAAATCGCACCTTAGTACCATCGAATTCAAGGCTTGTCTCGAGGTAAGTTCACCAAAGAAGAAGATCTCTTTGGTGTCAAAGGACCATGAGACTCCGCCGCATCGGGGAAGGTGGAAGTGATTTTGTAAGGGCTTCTCCGCCTAGCTGTGGGGGCTAAAGGAGAGACACTTTTTTTAGTGCAATACTTGGAGGGTGCCTCCAAGGAGTGGATGTAGATCAAGGTTTGACCGAACCACTATAAATCCGATGTGTTCTTTTATTATTATCGCTTCCACATTTATTTTTCTTCCGCACTTTGTTTGTGGTAATTTTGGTTGGTGTTTTATCTTGGATTTTAAAATTTTTCAATTCACCTCTCTCTTGGTTAGCTTGGGCCAGTTCTATAGGGCATAACATCCCTAACGTAATTTCAAGTGGTATCAGAGCGGGATTCAAAATTTTTAAGTTTGAAAACTTTTTTATTTTGATCCATAGCTAACCTTGGGAATCGTAACACTACGGAAGGTTATTCAATCACCAGACCTCCTTTATTTTAAAATATGTCATTTGATTTTTGGAAAACTCGCATGTCTATTTTGTTTAAATCATTTGATTTTTGCATGTGGCATATGATTTAACTGTTTATTCATTACCGTCACGAATTATTAATGAAGTTAAAATTGATATTCTTTTTAGTCAATGAAATAGGGAAGAACAACTCAATGCTCAATTGAATGCAAAGTCTTTAAATTGCTTTTTTTGTGCTTTAAATTCAATTAATTTTATGTTAGTATTCACGTGCACTACCGATAAGGAAGTTTGGGATAATTTGCACACCATATATGAAGGCACTAATGAAATCAAGCAATCCAAGTTGAATTTGTTAATGCATGATTTTGAATTATTTTTCATGAAACCTTTTGAAACGATCTTAGACATTTATACTAGATTCATTCAAATTGTAAACTCATTGCATGCTTTAGGAAAAGATTTTTCAAAATTTGAAAAAGTTAACAAAATTCTTCGTTGTTTACTTGATAAGTTTGATGCTAAAGTAGTTGCTATTTATGAATCAAAAAATTTGAATGAGTATTCTATTGATAATTTGATTGCCTCACTCATTGCCTATGAGCAAGGTTTGGGTCAAAGACTTTTGGTTGTAGGTGAAACTATTGTTCTAAAAGCTAGAGATACAGAAAGAAATAACCTAGTTGGTGACGAAGGCAATGACATGTCAAGCAAATCAAAAAGCTCACCAAAAGCATAAGCAAAAGTGGAAAAAAGGTAAAAGTGGTAAGGATGTCCATATTTCTTCTGACATTATTTGCTTTCGATGTAGGAAGCTCGGACATATGAAAAATCAGTGCCCTAATTTAAAAATTCTTCCTACGAAAGAAAAGGGTAAGGCGAAGCAAAGTTTAAACTGGGGAAATAATGAAAGGCTAAAATCATCCTATGCTGATCTTGTAAGAGAATTTAAAAAAATTAAGGATGAATCTGAAAGGAAAACATATCGAATCAGTTATATAAATCGACTCTTGGAAGAAATGAATTTATTTTATAAATTGACAATAAGAGCTCTTGAAGATAATAGGATACCCCCCAAAATTGAAGATTTTACAAATCCAAAATATTATTCTAAATATATGGAATCCCTTAGAAGATAATCATATGGAAGAAAATATTGGAATATTTTTCCTAATGTTAAATATAATAATTGTGGATTTTTGGGACATATAGCTCACACCTGTACTTTGAAGATGAAATCTAATTTGGTGTGGAGAACTAAGATGCATAAACCTAGACATATCATACATGCATCTGATTATAAATTTCTTAAAGGTGAACCCAAACTTATTTGGGTTCCCAGGTCTAACATTTGAGAATTTTACAGGATTGCTCTCACACAAGACCTCGTGGGAGCATATGGTACCTGGACAGCGGATGTTCAAAGCATATCACTCGAGATACTGCTCAATTCATAATGCTGGAAGCCAGGAATGGAGGCAAGGTTACACTTGGAGATAATACCACAAAGAAAGTGGTTGGATTAGGTATGATTGGAAATTTCAAAAAAATTTTCATAGACAATTTGTTATTGGTTGAAGGCTTTAAAAATATAATATGTTAAGTATAAGTCAGCTATATGATAAGGGCTATAATGTGAAATTTTTACCTACTAGCTGTATATTAAGCTTAAATGGAAAAGAAGTCTTAAATGGAAAAAGGGTTAACAATGTTTACATGCTAGATTTGAATTCTATTCTATCTCCTACTGCTTTTTGTTTAAAAACTGTTTCTGATGAATCATGGCTTTGGCAAAGGAGACTTTGTCATTCTAGTATGAAAAACCTTAGGAGAATTACCCAAAAGAACTTAGTGAGAGGTATACCAAAACTAGACTTTACTAAGGACCACCTTTGTGATGCATGTCAACTAGGAAAATAAGTTAAGTCCTCTTTTAAGTCCAATAAGGATCTTAGGTTCAGTAAACCTTTGGAAATTCTTCACATGGATCTTTTTGGACCAGTAGGAACTGTAAGTCTAGGAGGGAAGGTATATGAATTTATTATAGTGGATGATTTCTCAAGATTCACCTGGGTTATATTTCTTTTTCATAAAAGTGAATCATTTGAGGAATTCAGAAATTTTTCAACTTGGATTCAAAGAAAACTAGGATTTGAAATAATTTTTTTACAAAGTCATCATTGAGGAGAATTTGAAAATGAAAGATTTGAAAATTTTTGTAAAGAAAAAGAGATTGATCACAATTTTTCTGCACCTAGAACCCCTCAACAAAATGGAGTAGTTGAAAGGAAAAACAGAACATTAATAGAAGCCGCCCGAGCAATGTTAGCAGAATACTCACTTCCTAGATATTTTTGGGCTGAGGCGGTTAGCACTGCATGTTATGTTCTGAATAGGGTGAATGTGAGATCAAATTTAAATAAAACACCCTATGAGTTGCTAAAAGGTAGAACACCTAACTTGTCACATTTGCATGTTTTTGGTTGCAAGGTGTTCATACATAACAATGGAAAATCTGCCTTAGAAAAATTTGATCCAAAATCAGATGAAGGAATTTTTGTTGGATATTCAAGTGTTGGAAAATCTTATAGGGTATTCAACAAAAGAATTTTAGTCATTGAAGAAATCACACATGTTGTATTTGATGAATCTGGAAATTTGGAAGAGCCAAATATTGTTGAAGAAGAGATTGAGGAAAACTCCCAAAAGATTGATAGATTAAATTTGGAAAAAAATTTGAAAGAGAAAACCTTTTGCCTAGAGATTTGAGATTTTCTAAAAACCACCAAAGAGAATTGATTATAGGTGAACCTAGTGAGGGTGTTAGAACTAGGCGTGGATTAAACAAGGAAGTCAATCATTCAGCCTTTATTTCAACGATAGAACCCACTAATATTGATCAAGCACTTTCTGATGAATTTTGGATATTGGCCATGCAAGAAGAGTTAAATCAATTTGTAAGAAATAAAGTTTGGGAATTAACTACAAGGTCAAAAGATCAAAGTGTTGTTGGAACCAAGTGGGTGTTCAAAAATAAAATGAATGACTCAGGAGTAGTCACTAGAAATAATGCTAGATTAGTTGCTAAGGGGTATAATCAAATTGAAGGGATTAATTGTGAGGAAACCTTTGCCCCTGTAGCTAGACTTGAAGCAATTAGGGTTTTACTAGCCTTTGCATGTTTTAAAGGTTTTAAATTGTTTCAAATGGATGTCAAAAGTGCCTTTTTTAATGGGGTTATTGAAGAAGATGTTTTTGTAGAATAACCTCTAGGATTTGAAAATTCAAAATACCCAAATCATGTTTTTAAGTTAAAAAAGACATTATATGGATTGAAACAGGTACCTAGGGCTTGGTATGAGAGGTTGAGCACCTTCCTACTTGAAAGTTCTTTTGAAAAAGGAAGTGTGGATACAACTCAACTTTTTAAAGAAATTTGGAAAGAAAATACTCATTGTTCTAATTTATGTGGATGATATCATCTTTGGATCTTCAAATAAAATTCTTTATGATTATTTTTCTAAAACAATGAGTAGTGAATTTGAAATGAGTTTAATGGGAGATTTAAATTACTTTCTAGGTTTTAGCATTAAGCAACTTGGGAAGGAAATTTCTTAACCAAATTAAATATATTAAGGACATCCTCAAGAAATATAAAATGGACAATGCTAAACCTGTTAGTACACCCATGAGTTCCTTAGTCCAGTTGGATAAGGACCTTAAGGGAAAATCTGTTGATCAAAAGAAATATAGAGGGATTATTAGATCTTTGCTTTACTTGACTGCTAGCCGACCAGATATAATGTTCAGTGTTTGCTTATGTGCTAGATTTCAATCAGATCCAAAAGAATCACATTTGACAGCAGTGAAAAGGATTTTAAGATACTTGCTAGGAACTCAAAACTTAGGAATTTGATATCCTAAGTTTAGCTCTTCATTTGAAATTATTGGTTATTCAGATTCTGACTTTGCAGGATGTAGAGTGGATAGGAAAAGCACTTCTGGAATATATCAATTCATTGGAAATTCATTAGTTTCTTGGTCCAGTAGAAAATAAAATTCAGTAGCCCTATCTACTGTAGAGGCAGAATACATTGCATTAGGAAGTTGTGTGGCACAAGTACTTTGGTTAAAACAACAGTTGATTGATTTAGGATTAACTATAGGCACTATTCTAATTTATTGTAACAATACTAGTGCTATTTGCATTTCCAAAAATCCTATTCAACATTCTAGAACCAAACACATTGATATAAGGCATCATTTCATAAGAGATCATGTATCCAAGAGAGAAATTGAAATCACACATGTTTCAACTAAAAATCAACTTGCAGACATTTTTACAAAACCTTTAGCCTTTGATACCTTCAGTACATTAAGAACAAGGCTTGGTGTTATTAATTTGAATGCGTAAATAAAAATGTTTTTGTAACATTGATACTTATATTTTCTTAGTTATTTCTCTTTGATTTTTTATTTTGAATTTTGTGATTTTTGAGTGTTTTGAATGAGTTTATTTTAGAGTCTGTGGTTTTGTCTTTATTTTCTGTGTTTTGAATGTTTTGTTTATTTTTCTTCAATAAAAAGTTCAAAAATCCAAAAATATGTTGAAATCGTCCGGGACAAAATTTTTCGTACTGGACGATGTGTGTAAGATTAAGTTTGCATGATATGAAACGTTCTGAGAGCAGTTTTAATGTAGTTCGTCTGTACGATCTTATAATCGTCCAGGACGAAATTTTTTTTTCTCTCTCAAACATCGGGACGATTGAATGCAGCGATTGAGTGGGTAAGGCAGTTTTAAATGTGAAGTTCGTCCGTACGAACTTTTTATTCGTCTAGATGAACAGACATCGTTTTATTGTAGGGGACGGTTTTCAACAGACATTAAAACGAATTAACTTTTTGATCGTCCGGATAAAAATTTTTTTGTCTGTACGATCGGTCAAGTCAAAAAGCCTGTACGAAGGGACGAATCGTAAATTGTGTTGATTACGAAAAACCGTTACATTTTGGTTGAATTGGATCGTATGTACAAAATTTTTTCGTCCAAACGAATGATAATTCTCGTCCAGGATGAACTGTTTTCGTCCAGGATGACCGTATCATTTTTCTTTAAATATGAAGGCTTTCTAACTCAACAATCACATCTCCAAACTTTACTTTCAATCCCTTTCGACTTCAAATCGACAATGGCCTCCTCAAGCAAGAGACAAAAGGTGTTGGCAAAGAAACCCCACAGGAATGCCTCTAAAAACTTCCTGTCAAAAGAAAATGAGGAATCCTTTCCTTGTTTTGCCTCTGCCAAAATAACTCTCTCTCTCATTCTAATTCAAAGCGAGATACACTTTAAGGTAATGCACCTTTTTGCCTCCACCCAGTTTCAATTCATCCTTTCTCTCGTCCACCTTTACAATAAACAAACCTTTCTCTACTTTCTAGCCAACATGAGTATTAATTCAGACCACTCCTGCATAAGTTCTTTTATTTTCAAACAAAAAGTTGAAATCACCAAGCACGATATTGGTGCCTTTTTGAACTTAAGAATTGAAGGATATAGAGCCCACACTCTAATGAGTCAAAACACTTTTGAATGGTATGAAGTCAATAATGTGATTAGACAAAGTGGCCTAACCTATCATGTTGCTAGAGTCTCCGGTATGACCAAAAATGCCTGAATCATCCAGCATATCCTTTGATCTTCAATCATTCCTAAAGCTGGTGATATGATCAATATTACCCCTCTCGTTTCTATTCTAACCTTTTTGATTATGGATTGTAAGCCTATCGACGAAGCCCAACTTATCATAAATCATCTCTATGGGCTTTCAAAAATAGGACATGCAGAGCAGAAGAGAAAAAGGAACATCTCATTAGGACACTTAGTTACATATTTTAGAAAAGAAATACAACTTAGTGCATCCTGATGATGAATACGAAGAGCCAGTATACTACAATGATGCTTCCTTCAGAGCAATTTTCAAAGATGAAAAAGGGAAAGCACATGCCAGTGCTTCAGAAGAAGAAGAAGAAGAAGGAGAGCAAACTTCTGCACCACAGTCAGATTATCAGAATATGATTGAAAAATTTGATAGACTAGAGACTCATGTTGATCAAAGATTTGATCAACTTGATGCTCAACTTATGCAGCAACAACAGGATATTGGTAGCATCAAAAATGAAGTACATGAAATCAATACCAATGTAATGTTGATGGCCTCCTACTTCAATCTTTTTGGTGGCATTCCTCCTCCTCCTCCAGAAGAATAGAGAATGAGAGATGAATTTCTTTGTGTTTGTTGTACTTGTGTTTAGCTTTAAATGTTTTGTTATGTTAAGTGTTTATTTTAGTATTTGTTTTAGTTATGTTTTGCTTATATTTGTTATTTTTGTTGTTGTTTTTGATATTATGAAATGATCATGTAATCTTTTTCATTAATATCAATACATGTCATAGTTGATTTAATTTTGATTTGTTTTTGGAATGTGGTTAATTTTTATGAATTTCATTAGTCTTATTTAATCTTAATTGTGCTTAAATTAGATTGTAATTTGAGATTAATTATATTAGAAAATCTAGTCTTTCTAAATTTAAAAGTTATTTATAACTTGTTATAATTAGAACTTTTAAATTTATGTATATTCATTTAGACTACATAAAAGTTAATATTATTATTACAATATAGATGTTTTCTTATTTTGTATTTCTATGCTCAAGTGATATTTATATACTTAGAAATATTTGAAATTTTAGATTATTGATTTTGGAAAGATTTGGTCTCAATTACTCTTGAAAATTGTACAAAGAGTACAAAAATCAAAAGGAATGCGCAAAGGTTCGCAAATATGAAAAAGAGGCACAAAATTAGTCCAATGTCAAACGATGCACAAAAATGTGCCCAAAAATTTTAAAAAAATGCGCAAAGCGCCACATGTGGTAATTCTCTTCTTTCCAAATTCTTTCAATCTCTTAATTCAAATTGATCTTATGTTCATTTATATTCTATTGAATTTTGAAATATATAATTTTTATACATCTCTCTTGTGATGATTTTCTATATTTGAATGTCTAAATTGAATCATGTCTTTGATAAATTCTTCTTGCTTACAATGTTATATCACTTCTAAAATTTTATGAATTTCTATGATTGATCTAATGTTATTAGTTTTAGATTGCATACATTATGACAATCACCATTTAGATTAAATTTTCAAATGAATTTAATATAATTACTTACATTTCTTGTCTATTTCTTCTTCACTTTTTGTGTTGTCAAAAAGGGGGAGAAATTATTGTGTTTGTATGTTTTGTCATTATTGTGTTTGTATGTTTTGTTTTGTTTTAATTATTTTTTATTTGCATTTTAATTTTGTGTTTGACTTTGAAATTTTGTTAAAATTTTTTTTTGAAAAACAAAAATTTTGTTCTTTGGTTCAAAATGCCTCCTTATTTTCATGTATTCCTCAATTCAGGGGGAGTTTAGGAGATTTGTTTAAATTGAAATCATACAAACAATAATTATTTTGCCATCATCAAAAAGGGGGAGATTGTTAAGATAGTTGCTATTTGAATGCTTTATATTTTTGCAACTTATGTAGTTTTGATGATTCCAAATATTATTATTCAAATGTGTAGTTATCTCCTAATAATTTTAGAAGATTTGTATTTGCTCTTGTGTGTGTTAAGATAGTTGCTATTTGCATGCTTTATATTTTTTGCAACTTATGAAGTTTTGATGATTCCAAACATTATTGTTCAAATGTGTAGTTATCTCCTAACATTTTTTTTGAAGAATTGTATTTTCTCTTGTGTGTACTGACATTTCAGGAAAAAATGAACTCCAGACTACGAATACTTCAAATTAAATTCAGCATATGATATTTTGTATAATTTGAAGCTTGCACTTTTCTTAGAAATCAAATTAAAAGGGAGTGATTGTATTTTGAGTGAATAAAAATATACACACACATAAGGAGATCATATAAAATTTATACTGATCGTACAGGACGATTTCCAGTTTGTACTGGACGATCAGACAGTTATCTCCTATAGAGCATATGGAACGAATAGGAACTTGCTCGAAAAATTTTTCTAAGTCCTATTCGTCCAGGACGAAATAAATTATCGTCCAGGATGATTGGCTCTCTGGAAAATTTTTGTCCAGAAGAAATTAAATTATTGTCCGTGGCGACCGGTTCTCTGGAAATATTTCGTCCAGACGAAATTAAATATCGTCCAGGACGATCGGGTCTGTGGAAAATTTTCGTCCAGACGAAATTAAATTATCGTCCGTAGCGATTGGTCCTCTGGAAAATTTTCGTCCAGACGAAATAAATTATCATCCAGGACGATCGGTCCTCTGTAAAAATTTTGTCCAGACGAATAAATTTTCGTCCAAACGATACACCGACTTAGAACAGTTTTCAGCAGTTTCTAGAACCGACCTTGCAATAACCGTTCGTACTGGACGAACCTAGTTCGTACAGGACGATCAGCTGTACGAAGACATTTCGTACACATATTCAAATAGGGTCATTTCAGATCGTTTAAGTAAAATCATCCAGGACGATCCACGATCGTACAGGACGATCCACTACGTACATAATTGAATACTTGCAATTTTTGAACGGTTTTTCTTGTCTTTTGTATAAATAGTCCAAATTAGACTGCCACCCAATCTTTTTGTCATTTGATCTTCGTGCCTCTTGAGAGAATAGCCAAGGAGAGAGTGGAAGAGAGCATTCAAGGGAGGATTCCTACCACTGGAGTGAGAAGGCTTCACTCGGAGTTCAAAGGTAAGATTCTCTACTTATGAATTGGGATTACTTCACTCTTTTCCTTCTTCCTTCTAGATTATTGTGAGAAGATCTGTCAAGGAGATCCGATTCTCTGCCGACACTTGGAGAGTGTGAACAGCCGAAGGGTTCTCTGCCCACACAAGGAGAGTGTGAAAGGACGGAAGGGTCTCTGCCCACACTAGGAGAGTGTGAAAGGACGAAAGGGTTCTCTGCCCACACTAGGAGAGTATGAAAGGATGGAATGGTTCTCTGCCCACACTAGGAGAGTGTGAAAGGACGGACGATTCTCTGCCAACACTGGGGATAGTGTGAAAGGACGGACGGTTCTCTGCCAACACTTGGAATTGTGTAAAAGGACGGACGGTTCTCTGCCGCACCGGGGAGTGGTGAAAAGAGTGTGTTGTAAAGGTTTCTCCGCCTTGCTGTGGGTGCAAAAGGAGAGTCACTATTGGTATTAGTGCAATACTCAGAGGGTGCCTCTAGGGAGTGGATGTAGGTCTGGTTATAGACCGAACCACTATAAATCTGGTGTCATTTACTTTACTGTTTTTTACGTTTCCGCACTTTCTATTTCAGTTTTAAAAACTCTGTGGTTGAAAAACCTTTTTCTACAAAATTTAAAAGAGATTTTATTTCGGTTCAATAATTTTTTTAAAAAGGGGTCTTAAATTTTAACTTTGTTTTTTAAACTACCAATTCACCCCCCTCTTGGTAGCCTTGGGACATTCACTTAGGCTTAACAACCTAATTACTAGACTCAACAAGTGGTATCAGAGCTCCGTTTCAAAATCATAAGTTTGAACTACTTTTTGATTAACGTAGATGGCTACTTTCGAAAACCGAAACACACCTGAGGGTTACTCTATCACTAGACCTCCACTGTTTGACAATATTCATTTTGATTTTTGGAAAACACTCATGTCTACTTTCTTACAGCCACTTGATTATCGAATGTGGATGTTAGTCCAGGATGGCTACACAAAACCAACTAGATTAGTTAATGGAGTAATGGTAGAAATACCTTTTACTGATTGGACTGTAGAAGAACGTGACTTAGCATAATTAAATGCCAAATGTTTAAACAGTTTCTTTTGTGCTTTAAAATCAGAAGACTACATGCGGGTTTCCACTTGCAAAAGCGGAAAGGACATATGGGATAGACTTTGTATAACTTATGAAGGGACAAATGAGGTTAAATAATCAAGGCTCAATATCTTGTTACATGACTATGAATTATTTTGCATGAAACCTAATGAATCTATTTCCGACATGTACACAAGACTTACACAAATTGTCACTTCTTTGCTTGCACTTGGTAGGGAATTAACTAATGTTGAAATGGTCAATAAGATTCTTCGTTGTTTACCTACTGCTTATGATGCAAAAATTACTGCAATTACAGAGTCTAAAGATTTAAACATTTATTCTATTGACAATCTTCTTGGTTCACTCATTGCTTATGAGCAAGGAGTAAGTCAAAGGAAGATTGATGCAGGTGAACCACGAAAGGAGAAGAATATAGCACTAAAAGTGAAAGAGTCAGAGAGTGAACACTCACAACCTGAGGATGAAGATGATGTTACACTAATGACTAGACAATTCAGAAGCTTTTTAAAGAGGAAGCAGAAGAAACGCCAGCTATGGAATAGAGGTAAGTTTAATAGAAATGGTAAGGTTTCTAATGAAGTGATTTGTTATGAATGCAGGAAATCATGTCATATCAAGACTGATTGCCCAAAACTCAAAGCCACTCCTGGTAAGGAGAAGATGGAGGAGAAACCTATGGTAAAGAAGGGCAAGAAGAAGTTTCAAAGAGCTTTCTGGGCGGACTCAGCTTCAGACTTATCTGAGACAGAAAAAGAAGAAGAAGTCACTAATCTTTGCTTGATGACAGACAATGTGGATCACTCAGATCAAGAAGAGGTATGTGACTTATCCTATGATGAATTATTTGAAGTTTCTGAACACATGCATGATGCATATAGGAAAATGAAAAAGATGCATGTTAGTTTAAGTTTAGAATTTGAAGAGCTCAAGAAGGAACATGAAAGACCATGCTTTAATAGATGACAACCACATGAAACTACTTGATGAATATGATGACTTGAATAAGAATTTTGAAAATCTAAAGTCATCCTATACTGATCTTGAAAAGGAATTTAAAAATTTTAAGGATGAATCTGAGAGCAAAGCATATAGAATCAATTATACTAATCAAATTTTGAAAGATATGAATTCATTTTACAAACTAACAATAAGAGCTCTCGAGGATAATAGGAAACCCCTCAGACTTGAAGATTTTACAAATCCTAAATATTATCCTAAATTCATGAAATCCCTTAGAAGACAATCACATGGAAGAAAACTTAGGAATATTTTTCCTAATGTTAAATGTAATAATTGTGGATTTTTGGGACATATAGCTCACACCTGTACCTTGATGATGAAATCTAATTTGGTGTGGAGACCTAAGATGCATAAACCTAGACATATCATACATGCATCTGATTATAAATTGCTAAAAGGTGAACCCAAACTTGTTTGGGTTCCCAGGTCTAACATTTGATATTTTTGCAGGATAGCTCTCACACAAGACCTCGTGGGAGCATATGATACCTGGATAGTGGATGTTCAAAGTATATGACTGGAGACACTACACAATTCATATCGCTAGAAGCCAGGAATGGAGGCAAGGTTACACTTGGAGATAATACCACAAAGAAAGTGGTTGGACCAGGTATGATTGGTAATTTCAAAAACTTTTTTATAGACAATATGTTATTGGTTGAAGGCTTAAAGCATAATTTGTTAAGTATAAGTCAGCTATGTGACAAGGGTTATAATGTGAAATTTTTACCTACTAGCTGCATATTAAGCCTAAATGGGAAAGAAGTTTTAAATGGAAAAAGGGTAAATAATGTTTACATGCTAGATTTGAATTCATTTCATACTCCTATTACTTTCTGTTTGAAAACTATTTTTGATGAATCTTGGCTTTGGCATAGGAGACTTTGTCATTCTAGTATGAAAAATCTTAGGAGAATTATCCAAAAGAATTTAGTAAGAGGTATACCAAAACTAGACTTTACTAAGGACCATCTTTGTGATGCATGTCAATTAGGAAAACAAGTGAAGTCCTCTTTTAAGTCCAATAATGATCTTAGAACTAGTAAACCATTGGAAATTCTTCACATGGATCTTTTTGGACCAGTAGGAACTGTAAGTCTAGGAGGGAAGGTATACGGATTTGTTATTGCGGATGATTTCTCTAGATTCACTTGGGTTAGATTTCTTTTTAATAAAAGTGAATCATTTGAGGAATTCAGAAATTTTTCAACTTGAATTCAGAGAAAACTAGGATGTGAAATAATGTCTATACAAAGTGATCATGGAGGAGAATTTGAAAATGAAAGATTTGAAAATTTTTGTAAAGAAAAAGGGATAGATCACAACTTTTCTGCACCTAGAACTCCTCAACAAAATGGGATAGTTGAAAGGAAAAACAGAACATTAATAGAAGCCGCCAAAGCAATGTTGGCAGAATACTCTCTTCCTAAATATTTTTGGGCTGAGACGGTTAACACTGCATGTTATGTTCTGAATAGGGTGAATGTGAGATCAAATTTAAATAAAACACCCTATGAGTTACTAAAAGGTAGAATGCCAAATTTGTCTCATTTACATGTTTTTGGTTTCAAGGTGTTCATTCATAACAATGGAAAATCTGCCTTAGGAAAATTTGATCCAAAATCAGATGAAGGAATTTTTGTTGGATATTAAAGTGTTGGAAAATCTTATAGGGTATTCAACAAAAGAACTTTAGTTATTGAAGAAACCACACATGTTGTATTTGATGAATCTGGAAATTTAGAAGAGCCAAATATTGTTGAAGAATAAATTGAGGAAAACTCCCAAAAGATTGATTGATTAAATTTGGAAGAAAATGTGGAAGAAAACTTTGAAAGAGAAAACCCTTTGCCTAGAGATTTGAGATTTTCTAAAAACCACCCAAGAGAATTGATTATAGGAGAACCTAGTGAGGGTGTTAGAACTAGGCGTGGATTAAATAAGGAAGTCAATCATTCAGCCTTTATTTCAACCATAGAACCCACTAATATTGATCAGGCACTTTCTGATGAATTTTGGATATTGGCCATGCAAGAAGAGTTAAATCAATTTGTAAGAAATAAAGTTTGGGATATAACTACAAGGCCAAAAGATCAAAGTGTTGTTGGAATAAAGTGGGTGTTCAAAAATAAAATGAATGACTCAGGAGTAGTCATTAGAAATAAGGCTATATTAGTTGCTAAGGGGTATAATCAAATTGAATGAATTGATTTTGAGGAGACCTTTGCCCCTGTAGCAAGACTTGAAGCAATTAGGGTTTTACTTGCCTTTGCCTGTTTTAAAAGTTTTAAATTGTTTCAAATGGATGTCAAAAGTGCCTTTTTGAATGGTGTTATTGAAGAAGATGTTTATGTAGAACAACCTCCAGGATTTGAAAATTCAAAATACCCAAATCATATTTTTAAGTTAAAAAAGGCATTATATGGATTGAAACAGGCACCTAGGGCTTGGTATGAGAGATTAAGCACTTTCCTACTTGAAAGATCTTTTGAAAAAGGAAGTGTGGATACAAATCTCTTCTTAAAGAAATTTGGAAAGGAAATACTCATTGTTTAAATTTATGTGGATGATATCATCTTTGGATCTTCAAATAAAAATCTTTGTGATGATTTTTCTAATACAATGAGTAGTGAATTTGAAATGAGTCTAATGGAAGATTTAAATTACTTTTCAGGTTTTAGCATCAAGCAACTTGAGGAAGTGACATTTCTTAGTCAAACCAAATATATTAAGGACATCCTCAATAAATATGAAATGGACAATGCTAAACCGGTTAGTACACCAATGAGTTCCTCAGTTCAGTTAGATAAGGACCTTAAGGGAAAATCTGTTGATCAAAAGAAATATAGAGGGATTATTGGATCTTTGCTTTACTTGACTGCTAGCCGACCAGATATTATGTTCAATGTTTGCTTATGTGCTAGATTCCAATCAGATCCAAAAGAATCACATTTGACAGCAGTGAAAAGGATTTTAAGATACTTAATAGGAACTCAAAACTTAGGAATTTGGTATCCTAAGTTTAGCTCTTCATTTGAAATTATTGGTTATTCAGATTCTGACTTTGCAGGCTGTAGAGTGGATAGGAAAAGCACTTCTGGAACATGTCAATTCATTGGAAATTCATTAGTTTCTTGGTCCAGTAGAAAACAAAATTCAGTAGCCCTATCTACTGCAGAAGCAGAATACATTGCATTAGGAAGTTGTGTGGCACAAGTACTTTGGTTAAAATAACAGTTGATTAATTTAGGATTATCTGTAGGCACTATTCCAATTTATTGTGACAATACTAGTGCTATTTGTATTTCCAAAAATCCTATTCAACATTCTAGAACCAAACACATAGATATAAGACATCATTTCATAAGGGATCATGTATCCAAAGGAGAAAATGAACTCACATATGTTTCAACTGAAAATCAACTTGCAGACATTTTTACAAAACCTTTACCCTTGATACCTTCAGTACTTTAAGAACAAGGCTAGGTGTTATTGATTTAAATGCCTAAACAAAATGTCTTTGCAACATTGATGTTTATGTTTTTGTTTTGTTTTTGATTTTGTGAATTTTTGTGTGTTTTGAATGAATTTATTTTTTAGTGTAAGTTTTTTTATTGTATGTTTTTTTTTTTTAAGTTTGGTTTGATTTTCTTAAATTAAAATTCAAAAATTCAAAAATTGGAGGAAATCGTTCAGGACGACTTTTGGTTCATACTGGACGATGTGAGATAAATTGGTTTGCGTGCATTTTAATCGTTTTGAGAGCAGTTTTTAATTAGATCGTCTATACGATATTACAATAGTCCAGGACGAATTTTTTTTTCTTCTCTCAAACGTCGAGACGATTGAATGCAGCAGTTGAGTGGATAAGACAGTTTTTAATATGGATTTTGTCTGTACGAATTTTTGGTTCGTCCAGACGAACAGATGTCGTTTCAGTATAGGGGACGGTTTTCAAGAGGCACTTAAACGAGTTACTTTTAGATCGTCTGTACGAAATTATTTTCGTATGTACGGTCGGTCAAATCAAAAGTCTGTACGAAGGGACGTATCGTAAGTTGTGTTGATTACGAAAAGCCGTTACATTTTGGACGAATTTGATCGTCTGTACGAAATATTTTCGTCCAGACGAACGATGATTTTCGTCCAGGACGAACCTTTTTCGTCTTGGACGAACGTATCGTTTTCTTTAAATATGAAGGCTTTCTAACTTAACAATCGCACTTTCAAACTTCTCTTTCAATCCCTTTCTACTTCAAATTGTCAATGGCCTCCTCAAGCAAAAGACAAAAGGTGTTAGCGAAGAAGCCGAATAGGAATGCCTCAGAAAACTTCCTTTCTAAGGCGAATGAGAAATCCTTTCCTCGTTTTGCTCTCTGCCAAAATAATTCCATCTCGCATTTTAATCCAAAGCGAGATAAACTATAAGGTAATGCACCTTTTTGCCTCAACCCAATTCCATTTCATACTTTCTCTCGTCCACTTCTACAACAAACAAACCTTCCACTACTTCCTAGCAAACATGAGTTTTAACTCGGACCACTCTTCCATTAGTTCCTTTATTTTCAAGCAAAAAGTAGAAATCACTAAGCATGACATTGGAGCATTTCTAAACGTAAGGACTGAAGGATATAAAGCCCACACCCTAATGAGTGAATCTACATTCAGATGGGATGAAGTCAATAATGCGATTAGAAAGAATAGTTTAAACTATCATGTTGCTAGAGTCTCTGGGATGACCAAGAATGTCCGTATCATCCAGCATATCCTCCGTTCTTCAATCATTCCTAAAGCTGGTGATAGGATCAATATTACCCCTCTCCTTTCTGTTCTAACTTTTTTGATTATAGATTGTCACCCTATCGACGAAGCCCAACTTATCATAGATCATATCTATGGGCTTTCAAAAATAGGACATGCTGAACAGAAGAGAAAAAGGAATATTTCTTTGGGACATTTAATTACTTACATTTTGGAAAAGAAATATAATTTGGTTCATCCTGATGACGAATATGAAGAGCCAGTTTACTATAATGATGCTTCCTTCAGATTGCTCTTCAGGGAGGAAAAAGAAAAAGAAAAAGCACATGCCAGTGCTTCAGAAGAAGAAGAAGAAGAAGGAGCACAAACCTCTGCACCTCAGTCAGATTATCAGAATCTGATTGAGAGATTTGATAGATTAGAGACTCATATTGATCAAAGGTTTGATCAATTTGATGCTCAACTTATGCAGCAACAACAAGACATTGGTATCATTAGAAATGAAGTACATGATATCAATACCAATGTAATGTTGATGGCCTCCTACTTCAACCTTTTCGGTGGCATTTCTCCTCCTCCTCCATCAGAACAGTAGAAATGGATTTCTGTGTCTTTGTTGTACTCGTGTTTTTATATTTTGTTGTGTTAGTATTTATGTTAAGTGTTTATTTTTTTTTTTAAAGTTAAGTGTATTTTGTTAATTGTCTATAGATATTTTGAAATGTGTAATCGTTTCACTAATATCAATGCATTTCGTACTTGTTTCAAAGTTGATTTGTTTTTTGAAATGTGATTAATTTTTATGAATTTCATTAGTATTATTTAATCTTCATAGTGCTTAAATTAGATTGTAATTTGAGATTATTTACTTTAGAAAATTTAGTCTTTCTTAATTTAAAAGTTGTTTATAACTTGTTGTAATTAGAACTTTTAAAATTCATGTCTATTCATTTAGACTACATAAAAGTTAATATTATTATTACAATTTAGATATTTTCTTATTTTATATTTCCTTGCTCAAATAATATTTATGCACTTAGAAATATTTGAAATTTTAGATTGTTGATTTTGGAAAGAATTGGTCTCAATTACTCTTGAAAATTGTACAAAAAGTACAAAAATCAAAAGAAATGCGCAAAGGTTTGCAAATGAAAAAGAGGCACAAAATCAGCCCAATATCAAAAGATGCACAAAAATGTGCCCAAAAATTTTAAAAAAGATGCGCAAAGTGCCACATGTGATAATTCTCTTCTTTTCAAATTCTTTCAATCTCTTAATTCAAATTGATCTTATGTTCATTTATATTCTATTGAACTTTGAAATATCAAATTTTTCTTCATCTCTCTTGTAATGATTTTCTAAATTGAAATGTCTAAATTGGATCATGTATTTGATAAATTCTTCTTACTTACAATGTTATATCACTTTTTAAATTTCATGAATTTCTATGATTGACCTAATGTTTTTAGTTTAAAATTGCATACCTTATGTCAATCACCATTTAGATTAAATCTTCAAATGAATTTCATACAATTATTTACATTTCTCGTCAATTTCTTCTTCACTTTTTGTTGTTGTCAAAAAGGGGGAGAGATAATTGTGTTTGTATGTGTTTGTATATTTTGTTTTCTCTAGTTTATTTTTTTTAAATGGTTCAAAATGCCTCTTTATTTTCATGTATTCATCAATTCAGGGGGAGTTTAGGAGATTTGTTTAAATTGAAACCATACAAACAATAATTGTTTTGCCATCATCAAAAAGGGGGAGATTGTTAAGATAGTTGCTATTTGCATGCTTTACATTTTTTGCAACTTATGAAGTTTTGATGATTCCAAACATTATTGTTCAAATGTGTAGTTAAATCCTAACATTTTTTTTGAAGAATTGTATTTGCTCTTGTGTGTACTGACATTTCAGGAAAAAATGAACTCCAGACTATGAATACTTCAAATTAAATTCAGCATGCGATATTTTGTATAATTTGAAGCTTGCACTTTTCTTAGAAATCAAATTGAAAGGGAGTGATTGTATTTTGAGTGAATAAAAACATACACACACATAAGGAGATCATATAAAATTTATACTGATCGTACAGGACGATTTCCAGTTCGTACTGGACGATCAGACAGTTATCTCCTATAAAGCATATGGAACGAATAGGAACTTGTTCGAAAAAATTTTCTAAGTCCTATTCATCCAGGATAAAATAAATTATCGTCCAGGATGATTGGCTCTCTGAAAAATTTTTGTCCAGACGAAATTAAATTATCGTCCGTGGCGACCGGTTCTCTGAAAATATTTTGTCCAGACGAAATTAAATATCGTCCAGGACGATCGGGTCTCTGGAAAATTTTCGTCCAGACGAAATTAAATTATCGTCCGTGGCGATTGGTCCTCTGGAAAATTTTCGTCCATACCAAATAAATTATCGTCCAGGACGATCGGTCCTCTGTAAAAATTTTGTCCACACGAATAAATTTTCGTCCAAACGATACACCGACTTAGAACAGTTTTCAGCAGTTTCTAGAATCGATCTTGCAATAACCATTCGTACTGGACGAACCTAGTTCGTACAGGACGATCAGCTGTACGAAGACATTTCGTACACATATTCAAATAGGGTCGTTTCAGATCGTTTAAGTAAAATTGTCCAGGACGATCCACGATCGTACAGGACGATCCACTGCGTACAGAATTGAATACTTACAATTTTTGGGCGGTTTTTCTTATCTTTTGTATAAATAGTCCAAATTAGACTGCCACCCAATCTTTTTGTCATTTGATCTTCGTGCCTCTTGAGAGAATAGCCAAGGGGAGAGTGGAAGAGAGCATACAAGGGAGGATTCCTACCATTGGAGCGAGAAGGCTTCACTTGGAGTTCAAAGGTAAGATTCTCTACTTGTGAATTGGGATTACTTCACTCTTTTCCTTCTTCCTTCTAGATTCTTGTGAGAAGATCTGTCAAGGAGATCCGGTTCTCTGCCAACACTTGGAGAGTGTGAACAGCCGAAGGGTTCTCTGCCCACACAAGGAGAGTGTGAAAGGACGGAAGGGTTCTCTGCCCACACTAGGAGAGTGTGAAAGGACGAAAGGGTTCTCTGCCCACACTAGGAGAGTGTGAAAGGACGGAAGGGTTCTCTGCCCACACTAGGAGAGTGTGAAAGGACGAATGGTTCTCTGCCAACACTGGGGATAGTGTGAAAGGACGGACGGTTCTCTGCCAACACTTGGAATTGTGTAAAAGGACGGACGGTTCTCTGCCGCACCGGGGAGTGGTGAAAAGAGTGTGTTGTAAAGGTTTCTCCGCCTTGCTGTGGGTGCAAAAGGAGAGTCACTATTGGTATTAGTGATATACTCAGAGGGTGCCTCTAGGGAGTGGATGTAGGTCTGGTTATAGACCGAACCACTATAAATCTGGTGTCATTTACTTTACTGTTTTTTACGTTTCCGCACTTTCTATTTCAGTTTTAAAAACTCTGTGGTTGAAAAACCTTTTTCTACAAAATTTAAAAGAGATTTTATTTCGGTTCAATAATTTTCAAAAAGGGGTCTTAAATTTTAACTTTGTTTTTTAAACTACCAATTCACCCCCCTCTTGGTAGCCTTGAGACATTCACTTAGGCTTAACAACCTAATTACTAGACTCAACAGTGTGTACTAACATTTCAAGAAAATTGAACTCCAGACTACGAAGACTTCAAATCAAATTTAGAATGAGATACTTTGTAAAATTTGAAGTTTGCATTTCTTTGAAATTAAATTGAAAGGGAGTGATTGTAATTGAGTGAATAAAAACATACACACACATATAAGGAGATCATAAAATATTTATACTGATCGTACTGGATGATATATGTTCGTACGGGACAATCAGACAGTTATCTCCTATTGAGCATATGGAACGAATAGGAACTTGCTTAAAATTTTTTCTAAGTCCTATTCGTCCAGGACGAATTTTACAATCGTCAAGGACAATTGGTTCTCTGTAAAATTTTCATCCAGAAGAAATTAAATTATCGTCAATGGCGATTGGTCCTCTGGAAAATTTTCGTCCAGACGAAATTAATAATCGTCCAGGACGATCTAGTCTCTAGAAAAATTTCGTCCAGACGAAATTAAATTATCGACCATGGAGATCGGTCCTCTGGAAAATTTTCATCCAGACGAAATAAATAATCATCCAGGACGATCGGTCCTCTGTAAAAATTTTGTCCAGACGAATAAATTTTCGTCCAAACGATTAACCGACTTAGAACGGTTTTCAGCAGTTTCTAGAACCGACCTAGTAATAACCGTTCGTACCGGACGAACCTAGTTCGTACGGGGATGAACCTAGTTCGTACGGGACGATCAGCTGTACGAAGACATTTCGTACACATGTACAAATAAGGTCGTTTCAAATCGTTTAAGTAAAATCATCCAGGATGATCCACGATCGTACGGGACGATCCACTGCATACAGAATTGAATACTTGCAGTTTTTGGATGGTTTTTATTATCTTTTGCATAAATAGTCAAAATTAGACTGCCATCCAATCTTTTTGTCATTTGATCTTTGTGCCTCTTGAGAGAATAGCCAAGGAGAGAGTGGAAGAGAGCATTCAAAGGAGGATTCCTACCATTGGAGGGAGAAGGCTTCACTTGGATTTCAAAGGTAAGAGTCTCTACTTGTGAATTGAGATTACTTCACTCTTTTCCTTCTTCCTTCTAGATTCTTGTAAGAAGATCTGTCAAAGAGATCTGGTTCTCTGCCGACACTTGGAGAGTGTGAACAGATGAAGGGTTCACTGCCTACACTTGGACAGTGTGAATAGCCGAAGGGTTCGCTGCCTACACTTGGAAAGTGTGAATAGCCGAAGGGTTTGCTGCCTACACTTAGAGAGTGTGAATAGCCGAAGGGTTCTCTGCCTACACTAAGAGAGTGTGAAAGGATGGATGGTTCTCTGCCAATACTGGGGATTGTGTAAAAGGACGAAGGTTCTCTGCCGCACCGGGGAGTGGTGAAAAGAGTGTGTTGTAAAGGCTTCTCCGCCTTGCTGTGGGTGCAAAAGGAAAGTCACTATTGGTATTAGTGCAATACTCAGAGGGTGCCTCTGGGGAGTGGATGTAGGTCTGATTTTAGACCGAACCACTATAAATCTGGTGTCATTTACTTTACTATTTTTGCGTTTTCGCATTTTAATTCTTAGTCTTAAAAACTCTCTGGTTGAAAAACTTTTTCTACAAAACTTAAAAGAAATAATTTTTATTTTGGTTCAACAAAATTTTAAAAGAGGGCTTAAAATTTTTAAACTACCAATTCACCCCCCTCTTGGTAGCCTTTGGGACATTAACTTAGGCTTAACAACCTAATTACTAGACTCAACAATTTTTTCTTATACTACTAAAAATTTAAGAAAATCCTTGATATATTCGAAACTTGTGCTTGAAAATCTTGATTCCTGATTCAGCAATTCGTGCATTAATCTTCTATTAGATAAGTTTTATGAAAGGAGTTTGGAAAAGTTAATTTTTCTTTTTCCCATTTATTCCTTGATTTGGATATTGGATTAAAAACTTTTTGAGCCTTTAAAAGAACTTGAGTTGGGATTATCAAACTCTGAATTTCTAACCTTTTCTGGCTATGCATTGTCAATTCAATTCTACTAAGTTTTTGATTAAAACCAAGAGGCAACTTTCTCATTTTAAGAATATTTTCTCACTAGATGAGGAAACATTTTTGTCTTTTGTTCATTTTATTTTTTATTTGTGCCTCCTCTCTTTTTGATAATGTCAAAGGGGAGAACGTATTGTTGAATTTTTATACTGTTATCGTGTTTGTATACTGTTTTTGAAAAATTAAAAATAACAAAAATATGTTTATCTCCCCTATTTTTTAAAAGGGTTTATTCTAGTGAGGGGGATATTAGGAGAAATTATTTTTTTTTAATTCAAATTAAATGTTTTACCATCATCAAAAAGGGGGAGATTGTTGCGGATCTATGGTTTATGATTTTGATGATAGCAAACATTCCTTATTTCTCTAAGATTGCCTTATATGCTAACGTTTCAGGTCCACCAATCAGACTGTAATTTGGAACCAGCTGAAGATTGGGTAAATTAGGTTTGTGTCAGTTTGTAATTGTTTTCCTTTCTTGAGTCTGTTGCATTTGGTGTGGCATCTGATGATTTGTAACTTGAAAGATTTTCTGTTGTGCCCTAAAAGATTTTTATTTTTTTGGTAACATCGTTCAGGACGATATTTATATCGTCCTGGATGATATGACAAAAGTAGAAACTCTAATTAAGGCTTCCTCATTAAAGTAGTCGTCTTTTTGCAAAACACATCGTCTGGGACGATTTTGTATTGGCCAGGACGATCGGCTCAATTCAGCAAGAATCTGCCGCCAGATCTACTTAGAAAAATCTTATTTTTGGACATCATCCCGGTGGATTGTCCTGGACTATAAAATATCATCCCGGACGATCCAGAGCAATTTTTCCAAAATTTCTCAGGCAGTTTTGGAAAGCAGTTAATGGGGATTTTGTCCGGGCCGATCACAAGATAGTCCGGGATGATTAGACATCATCCAGCTTCATTCCAGGGCGATATTCAGGACGATTTTCCTCATATTTAAACTAATCGGCCAGGACGATATGCCTATCGTCCTGGACGATAATGTCAACAACTTGCATTAATGAGCTCTTTTTTGTCTCTTCTATTTAAGTTATGACATGACACTTTGTAAGTGTCTTTGACAGCCATTGTAGCTTCATTCTTGTGGGAGAAATTTGAACAGAGAGCTTGAAAGGGAGAGAAGAAAGGGTGGAGTTTGAGAGGGAGAAGATCCTGTGAGGGGGGGGGGGGGGAACTCAAGGGAGTGTGGAGGGGATTCTACACGGTTGCTCCGGCGAACTCAAACCTCAGTACCATTGGATTCAAGACTTGTCTCGAGGTAAGTTTACCAAAGAAGAAGATCTCTTTGGTGTCAAAGGACCCGGCGACTCCGCCGCACCGGGGAAGGTGAAAGTGATTTTGTTAGGGCTTCTCCGCCTAGCTGTGGGGGCTAAAGGATAGATACTTTTTTTAGTGCAATACTTGGAGGGTGCCTCCAAAGAATGGATGTAGGTCAAGATTTGACCGAACCACTATAAATCTGGTGTGTTCTTTTCTTATTATCGCTTCCGCATTTATTTTTCTTCCGCACTTTATTTGTGGTGATTTTTGTTAGAGTTTTATCTTGGGTTTTAAAGTTTTCCAATTCACCTCTCTTTTGGTTAGCTTGGGCCAGTTCTATAGGGCTTAACATCCCTAAGGAACTTTCAATCTTCGCCTGAGCTAATTGAATTATTCACATCTTCTAACTTCATTTCAATACTAGAGGTTGTAGTTGGCATCTCTTCAATTTTAACAGGCCTATAACTTGACATTACATCCTCTTGATGTGCTGTTGCTACAATGTATTGTTAATCAATTATTTCCTGTGCTTTTATTTTTATGACATCTAGCCAATCTTATTTATCTCTACGACCACTGGGATATTTGCTAAAATAAACTTGAATAGCTTGACTTGGTATGTTATCCTTGTACCTCTATAAAGCATCTTCGCTTAGTTTAGATGAACTTAAGTCTTTGAAGAAAATGCTAAGCTCAGTCAATGAATTTGATATGTAACCGGGTAATATATATACTATGATTGGAAGAAGAACCTCCATAATTATGTGATAATCATGACTTTTGAGTCCAAATAACCTTATAGATTTCATGTCAACACATCGGCTTATATTTGATCTATAGCCATCAAGCATTTTTAAACCTTTAAACCACTGACATATCGCTCTTTTTTGCTCTAATGTGAAAGAGTACGAAGCTTTGGGCTTCATTATATTACCGTCGATTGTTGTTACTAACTCCAAATTTTTTTGCCGGCAGTACTTTTTAATGTCCATCCTTGCTTTGACGTTATCTTTACTCTTACCTTTAACATCCATAATTGTATTAAAAATATTATCCAATAAGTTCTTCTCAATGTGCATAACATCCATATTATGCCTTATCAAATTAGTTCTCCAATATAGTAATATCCAGAAAATACTTTTTTTAATCCAATTATATTCAACACCATAACCCAAAAATTTAGACTCTGATAGCATTGGTAAATCAATAATTATTGGAATGTCAGAAAGTCTATGTAGTACACCATCACCACCTAATCTGGGTGGAGGAGGCGACCACTCAACTCTATTTTTAACGAATGCTTTCTTATTTCTCTGAAATTGATGATTAGCAGGTAGAAACATACGATGACAATCAAACCAAGTATTTTTCCATCCATGTTTTAGTGTGAAAGCTTTACTATTCTCCATGCAGTAAGGACATGCTAATTTTCCTGCTGTGCTCAAACTAGAAAACATACCATAAGCTGGAAAATCACTAATGGTCCACAACAATGCAGCTCGAATGAAAAAAAATTTATTTTCTTGATATGTCATATGTGAGCACTCATTCTTCTCATAATAACTTGAGGTTGTCAATTAATGGTTACAAAAAAAAATATCAATTTTTGCTTTCAGATTATGTGGTTCATGTATTATAAGAGTTAAGAACATGTACGGAGTAGTCATACACATCTCTGGTGGAAGGTTATATGGTGTTAATATAACTGGCCAACAAGAGTACGGTGTAGCAGTTTGACTATAGGGGGTAAAACCATCAGCAAATAATCCCAATCTTATGTTACGGGGTTCAGCAGCAAATGAAGCATGCACTCGATCAAAATGTTTTCACGCTTCAGCATCTGATGGATGAGAAAGAACACAACTTTTTGTTATTTTCTCCTTATGCCATCTCATATGGCCTACTGAACTCATTGATGCATAGAGTCACTGAAGTCTTGGAATGATTGGTAAATAAAATAAATGAGAATATGGCACATCTTTCTTTTGACGACATTAGTTTTCCCGAGTTTGGCTTAAACCGAGGAGCATTGCAGGTGCGACAATAAACTTCTACTACATCATCCTTATAGTACAACATACATTCATTGATATAACAATCAATTTTTGTAGCAGTGAGACCCAACTTGGATACTAATTTCTTCGTTCAGTACAAGTCTGAGGGAATTAAATTGCCCGCTGAATTAGTTTCCTTCATAAGATCTATAAAGTCATTGAAACAATCACGGGGAATATTATACTCAGTTTTAATACTTAGCATCATCACTCCAATGGATAATTCTGAATATGTACTGCAACCATCCCAAATTAGTTTTTGAGCTGCATGTAATAACTCAAACAATTTTTATGTTTCTGTATTTGGTGGCTCTTCCACACTAGACCTTAAATTATGACCTGCTATATCAAAAATAAGTTCTTCATAAGGTCTATTCATTTGATCTTCATCAAATGTTTCATAAGCTATAGATGAACCGACATAAGCATCTCTATGTGGCTCGTACTCGCCATGTGATGTCCAAATCCAATAGTTTGGAAGAAATCCCCTACGATATAAATTAAGCTTCACATCATCATGCTTGAGGAATGCTAGATTTTTATGCTTCAAACATGAACATCTAAACATTTTATCAAACTGAAAGGAAGGTAGTTGAGATGCAACTTGAATGAAAGTTTCAACTTCTTGTATAAATTCAACTGTCAATCTTTTTCGACCCGACAACAATCTGTTATACATCAAACATCTCTCTTCTTAGATAGTCATTTGGACGTTGAAACAAACGTCCCCCTACATAATTATGAAAACATTTATTAGAACACATGTGTAAACATGCTATACTTTAAAATAACTATATTAAAGTCAAATCTAATACCTCAACTTTCCTTACCGGGTCTGTCAATAAACCATGTAAAGCGACTCTCTCTAATCTTATCTTCCATTAGATATGCTCACTTTGTATCCTATCTCTAAGGGTCAAGCCACTCATCATTCTCTTTAATTTATTGACCACGATTCGGCACCATAAAGCATTATAGATCTCTCCACCATGTTATAGAATTTTTATTAAAGTTTGAGGGAGACTATTCTACCACACAATGCATGATCGTTACCTCACAAATGGACCTGTTGTGCACTTCCATTTGGAGGTACTAGGTTGAGTTAGCAGTCATCGTTAGATGAACTAGAGAATATTCTTTACATCTCCTAATGTTTTTTATCAGCAATATGATTGTGCTGATAATATACCCTTCTATTTCACCATCACTCTGAACAAAAGATCCAAGATATCTAAAATATGTATCTTATTAATGACTTTATCACACAAAGTCACAATCCTCTCACTATGTCTATTTCCACTAAAATTACACTCCATATATTCAGTTTTAGATCTACTAAAGCAAAAACCTTTAGACTCTAAAGTTGACCATCATAATTCAAGTCTAAGGCATGTTAAAAGTTAAATTCTAATGTAAATCTAATAAAGAAAGATCATTTCTAATATTTTCTAACCAAGTCTTTGAAGGTCTACCTCTACCATGTTCTCCCTCTCTCTCTCTCTCTCACTCACTCTCTCTCTATTGCTCTCTTTCTCTCTTGCTTTTTCTCTCTCACTCTCTCTCTATCTCTCTCTCGCTCTCTCACTCTCTCTCTCTCTCTTGCTTTTTCTGTCTCACTCTCTCTATCTCTCTCTCCCTCTCTCTCTATCTCTCTCTCTTTCGATCTCTCTCTCTCTCACTCTCCCTCTCTCTTGCTCACTCTTACACTTGCTTGCTCTCTTTCTCTCTCTATATCTCTCTCTCCCTCTTTCTAGCTCTCTCTCCCTCTCTCTATCTGTTTATCTATCTATCTCTCTTGATCTCTCTCTCTCTCCCTCTCTCTCTTTTCTCTTTCCCTCTCTCTCTCTCTCTCTCTCTTTTCTCTCTCTCTCTCTCTCTCTCTCTCTCTCTCTGAATCTCTCTCTTGCTATCTTGCTCTCACCCAAAGTCACAATCATTAGATCTATCATTACTAAAATTACACTTAATAAATTTAAATTTAGATCTACTCAAACGATTACAAGATTACAACTTATTGCAAATGTCTCGATTACAACCTAAAGCATACACTACATTACAAACTCTTGCAAATGTCTAGTGAGAACAAATAATCATAGAAAAACATTCAAGTTTACCTTGCAATCCTGATTTTCCTTCAACTCCCACAAACACTAGGGCGATGTGAGATAGACTGCGGCAAGACAACGAGGCTTTGAGGGTAGCCGATGTGTGTTCGGCGGCCGGAGAGAGGTCGTCGGCGGTTGTCAAGACGCTCGATCGAATGAGAGGCAGGAGGAGGCGACGACGGAGCTCGGCCGAAGTGAGAGAACAGAAGAAGAGAAATGAAATGGATGGCTCGGGCTTGTTGATTTTAGGACTTTTATCGGCAGCGTTCCGGCGGCCTCAACTGTCGGTAATAAAATCACTTAACAACGACGGTATGCATAGCCGGTATACCGCCGATAATATTGAGGTCCGGCAGTTACATGACCACCGCTAGTTCAGGCAGCTTTAACTTAAATAACCACTGGTAATAACCAGTGGCCAAACCACCGGTGAAACCGCCGTTATTACCGGCAGCCATATAACATCCGGCCAAGGCCACCAGTAACAGCTGAATTTCCTATAGTGAATGAAATTCTATATGTCTATAAATTAAGCATCATCAAGACATACAAATCCATTTTTTCTTGATGGATTATGTATTTTCTCTAATTTTTTCTTAAATTTTCTAAATTAAAATTTTGCTTGACTATTTGTTTAGAGATAATGTGCCGGTGTTATAGTGACACCATATTTGATGAACAACTTTTCAATATATTTATAATTGAAATAGCTCATTTCATCATTAATAAATTTTCTTGAAGTTTCAAATCTAGTGAAAATATTTATTTAAAAGTTTACATTTTGGTTTTATTTGTTGGCAGTGTTCAAATAGCTCCTATCACTTTTGTAACTATATATGAGATAAACAAGAAATATATTAAAAGCAAATATCATTGCTAGCAAATAATTTTTTAGTTGGGCATAATTATGCTATCTTGCATTTATTGTTTTGCTTGCATATTAGATTGTATGGAATAATCAACTTTTCTTTAACCTAGCATTAAACCCATTACAAAATTGCTTGCATCACACATAATTTCAAATATCAATGTCTAATCAAGTGTTATAATTTCTAGTGTTATTACAAGCTTTTGCTTTAATAATTGGAATGCTTCAAGATAGTCTTAATTAAATATGTCGCTAGCATATTTCTCCAACAAATTGCAAATTAGATTTCAGATTTTTGAGAAATCTTTTATAAATCTTCTAGAAACTAGTATGTCCTAAAATCTTAGAATTCTTTAAATGGGTGTTTGTAGTGGAAGCTTCCCAAATATTTTATTTTTTTCTCTGTCGACCTTTCTACCTCTCTCAAAGGATTTATCACCAAGAAATATTTCTTTTGTAATAATGCAATATGATATTGAGTTTGTGATGGAATTTCATTGATGATCCATTGGTGATATGTAGAATAAGAAAAAAAGGTGATAAAAATTATTAATTTTATCAAATCATGTAACATACAAACAACAATTCTATGATAATTATTGCATAAATTAACAATTCTACCAAATAAGAATTTTTCATTATTTTAATTTTAGAAATGAAAGGTGTTGGAATATTTATTGAGATAAAATGAGAGTCTAAACTTTAACTTTGCATGAAGATGTAGCACATATACAGATAAAAGAAAGTGGTAATAAATATTAAAGATTTTACTCTAACGAGGAACAAAGCTATGGGATATAATCCAATAAAAATGATTCCACTAGTTTATATCATTAATTATAAATGATACCCTCCATAATTGATGAAGGCGTTGATACAATATAGTTGATATGTACTATGGAGGACAGATTCCATGGTGAATGTTGGAAGAGCTTTGAGGCATTACATTTATCGTCAAGAGATCACTTGTGGTATATCTGTTCATTCACATCTAAGGAGAAGGGACCAAAGACCAGGAAGTCTAATACAATGTTAGTGTTGGTTTCAAAATCAAAGTTGAGGTTTACAGCTTGCACCAACTATTTTGGTGACAAAGTACATAGATATTATGGCTGACGACAGGAAACGAAGTCATTAAGTATTAATGTTTGCTTTGATGGAATATGTCAGCCTTAAAAATGATAGCATGCACTAATGGTGCACATTTGCCTTTTAGGTAATAATATGCATTGATAGTTGTATTGTCCTTATTGGTGATATCATGCATCAATATTATCAATGACAATGGGCAATAAAAATGATGAGCATCAATATTATCATCAGTGGCAAACATCAACCTTATTGGTAAAAGTGTGTGTTAATATTATTGACAACTAAGTTGACGAGAGATAATAATCAGGCGATGATAGTTTGGAAATTGTAGTCAAGAATATATGATCGAGAAACTATATTCAAGCGATGGTATTTGGATGATTTTGGTCAAGAGACCAAAATTGGCAAAGATATCTTAGAATATGCTAGCTATAAGCTCCCTTCTAAATAAAAAATGATGTTCTATTTATATTTTTATTGAATGATATTTCGATAAGTTTAGCCAAAATCCAAATGTACTGGCTATAAATGTTAATTATTTCAATCATATAAAAAGCTTTCAATATTTACGTTCCTCAATGACTCCAAAACTGAGTGATCTTAGGCTCATTTAATTTCTCTTAAAGAGATACTTGAATTAGTTATAAGAATGCAAAATTTAGATATCATTAGGCCCTCCAATAAGTGTCACAAAGTATTTAGATATATATATCAAGTGATTTATTTTGGTTTATTTTACATAGAATTGAATTATTTTTTAAATATTTGCATTTGTCTCATTGAGATAATAAGTTTTCCTATAAGTTTGTTGAAAGCATAGTTCAAAAAATATAATAAACACAAATTTAACTTCACTAAATCCCAAAATATTGTCTAAGGGAGTGGTGCGGTGCTAGGTTTGTGGGGACAGCAGCGTGAAGCTTTTAATTTTTTTTGGAATTTGAGGTAACACTACAGCATTGGGGTATAGGGTGAAAGTTCATTAGGGATGTTAAGCCCTTATGAACTAGCCCAAGCTAACCAAGAGGGGGGGGGGGGGTGAATTGGTATTTTAAAAAATCTTTCAATAAAAAAACAAAATCTTAGCCAAATCAAAATCACCACAAAGAAATCATACGGAAATTAAATGCGAAAAAAGCAGTAGAAAAGAAACACATAAATTTATAGTTGTTCAATCAACTCGGCCTATGTCCACTCCCGAAGGAGCCCTCCGAGTATTGCACAAAACTCAGTGACTATCCTTTTGTTCCTACGGCAAGGCAAAGAAGCCTCTACAAAACCTCCTTTCCACCAACACCGGTGAGGCAGAGAATCCAACTCCTTTTGCTTTCTCTTGAAGAAGGCAGAGAACCTTGCTCAATTTCTAAAGTGGACCTCTCTCTAACCTCCAAGAATAAGGGATGACGATTAGATAAGATGACTTGGATCCTTGCTTGGAGAAACCTTTGTGAAACCCCTCATAAACTCCCCCTCACAAGATCCTCTCTCTCTCTCTCTCTCTCCCTCTCCGCTAGGCTCTCTCAGGTCAAGAAAATAAAAAAAATATGAGCTCTTGGGTAGAACAAAAACTCTTAAATAGAAGAGTTTCAGAATAGCTCTTATTTTATACAAACCGACTTCATCATCCTGGATGATTAGTATAAATTTTACTCAATCAGCCCAGACGGTTTGGGATGATCAAAAGATTTTTATTCATATCATCCATGTCGATATAATATTATCCTGTACAATCAGTATAAATCCTTGAATATCAACCAGACAATTGCATTGAATGGATGTCTAAACGATGAAAAATATCTTTGTCATCCAGGTCGATCTCACGATCATCTAGGTCGATCTTACGATCATACCGAACATATAGTTCAAATATGTGAAAATTATCTAGAGCATCACCCTCAATAGAAGATGTTCGATGTTTGATCGTCCATGAGTAATAAAGGTTTTTGAACTGATCGTTCTGGCCGATCCTACGATCGTCCAGGATGATATAATCAAATCAATCAAACCTTAATTGCTTTTCTTAATTACCATATTAATTTAGGCATAATTATATTGTATCATCTAGGATGATATCTTGGATGATGTCTAAAAATAAATAATACCTAAATAAATCTGGCGACTGATTCTTTCTAATTTGAGCCTATCGTCCCGGCCGATACAAATATCGTCCAGAATGATGCACTTAATGATGGCTTCCTGAACTAGGATACCCTAATTAGAGTTTCAATTTTAAATAGATCAAGCCTAATGATGTTTAGATCATCCCAAATGATGTGATCAAAATAGAAAACTCTAACCAATAAATAGAAATTTTCCCCCGTGTATGTGTGTCCAAGGTTACTTAGCATCAAGAACCACATCATTTATAATAGACTCAAGAAAGGAAAAAAAGTTTATAAACTGACTCAGTTCTAGTCTACCCAATCTTGAGTAGGTTCAAATTATAGTTTGTTTTTATGGACCTGAAATGTTAGTAGTCAAGGTACTCGTAGAGAAATAGAAGTGTTTTCAATCATCAAAATCATATTCTTTGAAAATAAATTCGCAACAATCTCCCCCTTTTAGATGATGGCAAAAAAAAAAAAATTTGATGCAGTTCAAAGTAATTTTAAGGGAAACAGGTGAATATTTCAACTAATTAACATAAAAACATAACAAACTAGAACAGTGAAATCAGACTAGAATAGAACAAACTAGTATATATACTCCCCCTTTTGACATCACAAAAAGGAGGAGGGAAAAAAGAAAAACAACAAAAACTACTAAACAAAAACATCATCATATAAAAATAAGCAAACTAAAAGAAAGACGGCCCAAATACATGAAAAATCAACTTAAAAGAAAAAATTAAAACACGAAACAAACAACAACAAAAGAAAAACCAAGTTTTTTTTTAAAATCAAAGCTTGAGTATGATAAGTTTTCCATGCGATTGAATAAAAAAACTTGTAAAAATCAATGAGTTTACATTGTCAAAATCTGAGAAAATGGTAGAACAACTGATATTGTTAGCCCTAACTCAGACTTCTCCCAGGGGAAATCATCTTTTGAAAATTAGGATCTAAATTAGAAAATTTAATTAGATAAGAAAAAGAGATCCGTTCAAGACTTGGTTTCAAAAAAATATTTTATAGAAATAATATACTGAAGTAATTAGTTACAATCATGAATTTTTGAAATCAAGTCTTTGAAAAAATCAAGTGACACATGAATTCTTCTAAGATTCAAAAAATTTTGAAAGAGAAGAAGCTTGCTTTTGGTGGGCTCATTTTATGCCTATTGTCAATTTGATTGGTGCTTTTTACGCATCTTTTAATTTTTGATACACTTTATGTATAATTTTTTTTCAATTTGGCATCATTGCGCATCTTTTTATTTTTGCATCATTGACAACTTTTTTTTTCATTTACTTTTTGCAAGCTAGATCCATTTTTCAAAATTCTTAAAAATTCTTAGTTGTGATTATATCTTTCAGATATTAGAGAAGAAAAACTTACTCTCTAATATGAGTAAGAATGAATCACAAAATAGAATAAAAATCATATGATAAATTCAATAACAATATTACAAGAATTTGAAGGTAACATAAAGACTTTGAATATTATATATATAATAGATTACTGTAGCAAGAATGAAAATATCTCAATTTCAAAATCCAGTTTTTAATGCGAGATAAATTTTTATTTAAAAAGGAAAATTTCAGCACTAAAAGAAGTTAGAGAGAAGAAAATAATCAACGATGTTTTTCCCTTTTAACTGATTTAGAGATGTCAATTATTGACTACAAATTATCAAAAAATAAAAATACGGCATAAGATTTCAATTCAACATTAATTAAAAGAAAAAAAAATAAAAAACGATGAAAATTAAATCAATAAAAATGAAATAGATGAAAAGTAAAAAAAAAGTAAGGAAAAAATGACAAAAAAAAAAATAATCAACAGATAAATGATTATAAATTAAGTTCATGCATTTATGTCAATCACACCCAATCTAGTTCTTAAAGTATTGAAAGTGTCAAAGGCTAGTGGTTTAGTAAAGATGTTAGCCAGTTGATTCTCAGTTGTCATATGGTGTAACTCAATTTCTTCTTTGGTCACATGGTCTCTATTAAAATGATGCCTTATGTCTATGTGCTTGGTCCTTGAATATTGGATAGGATTTTTAGAAATGTAGATGACACTAGTGTTGTCACAAAGGATTAAAATTGTGCCTACAGGTAATCCGAAATCCAAAACTTGCTGCTTCAACAAAAGCATTTGGGCCACACAACTTCCTAAGGTAATATACTCAGCTTCAGTAGTAAAAAGTGCAACAGAGTTTTGCTTCCTACTAGACTAGGAGACTAAATACTATCCTATGAATTGGCAAGTCCCATAAGTGCTCTTTCTATTCATCTTACATCCTGCAAAATTAGAATCAAAATATCTAATAATTTCAAAAGAAGTGTTGTGCCTAGGATATCAGATTCCTAAGTTTTGGGTTCCTAAGAGGTATCTAAAAATCCTTTTAACTACAATCAGGTGAGATTCTTTAGGATCAGCTTAAAATCTAACATAGAGATAAACACTAAATATTATATCAGGTTGGCTAGCAGTCAGGTAAAATAAAGATCCAATCATCCCTCTATACTTCTTTTAATTAACTGATTTTCCATTTGGGTCCGTGTCCAACTGAACATTGGAGGTCATTAGAGTATTAATTGGCTTAGCTTTATGCATTTCATATTTCTTCAAGATGTCCTTTACGTATATTAATTGATTTAGAAAGATTTTATCATCTAGTTTTTTTATGCTAAAGCCTAAAATGTAGGACAACTCTCCCATCATACTAATCTCAAATTCCCTACTCATTATTTTTGAAAAATCATCACATAGCCTTTTATCAGAAGATCCAAAAAATATATCATTGACATAGATCTGAACAATGAGTAATTCATCTCCTACTTTTGTCAGAAAAAAGGTGGTGTCTACACTCCCCTTAACAATCTCCCTCTCTAGTAGGAATGTGCTAAGTCTCTCATATCATGCTCTGGGTGACTGCCTTAATCTATATAAGGCCTTTTTTAATTTAAAAACATAATTTAGAAATTGGGAACTCTCAAAACACGAGGGTTGCTCTACAAGTATATCCTCTTTTATTATCCCATTTAAAAAGGCACTCTTAACGTCAATTTGTAAAAGCTTAAATCCCTTATAGCAGGCAAAGGCTAATAGCACTCTAATGGCTTCCAATCTAGCTATAGGGGCAAATGTCTCCTTAAAATCAATCCCTTATATTTGGTTGTACCCCTTAGCCACCAATCTTGCCTTATTCTTAACCACCACACCAGAATCATTCATATTATTCTTAAAGACCTATTTGGTTCTAACTACACTTTGTCCCTTTGGTCTTTCTATAAGCTCCCAAATATCATTCCTAACAAATTGATTTAACTCCTCTTGCACGACTTTGATCCAAAACTCATCAGATAGGGCTTGGTTGATGTTAGTGGGTTCAATCATTGAGATAAAGACAGAGTGGTTCACTTCCTTCCTAAGTCCATGCCTAGTTCTAACTCCTTCAAAAGGGTCTCCTAAGATCGGTTCTTTAGGATGGCTTGAAGGATATCTCCAATCTCTAACGAAGGTGTGTGTAGGTTCAACCCTTTCCTCCAGATCTATATTTTCTAATCCTTGGGTAATATCACCTACTCCTTCAGTGTTTTGGGGCTCTACCCTCTTCTCTAAATTTTTAACTCTAATTGTATTCTCTCTAACTTCATCTTCCTCCTTAACTCGAAACGTTTTAGGGTCAGATTCATGAAACACTACATGAGTTTTCTCCTCCACCACCAAAGTCCTCTTATTAAAAATCCTAAGGGATTTCCTTATACTTAAATATCCTAATAACACTCCGTCATTAGATTTTGGGTCAAATTTCCCTAAGTGTGACTTCTCATTATTATGAATGAAAACCTTACAACCGAAGATGTGGAGGTGGGAAAGATTAGGTGTCCTACCCTTAAGGATCTTATAGGGTGTCATATCTAATTTGACTCTAGTATTCACCCTATTCAACACATAACAAGATGTATTTATCGCTTCAGCCCAAAATTATTTTGGAAGTGAATACTCAGCAAGCATGGCTCTAGCGGCTTCAACTAAGGTCCGATTCTTCCTTTCAACAGCCCCGTTTTGCTAAGGGGTCTTAGGAACTGAGAAGTTGTGACTAATCCCTTATCCTTACAGAAGTCTCCAAATTTCTCATTTTTAAACTCTCCCCCATAGTCATTATGGATGGTCAATATCTCACAACCTAACGTTTTTTGAATCCAAGTGAAGAAAGATCTAAATTCATCAAAAGACTCATTCTTATGTGATAGAAATCTAATCCAAGTAAACCTCGAGTAGTCATTGATAATCACAAAATCATAGAATTTCCCTCCTAAACTGGCAAAGCTAATAGGCCCAAACAAATATATGTGAAGGTCTTCTAAAGGTCTAGAGGTGCTAATATCCTTAATGGAGTGAAAAGAGAAATGGAATTACTTCCCTAATTGGCAGGCATCATAAAGGTGGTCTTTAGAGAACTTAAGCTTGGGGACACCTCTAACTAGGTCTTTATAGATCACTCTCCTAAGGGTTTTCATACTAGCATGACATAACCTTCTGTGCCACAACCATGAATCATCATCAATAGTTTTTAAGCAAAATGAAGCAGCACATTCAATATTATTTAAATCAAGCATGTAAACATTATTGATCCATTTTACCTACAAAATAATGTTATTATTTAAGCTTATAATATAAGTATTAGCCAAAAATTTTACGATGAAGCCCTTATCGCAAAGTTGACTGATACTGAGCAAGTTGTGTTTCAGTCCATCTATAAGTAAAACATTTTCAATCAAAAGGTTCTTGGAGTTTTCTAATTATACCTACGCCCACCACTTTCCTGGTGGTGTTGTCTCCAAGAGTAACCTTTCCTCCTGCCCTGGTCTCCAGCAAAATGAATTGATTGGCATCTCCAATCATTTGTCATAAGCATCTACTATTTAGGTACCATAAGCTCTCATGATGCCTTTTGTGAGAGCTATCCTATAAAATCCTCAAATGTTAGATTTAGGAACCCAAACATATTTAGGTCCCTTCTTATTGAAAGTAGAATGCAATGCATATGTGTTATACCGTGAATCATACAATTTGGGCCATCACACCTAATATGTACTACGATAAATGGTGCAAGTGTGTGTAACGTGTCATAACATTTCACATGAAAAATATCTAACATTAGGAAAAGGATGTACTAATTTACTCAGGTAGTGATGCTTCTTTTTAGAGTTATATGATGCATGCAATGATGATTTGTTATTTTCAAAAGCTTTAAGATTTGCTAATTTCTTGAACTCCTTTTCTAACTCAGCATGGGATGACTTCAAGGAATCATGAGCATCAAATAATTTAGTATACTTTTTATTTAATACATCAAACTCATCAAGTAATGACATGTGATTACTATTAATTGTAGAATGATCTTTAATAAGAATTTCATGCTCTTTTTATAAATTTAAAAACTCAAATTTTAAGCTAGCATGTATTTTCTTAAGTTTCCTATATGATGCAAGAATTTGTTCAAAAACATCAAGTAGTTGCTCATAAGTTAGTTCACATACCTCTTCTTGGTTACTTTGGCCAAGATGTTCATCATCCATTAAGCACAAGTTTGTGGTCTCCTCTTCAATTTCAATGTCAGAGGAGTCAGATGCAGAATCTGCTCAGAACGCCTTTTGGAACTTCTTCTTATCCTTTTTAAACATAGTATTCTCCTCACCCTTCTCCTTATTAGGATGAGTTTTAAGTGCAGGGCAATTAGCTTTAACATGTCCTAGCTTCCTGCATTCAAAATAAATAGTATCATTAGAACTCTTAAAATATTTGCTACTCTTACCTTTATTCTACTTATGATGGTTCTTATGCTTCTTCCTTAGAAAGCTTTTGAATTGCCTCGTGATTAAGGCAACATCATCTCTTTTAGACTCGAAAGAGTTAGTGTTCATGTTGTTGGCCTTCAGTGCCATAATTTTCTCCTTCTTTTTCTCACCTGCATCAAGATTTCTTTGATTAACCCCTTGCTCGTAAGCAATGAGTGATCCAATTAAATTACCAATAGAATAAGTATTCAAATATTTAGATTCAGAAATTATAGTGATCTTAGCATCTAAAGAAGAAGACAAGCTTCTCAAAATTTTATTCACTTTTTCATAGTTAGTGAGTTCTCATCCTAAGGCATGTAAAGAGGTAAAAATTTGAGAAAACCTTGTATACATTTCAGAAATTGATTTAGAAGGTTTCATACAAAAAAGTTCATAATCATATAATAAAATATTCAATTGAGATTGCTTATCTTCATTTGTTCCTTCATAAGTAATACATAATCTATCCCAAATCTCTTTACCAGTAGCACAAGTTGAAACACAAATGTAGTATTCAGATTTTAAAGCATAGAAAAATAGTTCAAATATTTCGCATTAAGTTATGCTAAATCCCTATCATCAAAAGTCCATTCAGTAAAAAAAAGTTCAGTTTTAATGCATTAATTTCATGTGAAGGAGGTGAATAACCTTCTTTACAAGCATCCATATGTGATAGTCAATTGATTATAAAAATGTGGACAAGCGAGTTTTCCAAAAATCAAAATAAATATTATCAAATAAAGGTGGTTGGGTAATGGAATAACCTTCCATATTATTATGATTTTTGGAGTTAGCCATGGATCAAAATTCAAAAGTTTTCAAGAACTCATTTTTATGAATCCCACTCTGATACCACTTGAAAGTTCATTAGGGATGTTAAGCTCTTATGAACTAGCCCAAGCTAACTAAGAGAGAGGGGGGGGATGTATTGGTATTTTAAAAAAATATTTCAATCAAAAATAAAATCTTAACCAAACCATAATCACCATAAATAAATCGTGTGGAAATTAAATGCGAAAAAAACAGTACAAAAGAAACACATAAGTTTATAGTGGTTCGGTTAACTCGACCTACATCCACTCCCCGGGGCTGCCCTCTGAGTATTTCACTAAACTAAATGACTCTCCTTTTTCTCCCATAGTAATGTAGAGAAGCTTGTACAAAACCTCCTTTCCACCGACACCAGTGAGGTAGAGAACCCAACTCCTTTGCTTCCTCCTAAAGTAGGTAGAGAAACTTGATTGATTGCTGAAGTGGACCTCTCTCAAACCTGCAAGAATAAGGGATGACGATCAGAGAAGATGACTTGGATCCTCGATTGGAGCAACCTTTGTGAAATCCCTCACAAACTCCCCCTCACAAGATCCTCTCTCTCTCTCCTCTAGGCTCTCTCAGGTCAAGACAATAGCGAAAGATGAGCTATTGGGTAGAACAAGAGCTCTTAAATAGAAGAGTTTTGGAATAACACTTATTTTATACAAACTAACTTTATCATCTAGGATAATATAAATATTGTCCTGTTGATCATCATAAATTTCACTCAATCAGCCAAGACAGTTTGGGATGATTAGAAGATTTTTATTTATATCATCGAGGTCGATATAATATCATCCTGTACAATCAATACAAATCCTTGAATATCATCCAAATCATAACACTGAATGGACATTTGGACGATGAAAAAATAGCTTGATTATCCAGGCGGATCTCACGATCATCCTGGATGATTAGTTTAAATATATAAAAATCATCCAGAGCATCGCCTTAAATAGAAGATATCTGATGTTTGATCATCCAGGAGCAATAAAGGTTTTTGAACTGATCATTCTGGCAGATCCTGCGATCGTCAAGGATGATCGAGTCAATCAAACCTTAATTACTTTCCTTAATTACCATATTAATTTAGGCATAATTATGTTGTATCATCCAGGATGATATCTTGGACGATGTCCTAGACAATGTCCAAAAATAAATAATACCTAAACAGATCTGGAGACTGATTCTTTCTGATTTGAGCTTATTATCCTGGCCAATACAAATATCGTCTAGGACGATGCGCTTAATGATAATTGCCTTAACTAGGATGCCCTAATTAGGGTTTCTATTTTTAACAGATCATCCAGGATGATGTTTAGATCATCCAGAATGATGTGATCAAAATAGAAAACTCTAACCAACAGGCAAAAATTTTTCCCCATGTGTGTGTGCAAGGTTACTTAGCATCAGGAACCACATCATTTACAATAGACTCAAGAAAGGAAAAAAGTTTACAAACTGACTCAGACCTAGTCTACTCAATCTTAAGCTGGTTCAAATTGCAGTTTGATCTTATGGAACTATAATGTTAGTAGTCAAGGTAGTCGTAGAGAAATAAAAGTGTTTGCTATCATCAAATTCATATTCCCTGAAAATAGATTTGCAACATAGGGCGCTATGGTGCTAGGTCTAAAAGTTAGTTTTTTCAATAAAAATATCTAAAATAATTTTGTTAAAATTCTCTCAAAGCCATTACCTTCCCTATTTTACTCATTTGGAAGGGTGAGAAAAGAGAGAGAAGTTGGAAGATTATATTTTGAATTATCTATTGTTCTTCTAGTCCTTTGACGAGGCTATGGATCACATTACGTTTGATGTTTATGCACAATCTATAAACAAACTAAATGAAGCATGGAAGATTTGGAAATAATGTTAAATAATTTATAAAATCACAAATCTACTCAATGCAATACATTGTTCCTAAATTATCATAAGCTCAGAAAAGATAGTTTACCACACATGGAGAGAAAACTAAACACAAAAGATATTTTTATTTCACTAAAATAAAATACAAGATATAGATAAAAATGGCCCATAAATTATTTGCTAATTAGTGCATACTCCTTTGCACTCCTTCCTTCTCTCTACACTAGTACAAGAGTCACTCAACAAGTATATAAGGGCTAACATCCACTAGAAGCTACCTCACACACTCATTCACACTATATCACATATATTAACAATGCCAACCTGCAAAAAATGACCAACTACCATGTGATATAAGCTTCCTATTTATAGAAATAAAAAATAATTAAACTAGCATCATGGTGCTAACTAGGTGGCGCTATGGTGGTTATGAACCATTATGTTAGTTCACCATTCTTGCATCGGTTTGCCAGTTCAATAATCTTCAATTTTGTTTCAATGTAGCGTTGGGGTGATTTGGCATTATGGTGCTCAATCTGGCTTTGTGGTGCTCCTTACATAGTGCCTTAATGTTAAGCCCTTTGCCTCTCATGTAAAACTTTGACAAATGTGTAGCTAGTCTAACGGTACTGCGACGCTGAGCGAAGTTATGGCACTATGATGTTGGGTCAATTTTGATTACTATGACCTATTTCTTGCATCAAAAGTTAAATTTAGCTAGTACTTTACAACAATATATGCAATTTGGAGTATGCAATTTTCTACTTATCGAATTCCCTCGAACTTTAATATACTACCTATTCTCAAATAATTTCTTTTGCTTGAATACAATTTTTAGAAAAAAAATAAATTAATAATCTAAGTATTTATAAAGTGCATAAGTTGAAAGATTATTTAATAAATTAATTTTTAACAATAAATTTCTTCATTCTTAATTAATAGTCCTTCTAAATTAAACTTATAAGGGTGCAGGTGAAAAGTTTTCTTATCTTACGCAAGCTTATTGTTTTTTTTTTTTTTTTTGAAATCAATGGAATTACACATTTAGTTAATCTTTAAATTTATCTATAAGCTTTCTTTACGTATTATGACTAATAAATTTTTTTGTAAGAGTATAGAAGTGGTGGATATTATGTGTACCAATTTTTGATATTATGGTATTTAGTTTTTTAGTTTTTGCTCTTTTCTTTTCTTTGAACTTTTCTTTTTCAATTAGCTAAGTACCATATAATAATTTTGAATATATGTCTATTGCCTCCACTTGCTATTTTTAAGTGGAGCTAGACATTACATGTATCAATTTTTAATATTTTAGTACTTAGCATTTTCAATCTTTTTTACTTTATTTTTTTTTCTTTGTTAAATATCATATAATGATTTTGAATACTTATCTATTACCTCCACTTTGTATACTTATCTAAAGTTTTTTTAAAAAATTATAATTCCCTAACTACTTATTAAGTGATTTAGAATTAATTTGTTTATTTACATTAATCCTCAAATCCAACAGTCTTTTAGTAGTCAAGCGCTTTAACTGGTTTTTAGAATATTAACTTATCTAGAATTATCGATTTTAAATAAAAAGATTAATTGTTACTTGTAACTATTTTATTAGGATAAGTTTACAAATTATGTACTATTAAATACTTAAGGATCTAATTTTGAATTTTCTAAATTTTATAATTTAAGCAAAAACTGAAATATAGTAAGATAATTTTTTTTTTGTAAACTATAGAAATTGAATGCATTTATCACATATTCCAAATTACAACTTACAACAACAACAACAACATCAAGCCTTTATCCCACTATGTGGGGTTAGCTACATGAATCCTTTTTCATAAAGCTTTGCAGGCCTCACTACCATCTTATAGAATTTTCCCTTAAGTTTGAGTGGTACTTTTCTATCACACAACAAGCCCAATGCATTCCTCCACTTCAACCATCCAACTTGAATTCTGCTGATAATATCCCCATCTATTTCACCATCACTTTGAATAATAGATCTAAGATATCTAAAACGTATACTCTTATTAATGACTTGATCGCCTAAAATCACAATCCTCTCACTAGGTTTATTACTACTAAAATTACACTCAATATATTCTATTTTAGATCTACTCAAGCGAAAACCTATAGTCTGGTAATTAAGGAAAGCAATTAAGGTTTGATTGCATGATCACATCGTTTGGGATAATTGCATGATCGTCCGGAATGATCTCTTGGATAATTGACATCGTCCATATTCTTTTTAGGGCGATGTTCAGGATGATTTTCCTTGTATTTGAACGAATCGGCTAGGATGATCATGATATCGGCTTGGATGATATGACCAAAAATCTTTCGATCATCCCAAACCAACTGGACTGACTGAGCAAAATTTACTCTGATCGGCCAGGATTATATTCATATCGTCCTGGATGAAAAAGTCCACAATTTGTAATTAATGAGCTCATTTGGAGCTCTTCTATTTAAGCTTTGATAAGGGTCTTTGGAAGCCATTGAGGCTTTGTTTCTTTTGGAGAAAACTTGAAGAGAAAGCTTAAAAGGGAGAGAGGAAAGGGTGGAGTTTGAGAGAGGGAGAAGTTCCTAGGAGGGGGTTTCAAGGGAGTATGGAGGGGGTTTCACACGGTTGCTCCGGTAAGCTTGCACCTTAGTACAATCAAATTCAAGGCTCATCTTGAGGGAAGTTTTGGGAAGAAGAAGATCTCTTTGGTGCAAAGGAACCGGCTACTCCACCGCACCGGGGAAGGTGGAAGTGATTTTGTAAGGTCTTCTCTACCTAGCTGTGGGAGCTAAAGGAGAGACATTGAGTTTAGTGCAATACTCGGAGGGTGCCTCTGAGGAGTGGACGTAAGTCAAGGTTTGGCCAAACCACTATAAATTTGGTGTGTTCTTTCCTTTATTATTTTCATATTTAATTTCCTCACTTTGATTTTCTTTTTGGTGAATCTTGGTTTTGAATGTGATTGGGCTTTTAGTTAAAGAAGTTTTCAAATACTAATTCACCCCCTCTCTTGGTTAGACTTGGTCAAGTTCATAAGGGCTTAAGATCCCTAACAAACTTTCTAGTGCCATTAGAGCACTTTCATTTTGTTTACATGATTATACATCATATATACATTGTGTATTTCATGTATCTTTTTTGAAGAAGTGGGTATCTGATTCTGGAAATAAATTATATTTTGATGATGTTGAGGTTCACCAAAGTCTATACTATAAGGAAGATCCAAACAAGTTTCTAGCACACAATGTAAAGAAGTTAAGGAGTACACAAATTTTTATGGTCAAGGTGAAGTCGAAGTAGTGGACCTCTAGAGAGGCTACTTGGAAAAACGAATCTGATATGAAACAAATAATATCCAAATTTATTCAAATTTATTTTGATGTGAAAATATTAAAGATTATATTTTTTTAGGAAGGGAGTGTTATGAGACCTCTATATTTAGAATTCTATTCAGACCTAATTAACCCGATTAGAAAAATGTAATCATTTGAAATTTTAAATTTTGAACCCATTTGTGTATGTTTGGGAGTATTTTGGTGCATGAAAATGGTTGCATGTGTTTTAGAATGAGCCCCATAGATTTAGAGTGAATTTTGATAAAATTTAAAATTATCACTAACACCTCCCTAATGATGTCCAAGTGCCTCGACACTGTTATAGTACCAGGTGCCAAATTGAGACATTATAGTGCTCTAGTCTTGTATTTTAGATTTTTGAATTGACACCAAAGCACTAGGTGGTGATGTCATGGTGCTAGGACACTGACAGCACTTTAAATACTTTTTAAACAATCATTCCACTCAATTTGATTGCATGCAACCAATGCTGAGGAGAGAGAATTATGGGGTTTCTTGTGAAAGAAACTCCATTTTGAGCTTCTTTGGGCTATTTTTAGCTGTCGAGCTAGTTAGGAAAAGTTTTTTGCGTCGAGATAGGTTACATTTTACATATCTCAGTTTTCAATAATTTGATATTTTTGGGATTTTTCAGTAAAATTAATATTTTCAAAGCTAAAAAATGAGGATAACTTTATATTTGTAAAACATTCACCATTTAAATTTTTATATGTTATAGAGATTGTGATTATAAATATTATGAGTATTTTCTAGAAATTTTTTATTAAGTGTTTTGGAACTAGTGTGACTTTTATTTAATAAAAAATAATACACACTGAAAAAAAGTATTGTGGAATGTGTACTTTTGTTTCCTATCATTAAGGAATTTCAGTAATTTCTGAATTGAGTCTAATTATAATTTAGTTAATGAAATGCAATGAAAAAAGTGTATAATGGTGAAATAAATGTGAGATGATGTGATGAGATGTTTTGTTATGTCGATGATAGTTGTAGATTCAGGTTGGATTATGTTATACCGCCACTGATGGGCTGCATAGGTAAGATTCTATTATGCCAGCATAAGTAGAAAACCAAGGTAGGATTCTATTATGCTAGCATTAGTGGGAGACTAAGATGGGATTCTATTATGCTAATACAAGTGAGCCACTAAGGTTGGATTATGATACACAAGCATCAATGGGTGACCAAGTTGGGATTCCATTATGCAGAAGCCAGTGCTCGATAGAGGGGGGACTACATTATACTAGTGCCAAAGGGCAACCTTGGAGGGATTTTTCTAATGAAGATATATGGAATTTGAACATGAAATCCATTCTAATAATCATAATGAAATATTTGCTTATAATTTAATCAATTTTAGTACAACTTCCAAAGCTATTTTAATATTCTTAAATGTTTATATAAAGTTTAGTTTCAACTTTTATTTTTGTTTCTATTTTTATGAAGTACCTCAATTTATTATTATAACACAATACAGTCTTTTGTGTTGCAACTCGAGCTTATGAGTTTATATTTTTGATGATAACAAATATTATGGCTTATTTTCTGTTTTCTACTTGTATTTGCAATATATATTTATTTGTGTGCATACTAACTTTTTAGGATTATGATGCACCATTCAAGACTCAAGTTTTGATAGAACATGTTTTATTTGTAATATTCATTGATGTATTTTTAATTTATTGAGTCTAGTCCTGTAAGGGAGTATGCTTGCTTAGTGAATATGCACACAAACACTCAAGGGAGTGAGATCTAGTCAAATCTAGATGATTAAGTTTTGAACTAATCGTACTGGATGATTTTGGATCATCCAAGATGATCCTTTACGATATTAGAAAATAGCCGCCAATGCTAATTTATGCAAGATTTTAAGATTTATTTTTTTTTCTTATTATCCCAGACGATCTTGATCATCTAGGATGATCAATACAATTCATACCTAAATTGATCTTATGATTAATGTATTAATTATGGTTAAATTTTTCAATCCGATTATCCAGGATGATCTGTATATTGTATAGGATGATGTTTGCTGAGATACTTGATTTTCCTAAATCATCCAAGCTGAAATACCATAATTTTCATCTAATTATCCTGGAAGATCCACAATATTGTCCTAGACGATCTGTATAATTTTGCACTGATCGTCTCGGACTATCCTAATGTCCTCTGGGACTATCAAGTCAAATTCTACACATCATACTAGATGATCCAGTGATCATTCAGGATGATTTTTGGCACTGAAATTGAATTTTTAGGATTTTATGAAGCCCTCTTTTTAAGCGCATCATACAGGACGATCTTGCAATCATCCTGGACAATATTTGGCACAGAAATTGAGTTTTTAGGGTTTTCTGAAGCCCACTTTTTAAGCTTATTATACGAGATAATCATGCAATCATCCTACATGATAATGTTAGTTTGATTCATTTAAGAGCCTTTTTGGAGCTCTTCTATTTAATCTTTATCAAAGACTTTAAAAGTGTCTTTGTTAGCCATTAAGGCTTCATTTCTTCTAGAGAAAACTTGAAGAGAGAACTTGAAGGGGAGAGAGGAAAGGGAAGAGTTTAAGATAGGGAGAAGATCCTTGGAGAGGGTTTCAAGGGAGTGTGGAGGGGGGTTCACACGGTTGCTCCGGCAAGCTTGCATCTTAGTACCATCGGATTCAATGTTCATCTTGCGGGAAGTTTTGGGAAGAAGAATATCTCTTTAGTGTCAAAGGACTCAGCTACTCCATCACACCGAGGAAGTTGGAAGTGATTTTATAAGGGCTTCTCGACCTAGCTGTTGGGGCCAAAGGTGAGACATTGAGTTTAGTGCAATACTAGGAGGGCACCTCCGAAGAGTAGACGTAGGTCAAGGTTTGACCTAACCAATATAAATCTGGTATGTTCTTTCCTTTATTATTTCTGCACTTTATTTTTGTTATGATTAACTGCTTGGGTGAACTCTCTGATTGATCTTTTTTATTTTTGACTCAATTCATTTCCACTGCAAGATATAAAAAGATTTTTCTTTTATTTAAAGAAGTTTTTCACCACCCCCCTCTTGGTTAGCCTTGGGATTAGTTCATAAGGGCTTAACATCCCTAATAAACTTTCAAGTTGTATCAGAGCGGAAATTCATAAAAATGAGTTTTTGAAAACTTTTGAATTTTGATCTATGGCTAATTTTTATAATCGTAATATTTTGGAAGGATATTCAATCATCCGATCACCTTTATTTGAAAATATTGCTTTTGATTTTTGGAAAGTTCACATGTATACTTTCTTGTAATCAATTGATTATCGAATATTGCAAATGATTTTAACTGGTTATTCTATACCTTCATGTGTTAAAGATGGAATTAAAACTAATATTCCTTTTAATCAATGGATTAGGGAAGAATAAATTAATGCTTAATTGAATGTTAAATCAGTAAACTATTTTTTCTGTGCTTTAAATTCTGAAGATTGTATATTTGTTTCCACGTGCACTGCTGGCAAGGAAATTTGGGATAAATTACACACTATATACGAAGGCTCTAGTGAAATCAAGCAATCTAGGTTGAATACTTTAATTCATGATTAAGAATTATTTTGCATTAAATCTTATGAGACGATCTTAGACATGTATACTAAGTTTATTCATATTGTAATATCATTACATGATTTAGGTAATGAATTTTCAAACTTTGAAAAAGTCAATAAAATTCTATATTGTCTACTTGATTAGTTTGATTTCAAAGTTATTGTTGTTTATGAATAAAAAATTTTGAATGAATATTCTATTGATAATTTGATTGACTCACTCATTACCTACGAGCAAAGTTTGGGCCAAAGACTTATGGATGCAGGAGAGATGATAGTGCTAAATGCTAAAAACAAGGAGAAAAGTGACTTAATTGGTGATGAAAGCGATGACTTATCAAGCAAATTAAAAAGCTCACCAAAGCATAAGCATCAATAAAAGTAGAAAAAAGGTAAAAATGGTAATAATGTTATGATTTTTTCTGACATTGTTTTCTTTGGATATAGGAAGCCTGGACATATGAAAAATTAGTGCCCTAACTTGAGAACTCTTCTTGCAAAAGAAAAGGGTAAAGCTAAGCAAATTATAAAAAGGGCAAATAATGAAAAGCAAAAAATCTCCTGGGAAGACCTTGCTTCTGAATCGTTGGACCAGGAGCAAGATGATGTTTAAATCTTTATTTGTGTGTTTATTTGTTTGTGTATGTTTTTTTATTATTTTTTTATTTTATATGTTTTCTTTGGATTTATTCTTTTTCATTATATCTTTATTTTAAAATTTAAATTTGTCATTACTTTTTTTTGTGAAGTTCTCTCTAATCAACACACACATTCACTTTTCTAAAAATGAAATATCTATCTCCTATTTTTCTTGAATTCTTATGAACATTATGGTTGACTTCTCTAAAAATAGTCAAAGGAAGGAAACTCATGATTTTGTCCATCTATCTCTTTTATTAAAGAGGTTATTTTACTTTTGATTCAAAATCTTCATCATATTATAAATTGGATTTTAAAACTTATCTTTTTCATCTCCCTACATTTTTTTTATCAAATAGGAATCTTTTACAAGTCATGGAATCTATCTCATAATTTTCTTAATCATGTAGTTCATTTTGTCAATAGAATGAGTTTACTTTTTTTTTTTTAAATTTCAGAAAGGTAGCATACTAAAAAAAAAGTGTCCAATGATGCCAAATCAAAAGATGCGCAATGACGCTAAAATTGAGAAAGATATACAAAGTATATCAAAAATTAAAAGATGCGTAAAGTGCGCCAAAAATTTGATAAGAGGTATAAAATGAGCCTATAAAAAGTAATGCTTACCTTTTTTGTACTTCTTAAAGCTTAAGAAAACCCTTAATATTTTCGATACTTGAGCTTGAAAAGCATGATTCCTGATTCACCAATTTTTGTATTAATCTTCTATTATATATGTTTTATGAAAAGAGTTTTGAAAAATTAGTATTTCTTTTTATAATTTGTTCCTTGATTTAGATATTGGATTAAAAAGATTTTGAGCCTTTAAAAGAACTTGAGATTGGATTAACGATTTTTGAATTTCTAACCTTTTTGGGTTAAGCGTTGTCAATACATTCCTTACTAAGTTTTTAAATAAAATCAAGAGATAACTTTCTCATTTTAAGAATATTTGATTTTTTCACTAGATCAAGGATCCTTTTATTTTTTAAGCCCTTTCTCTTTTTGATAATGTCAAAGGGGGAGAACGTACTATTATATTTGTATACAACAACAATAACAACAACATCAAGCCTTTATCCCACTACGTGGGGTCGGCTACATTAATCCTTTTTCTCCATTGTGTCCTATTAAAGGTCAAATTCTCGTTTAAATCTAATAAAGAAAGGTCATACCTAATATTTTCTAACCAAGCCTTTTTAGGTTTGCCTCTACCTTTCTTAACATAAGTCCAATCTAATACCTCTACTCTCCTAACAGGGTCATTGAAAGGCCACCATTTTATGTGACCAAACCATCTAAGGTGACTCTCTCTAATCTTATCTTCTACTGAAGCTACTCCAACCTTTTCACGTATATGCTCATTTCATATCCTATCTCTAAGGGAAAGCCACTCATCCACCTGAGCATCCTCATCTCTGCCACACTTAGTATTATGCTTCTCTTTTAATGGCCAACATTCAGCACCATAAATCATTGTAGGCCTCACTACCATCTTATAGAATTTTCCCTTAAGTTTGAGGGGTGCTTTTCTATCACACAACAAGCCCGATGCATTCCTCCAATTCAACCATCCAACTTGAATTATGTTGATAATATCCCCATCTATTTCACCATCACTCTGAATAATAGATCCAAGATATCTAAAACATTTACTTTTATTAATGGCTTGATCGCCCAAGTCACAATCCCCTCAATAGGTCTATTACTACTAAAATTACACTCCATATGTTCCGTCTTAGATCTACTCAAGCGTAAACCTTTAGTCTCTATTACTGTTGTATTTGTATCCTTTGAAAAAATAATAAAAAAAATGATCTTCCCCTATTTTTAAATTATTATTCTAGTGAGGGGGAGATTAATAGAAAATGTTTTCTATTTTGGAAATTCATCCAGTAATATTTGCCATCATAAAAAAGGGAGAGATGGTTAACGTACCATTGTATTTATATCCTTTAAAAAAATAATTAATAAAAGTTTTATATTCTCCTATTTTTAAATTATTATTCTAGTGAGGGGGAGATTAGGAGAAAATATTTTCAGTTTTACATATTCAACCAGTAATATTTTTCATAATAAAAAAGGGGGAGATTTTTGAACCTCGAGCTTATGAGTTTATGTTTTTGATGATAACAAATATTATGGCTCACTTTCAATTATAAACTTGTATTTGCAATATATGTTTGCTTGTGTGTATACTAACTTTTCAGGAATATGATGCACCATTCAAGACTCAAGGTTTGGTAGAACATAATTTATTTGTAATATTCATTTATGTATTTTTAATTTCTTGAGTCTAGTCCTGTAAGGGAGTATGCTTGCTTGGTGACCATGCACGCATACACTCAAGGGAGTGAGATATAGTCAAATCAAGAAGATCAAGTTTTGAACTAATTGTACTACATAATTTTGCATCATCTAGGATGATTCTTTATGATCTTGAAAAATAGTCACCAATGCAAATTTAGGCAAGATTTTAATATTTATTTTTTGTTCTAATCATCCCGAATGATCTTGATCATCCAGGATGATCAATACAAATTATGCCTAAATTAATCCTATAATTAGGGGATTAATTATGGTTAAATTTTTCGATCTGATCATTCTGGATAATCTGTATATCATACAGGATGATGTTTGCTGACATACTTGATTTTCCTAAATCGTCCAATCTGAAATACCATAATTTTTCTTCTAATCATCCCGGATGATCCACAATATCGTCTTGGATGATCTGTACAAGTTTGCACATATCGTCTTGGACTATCTTAATATCGTCCGAGACTATCAGGTCAAATTCTGCACATCGTACTGGATGATGTTGTGATCATCCAAAATGATTTTTTATGCCAAAATTGAGTTTTTAGGGTTTTTTGGAGCTCGCTCTCTTTTGAAGCTCATCATACGGGACAATCCTGTAATAGTTCGGGATAATATTTGGCGCCAAAATTGAGTTTTTAGAGTTTTATGAAGCCCACTTTTTAAGTGCATCGAACGGGAAATTCCTACAATCATCCTAGATGATAATGTCAATTTGGTGTATTTAAGAGCCTTTTTGGAGCTCTTCTATTTAAGCTTTGTCAAAGACTTTGAAAGTGTCTTTGGTAGCCATTGAGGCTTCATTTCTTAAGGAGAAAACTTGAATAGAGAGCTTAAAAGGGAGAGAGGAAAGGGTGGAGTTTGATAGAGGGAGAAGATCCTTGGAGGGGGTTTCAAGGGAGTGTGGAGGGGGTTCACACAGTTTCTTCAGCAAGCTTGCACCTTAGTACCATCAATTCAAGGTTCATCTTGAGGGAAATTTTGGAAAGAAGAAGATCTCTTTGGTGTCAAAGGACCCAGCTACTCCGCTGCACTGGGGAAGGTGGAAATGATTTTGTAAGGGTTTCTCCTCCTAGCTGTGGGGGCTAAAGGAGAGACACCGAGTTTAGTGCAATACTTGGAGGGCGCCTCCGAGGAGCGGACGTAGGTCAAGGTTTGACCAAAACACTATAAATCTGGTGTGTTCTTATCTTTATTATTTTTGCACTTTATTTTTGTTGTGATTAACTGCTTGGGTGAACTCTTTGATTGATATTTTTATTACTGATTTAATTCATTTCTGTTGCAAGATATAAAAAGATTTCTCTTTTATTTAAAGAAGTTTTTCAGCCCCCCCCCCCTCTTGGTTAGCCTCGGGACTAGCTCATAAGGGCTTAACATTCCTAACAAACTTTCATTTTGGTTTTAGTTATTGATTTCTATTTTAGGCTATGATAGTCTACTTAATTGTTCTAGCTCATTCCTATTTTTTCTTTCATTTTTTCTAGTTGAGTAGTTTTAGATAGCGGGCTCAGATCTGTGTTGTAGGTATGCCCTTTTGGTTAGTTTATTTTGCAGGCTTAGCTTTAATTTTATTTATTGGTTATTGCTAAGCACTATTACAGATACCTCATATTGTATATATTTGTTGAATGATATATAAAAATCAATTTTGAGATTTAGTAATCTTCTACGTTATATTGCATTAAATAGTAGCTATATATAGTATATAAATTATAAGTTTCATTTCATTATTTCTCTAACTAGATCTTGGGGGTTGTGTCTTGCCATAATCAGATATAGTTTAACATGTATATTATTGGGTCATATCAAGTTAGGTTGAGATAGTTGCGGTGCTCAATATATGGCACCATTGTGCCATTCAAATCGACTTCCACCATAGTGCTTCAACTACCATATTTATGAATTGACTAAGTATTACAACATTAGATGTGGTATTGAAATGCTTAATAGGATCAAAATAAATAGAGATCTCCATGATGAAAGGCTACATGGCCAACACTATAATGCTCCAAGTGATGATTTGACACTCTAATGCTATACTCCTTTATTGCTACAACATGATCGAATTTAATAATTTTTTTAATTATTAACATAGCGCTGTGATGCTTCAGGGTATAACGTTGTAGTGGGGGGGGGGGGGGGGGGGGGATAAATTTTTCATTGAACTTTTAACATACTAAATAAAGACTAACACACACTCAACATTTATAAGACACAAATCAAACCTAAAAAGTAGAATTCTATCCCCTAACAAAATAAGGTGCACACACAATCTTCTAGCAGCAATTTCATATAATTCTTGGGTTGCCTCCCAAGAAGAGCTAATGTAATGCCTTAAGACCTAATTTTAGAAGTATTATCTATTTTTAACTGTTAATTAAATTGTCAGAGTCAGTAAATATTCATCATTTAAAAAAAAATCCAACAAAAGTAACTATAAATTATATACATCAAAATATTTATATATTCATTATTTCAAAATGTAATTTATAATAACAAAGAGATTTTAACAAATTCAGTCCATCCATTTTAAACCTCATGATTATAAAATAATAACACAAAATACAAATAAAATAAAACCAAAAAATACTAATCATCCTCAGTTTAGAGGGTGCAGACCCATTACTAGAACTGAAATTAACAAAAGTCATATAATGAGCTTATAAAGCCTAAACGATTATCAAAATCATATCACTACATTCAATACAAGATAAGAGCTCAATATGCTCCATTTCAAATAAATATTAATCAATAATCCATAAGTAAAAATGGTAAATAATATATGCAATTAATATCAATCAATAGTAAAAAAATAATATGAACAATAAAACAAGTGAAAGTTAGTTAAGGATGTTAAGCTCTTAGGAACTAGCCCGAGGCTAACCAAGAAGGAGGGTGAATTGGTATTTTAAAAATTTTCTTAAGCAAAGCACAAAACTAAAACCAAAATAATTCACCACAAAGAGTAACGGATGCAAAAATTAAATACGAAAATAAAACAAAGAAAGATCACACTGGATTTATAATGGTTCGGTCAAAACTTGACCTACGTCCACGCCTTGGAGGCACCCTTCAAATATTGCACTAACTAAGTGTCTCTCATTTAGCTCCCACAGCTAGGCGGAGAAACCTTTAAAACAGACTCTTTTTCACCAACCCGGTGCGGTAGAGAACCGACTCGTTTTGCTTCCTCCTAAAGCGGGCAGAGAACCCGGACCATTTGTTGAAGTAGACCTCCCAAGAACCTCCCAAGGATGAAGGACGAAGAATCAAGAATACGACTTGGAACCTTGCTTGGAGCAACCTTTGTGAACCCTCTCACAAACTCCCCCTCACAAGTTCCTCTCTCTCTCTCTCTCTCTCTCTCTCTCTCTCTCTCTCTCCCTCTCCCTAAGCTCTCTCAGGTCAAGATAGCAGCACTCAAGGTCTTAAGCATGAGAAAATTTAGGTCCTTTAAATAGAATTTCAAGAACCAACATTATTATCCAGGATAATATTTCTATCATCTTATATGATTAGTACAAATTAAGCTCAATCAGCCGGAACGATATGGGATGATCAAAAGAAATTTTGTTCACATAATCTAGGATGATAAAATATCATCATATATAATTAGTTCAAATCACAGATTATCGGCCAGACAATCACTCAGAAAGGAGGTCTGGATGATCCAAAATTACTTGATCGTCCAGGCTGATCTCACGATCATCCAGGCCGATTAGTTTAAAATTGAGGAAAATCATTCAGAAGATCACTCGAAAAAGAGCTGGCCGATGTTTGATCATCCAGGAGTAACCAAGGATTTTTGAACTGATCGTCCCAGATGATCCTGCGATCGTCCAGGATGATGTGATCATATCAATCAAGCCTTAATTGATTTTTTTAATTACCAAATTAATTTAGGCATAATTGTGTTAAATCATCCATTCTAATGTAATGGATCGGCCTGGCCGATGTCCAAAAATAAATCTTACCTAAATAGATTTGGCGACTAATTCTTTCTAATTTGAGCTTATCATCCTGGCCAATACAAGGATCGTCCAAGATGATATTCTTAATGACGGCTGCCTTAACCAGGATACCCTAATCAGGGTTTTTATTTTTAGTCGGATCATCCTGGCTGATATAAACATCATCCAAGATGATGTACTCAAAACAAAAAAATAACAGAAAACCCCTCAAGTGTGTGTGTGCAAGGTTACTTAGCATCAGAAACCACTTTTATAATAGACTCAGGAAAGGGAAAATTATAAACTAACTCAAACTAAATCTGCCCAATCTTGAGCTGGCTTGAGTTGCAATTGATCTTGTGGACCTAAAAAATTAGTAGGCAAGGCAGTCGCAGACAATTATGAATGTTTGCTATCATCAAAAGTCTAATCCATAAACTTAGATTTGCAACAATCTCCCCATTTTTGATGATGGAAAACATAATCAAAAAATTTCAAGCAGTTTTGACAGTCTAATGGAAACAGTGTAACCAAAAGCAGTTTACTAAATTCCAGTATCAAAGTTCAAGGTACAACATACTACTCCCCCTTTTGACATCATAAAAAAGAGGAGGAAACTAAAAAATAGAATAGAAACTAAAATAATCATAAGAAAAACAAACTATAGAAAAATAACATAATAAAAAAAAATTAGAAAAATGAGGGATCCTGATTATCAGACGGAGGAGGTGGTGGTGGTGGTGGTGAAAAGTAACTGGTCAATGTGGCAAACTGAGATCTAAATCAAGCCATATCCTGGTCGTATTGCTGCTGCATGCGGATGATGTCCTCAGTATGTTGTTGCTCCTGTACAGCAACGTAGGCCTTAAAGTTGGCCTCCCACTGATCAAATCTCTCCACCAACTGATCCAGCTGAGAGTGTTGGCAGAGAGGAACAGGTGCAGGATGAGGAGTGGGACCCTCCTCCTCCTCGGCCCCCTAAGCTTCCTCATCTCTTGGGTGGAGATGAGTACTATGAAGGATGTTGAAGGAAATATTGGAGTAGAAGGGTGGCTAAAGGTCGGGAGGAGCAGGATATTGAAAGTTGTATTTAGATTCTAGAACATATGCAATGATGTGTCCTATAGCAAGATTGGGCTTCCTTCTATGACCTTGATCTCAAATTATAGTCAAATGTTTGATGTAGCAAAAGATCAGGTCGGTTGCATTGAATTCACGATTGTCCGTGATGTAAAAAGTGGTGAGTGAAAGAAGAGGAGTGATATGGATTCAGTCACCAGCTTTGGGAATCACATAGGTGCGAAGGACGTATTGGATCATCCTAGCATCTTTAAGTAAAGAGCTACTCTCTTCAAGATGAAAGGGGGCATTGGTGTGACGAAGAAAGTGATTGGTCGTAGCCCAGTTAAAATCAGGATCAGAAACTAGGGTATGCAGCTTATCCCCAGTGGTGGAAAGCTGTAGCAATTCTGCACAATCCTGGTATGTGATCTCGATAGGCCATCGATTCACATACGAGGTGAGAGCAGTGTAGGCAGAATTGATTCGGAGGTTGGCATAAAATTCAAAGAGAAGTTTTGATTTAAAAGGGATTACAAGAGTGAGAATAAAACATAAAGAGGTGTGAGTGAAAAGGTCGAGTACCAGATAAGAGAGGTGGTTTGGATTGATTGATTTGGAGAGAGTAATGCTACAATCTTTGTATCGGTGGTAGGCAGCTTGATCGTCTGCCTCTTGAAATCAAGAGTTCAGTGTGGCCCTCGAGGAGCTTCCAAACAAGTGATGAGAACACTTACCGCCAGCCATTAGCAGATAATAGCAAGGAACAGGAAAGAAGAAGCCAAAAAAAGAGTTTGGTGTGAAAAATCTTGCTGGATGGCTCAAAATTTAAATGATCGGTCGGATTATCCAGGCCAATTGAAGGATCGTCTAGGACTATCTGGTGTAATTATTGCGGCTGATCGATTAGTCAAAAAGGTAGTTTGATCATCCGGGATGATCAGATATCATCCGGGATTATTAGACACAGGCAATCATCCCGAGGAGTTAGACTGGATGAATGTTGAAAAAGCATATCGTCTAGGCCGATTATGTGGATCATCCAGAATGATGCTCAATAATGGATTATACTAGCCAAATTTAAAATGTTTTTAATCATATGTCACATGTATCATCCAGGACGAACAGTGGATCGTCTAGGATGATTGACCAAAAAATGGGTCATCCTGGGTGAATTTATAGATTTTAAACAAGCTGACATGTGTATCGTCCAAGATGAATAGGTGTATCAGACAGAATGATTACCAATAAATGCATCGTCTAGGACAAAATGTATCAGCTAGGACAATCAAGATGATTATAGCAGAGGACGATCATAACGTCTAGGATGACAGTGGATCATCTAGGATGATGAAGAGAAGAAAAGTCAAAATATTCAGCAGATGGAGTTTTTGAAGAAAGATGAGCAAATCGTCCAGGACGATATAAATATCATCCAGGATGATGTGATAAAAAAATTGAAATCAGAGGAAGGATGGAGATTATCAGAAAAGGCCCAAAAATAATAAAATCAACTAAAAATAACAATGATAAAACATGAAAAAGGCTTAAAAACTAGCAAAAAAACAATGTTTTTTTTTTAAATCAAGGCATGAATATAATATAGTCTCCATGTGATTGATTTAAAAAAATTTTAAGTTAATGAGTTAACATCAAAAATCCAAAAAATGATAAAATATCTGATCATGTTAACCCTAAGCTCGGACTTCTTTTAGGGTAAAATCGTCTTTTGAAATCAAAAGGCCTAACTCAGAAAAATTAATTGGATAAGAAAAAGAGATCCGATCAAGACTTGGTTTTAGAAAAATATCGTATAGAATAATAGATCAAAGTAGTTTGTTATAATCGTAAAATTCGAAATCAAGTCCTAGAAAATCTTAAGTGATATATGAAATCTTCTAAGTTTTAAGAGTTGGAAGAAAAGGAAGATAGCTTGCTTTTTGATGGACTCATTTTATGCCTCTTATCCATTAAATGGTGCACGTTGCACATCTTTTTATTTTAGATACACTTTTTGTGTGTGTGTGTGTGTGTGTATATATATATATATATATATATATATATATATATATATATATATATATATATATAATTTGGCATCATTGCATATCTTTTGCTTTTAGCATCATTTTTTTTTGAGGAAAAGCCGAAGCTATCATATATTAGAAAATAAAAACAAGATACAACTAAATGGTAGATTCCTCCTTCAACATGTCAAAGAAGGAAGGTGGAACCTTATTCAAAGAGATGTCATCTCAAGAAAAGCTACTAAAAAGAGCTAAGTTAGCACAATAATTAGCTAACTTATTGTTGTCTCTACTAATAGAATTAAAGATAACAAAATTAAAATCTTTAAGAAAGTCAAGGTCTTCAATAACTGTGTTACCTTTTTCCCAAAGCTTTTGAATAAAAGAGATGATATTAGAATTATCACCTTCAATTATAATTCCTTTGTATTTGAGCATCCAATCCTTGATTTCTTTCTTCAAAGAGTGAATTGCAAGAAGATCCAATTTTGCAATATCCCAATGAATACAATTGATTCCAAAAGCATATAAAAATTTGCCTTTACAATCTCTGAAGACACCCGCCAATCCATCTTTATAAGTAGTTAAAAGAGAAGCATCTACATTAACTTTTAGCCATTCGGGTGGAGGGGGTTGCCAAGAATTAGACAATCTATTCGATTGATTGACATCCCAGTTGCCCAATGAGAAATGATTATAGTTATTATGAATAGATGTATTTCAAATAGAATTGGAAGCAATAAAGGCTGAACTTTCCTCTGTTCCTTCATGTATTTTCTTATTTCTAGATTTCCAAGATAAGAAAAATGCATTGTAGTATACGTTAGCTACCAATCCTCTCTTCCGTGCTATCATTTCTAGCCATTTAGTACATTCTTCATAATTCTGAAAATCTGGAATACAAAATTCCCAATGATTAAGAAGATTAATTACCTCTTTGAGCTTTAAACATGTACATAAAACATGTTCTTGATCTTCTATTGCTGTACATCCTCTTGGACAATCCGCATTGTCCCTTAGTCTCCTATGTTGTAAGAACTTGAAAGTTGGAATGGCATTTTTGAATATCTTCCACCAAAAGAACTCCACCAGAGCATTCAGTTTAATATTTTTAAACCAATTCTAATGATACGATTCACTGTTATGATGATTTAAAGCATTGAAGGCCATTCCAACTACTGTCAATCCAGATTTTTGTTGAACAAGCTCCATCTCATCTTTCCCACTACCTTGTTCTATCTTCAACTGAAGAATAAGTGATACCAAATCTGTACCAAAAATATCATTCAATTTTGGTACATTCCAGCTGCCATTGTGGATAAGTTCTTTTACATAAAAAGCTTCTTCTTCATGAGATACCACAAATGTAGGCCAACGGTTGATGCTTTTATCTAAGATCCAAGTATCTTTAAACACATCAACATCTTCACCATTTACCAATGTCCATCTAACAATTGGTTTAAGCATATTACAGCCTTCGTTCAGTAATTTCCATGAGGGTGAACAATTGGTTCTATTATTCCCCATTTTCAGTTTTTCACCATACTTTGCAGCAAATACTTCATGTAGAAGGGATTCCTTGTTTTTAAAGTACCTCCAAGCCAATCTTGATCTTAATGCATTCTTCTTAGTAGCACATGAAAATAATCCTCTTCCTCCTTTGTTTACAGGTTTACACATATCTTCCCAACTAACATAGTGTATACCCGAAGATCCATCAGATTTTCTCCAAATGAAGTTCCTGCAGACTTTGTCTAAATCATCCAGAATTTTTTTGGGAACCAGTGAATGAGTACCATAGTATGTTGGCAAAGCAAGTAGAACTTATTTTACAAGGTTAATTTTGCCCGCAACTGAAATAATTTTTCTTCCCCAAATGCTAAGAAGCTTCATTGTTTTATCTATGATGAATTGGAAATCATCATAAGAAAGTCTCCTTAATGCCATCTTTATTCCCAAGTAGTTGAATTCTTTGATAGATTTGAAGTTCATAATTTTTCCAATGCTTTTCTTCTTCCTTCTATCAACATGTTTCCCAAACAGCATGGAAGACTTGCTATTGTTCACCCGTTGGCCTGTCCAATTACAGAATTTATAAAGAATCTTCTTCACCTTCTTAACTGCATTTTTATTGGCTTCAGAAAATATTACCACATCATCGGCAAACAATAAATGTGATATTTTAGGACCATTGGTATTAATTTTAATACCACAAGTGCTTTGAGCAAAAGCATTAGAGAGAAGTTGTGCACAAAGAATAAAGAGAGTAGGAGACAAAGGACATCCTTGTCTAAGACCACTCTTAGCTTGAATCCAACTAGAATATCTTCCATTGATAATCAAAGCAAACTTCAGATCTTTCACACAATTCATGAGTAGATTAGAAATTTTTGGAGGAAAATTAAAGTAATCCAATACATTTTTAATAGCATCCCAAGACATTGAATCATATGCTTGTTCCATGTCTACTTTGAATGAGACCATACCTTTAGTTGATTTGGAGATTCTAAATTTGTGGAATACTTCTTGAGCAATCAGCACATGATCAGATAAAGATCTCCCACGAATGAAAGCTGCTTGCTCTCTTGAAATTAGCTTAGGAATAACCTCACTAAGCCTATTCAAAAGGACCCTAGCAGCCACTTTGTAAACCGAGTTACAAAGGCTAATGGGTCTATAATTTGAAGGTAAAAGTGGATTCGATACCTTAGGAATGAGAACAATGAGAGTCTTCTTCCAGTCTTCATTTAATAATCCATTGCTAAGAAAATGGTTGAGAGCATTCCAGAAATCTTCTTTTATTATATTCCAATAAGCCTTGATGAAGGAATAAGTAATACCATCCTTGCCCGGTGAGAAGTTGCCTCCAACCTGTTTCAGTACTCTTTCCACTTCTTCTACACAAAAATCCGCTTCCATCTGCCTTCTGTCATCTTCATTCAATCGAGTATTAAGCTCAAGCCAACAGTGGATGCTATATTTCTTAGCTTCCCATTTCTTACAGAAAAAATTGAAAAAGGAGGCTTCAATCAGATCTTGTTCTTCCACAACTTCACCATACTCTTCTTTGACTTTAATAATTATGTTAGAATTCCTTCTTGCACTAGCATAGGCATGAAAAAACTTTGAGTTACTATCACCATCCACAAGCCACTTCACTTTGGCTCTTTGCTTCCACCAATCATTCGATCTAGCCAAAATGGAATTCACCTCATTAACTTTGTTTTTGAGATTCCAATAATCAATCTCCGAAAGACTACCTTCCGTTGCTTCTTTGTCCTGAAGTTCCAAGATTTCCACCATAAGTTCCTCTTTATGCTTGTTAAGATCTTTATGTTTAGCCTTGCTCCAATAGAATAGAGATTTCAAAGATTTTTGAAATTTCTTGTTAAGCACTTAAGAGCTATCACCTACATATTTTATGTTCCATTCCTTCTTCACCACTACAAAAGATGCTTTATAGGACACCCAACAACCTTCAAATTTGATATTCCTTTTGATTCTAGGAAACGAATCAAGAATATTTAAAATAATTGGACAATGGTCCGAGGCTATTCTAGCCAAATGCCTAGTAACCAATCTATGAGAGGAACTCAAAGCTTTAGAGTTTATAAAGCATCTATCAAGTCTTTCAAGAATTCTAGCTCCACCACTTTTATTATTGCACTAAGTGTATTTGGGTCCTATAAAACCCACCTCATGAAGATCATTTTCTATTAAGTAATTTTTCATGTCTCTTGGTCCTTAAGAGAAATGAAATCTCCTACCACCAATTTTGTCTTCCTTAGCTAAAATATAATTGAAGTCTCCACCTATTGCCATAGGTATGTCTTTATCGGAGTATTTATTCAACATTTCCCATAATTCCTTTCTTTTATGCACATCTATGCTGCCATAAACTGAAGCTATCCTCCATTGACATTTATTTTGCACCTTCAAATCACCTATGATCACTACTTGTGAAGAGTAATCAATGACTGAAAATTCAGCAACTTTGTTCTTCCAAAGAATCACCATTCCACCGGACAATCCAGAAGATGGAATGTAAAAAAAGTCCCATTCATCACCAATCAATAGATTCACATCCATTCTATTAATAGAATTTATTTTGGTTTCAAACAAACCCAAAAAATAAACATCATGAATTTTAACAAATTCCTTAATATATAGAGAAGCATTCTTCTTCCTTGCTCCTCTACAATTGCAAAAAGAAATGGAATACATTAAAAGGGATTAGGGGGATTCCTCCCCAAGTTACCTTTCCCTTCAAGATCCAATCTCCTAGTTCTGGTAGATGAATTTATAGGTCCCAAATTTCTCAGCTGCTTAGAAAGCCTCTTCTTTGTTAAGTTGGAATGTTCTTCCTTTCCGTCACTTTCGTTCTTCACAGAGTTTTCATTTCCCATGAAAACAGATTCTGTACATCTCTGGATTTCATCCTCTGCTGCAACTTCATCATTGATAACAGTTTTGATTGCTTTTTCATCTATTTCTTTTTCAGAAACAATCTCTCCTTCTTCTACAAGATCAATTAGAGCTCTGAAGCTATTACCATCATTAATGCCCTGAGAATCTCTGGTTGATTGCACTTCTGAATTTGCTTGAACAGATTTGTTTTCCTCTCTGATGAAAGTTTTTTGCTTCACTGTTTCCAAATTCACAACATTAACTTCCACCAAATTTTCTCCTTCTTTCGTATTACTCTTCTTCACTGGAACATAAGTTCCCTTATTTTCCTGCCTTTGGGTTTGCTTCCATGGATAGTTGCCAAAAGACTTCTTCTTACCATAATTCACTATCATCCACGGACCATATACCTCTTTGTCTTCCCCTTCTACCACTTCACAAGGCTGAATGTTGCCAACCAATCCAGTTGGTATTTCCTGATTAACCTTTTCTAACAGAACATTCTTCATTTTGTTCTCCATGACATAATTGATACAATTATTTTTGCTATGTCCAATCATCCTGCATCCATAGCATAAGCTTGGGATCTTTTCATATTCTATCTTTTGATAGAATTTGTCATTAGTTCCTTCTACCCAAACACATGTAGGTAGTTTAGCATCTAGTTCAATTTGAACACAAATTCTCCCAAATTCTCTCCTTGACCATTGAAACATGTTTCCATCAATCAAGTACGGCTTGCCTACCATAGATGCTATACGGAAAATGTTGATTTCGTCCCAACAATGTAATGGGAGATTTGGAAGTATTATCCAAATAGGAGATGTAAGTCCTTTAAGAGAATTTGGATTAAAACTTTGAGTCCACCTATCAATCCCAACAATGTTGCCATTTACAAACCAAGGCCCATTGGTTAATACTGCTTCCACACGGCAAGGATCATAGAACGAGCATAGCAACCATCCTCTTCCTAGTATTGTAATATGAAAATTTCCAAAAATAGACCACTGCTTTCTTAGCTCAAAAATGATTGAGGAAAAGGAAATTTCATCACCAAAGATTTTGACAACTAATGAATTCATTAGCTTATTTGAATTTTCTACCACCTTTTGTTCATGAAGCTTGATTGTTTTTCCATCTTCTGATAAGAAATTACCGAAATCCAATTCATCAACTCTGATGTTTTGTTTCTTCTCCCAAGCATTAAAATTATTCCCAGTAACAGGTCTTTCAGACATTTCTACATTCATATTAGTGCATCCAGCTAATTCTCCATTATTGCATTTCCGGACTTCATTCAATTCAGAATTTTTACTAGTTCCAGATAGCGAAACTTTATCTCCTTCATTATTAATCGCTTTCTCAGACATATCTACCAATTTGACCAGATTATCATCCTTCTCATAACAAACCGACGATCTCTCCTCTGCTCCCATTGATTGATTTGCATCCTTCTCTAAAAAAGTTGCAGAAATTTTACCAGCATCTTCAAAGCTTTGCAAAGTCGTCCCTTTGGAACAAAAGATTTCCGTTTTGCCTTCTTGCAATATACCTTTACCTTTTCCGATTGCTCCGGAATCTTTCTTCTTCAACAGTAATCCTCCCTCGTTAATAATCAAAGGCTTTTTCATTCTGATATTTGCTCTGTTAAACGATATACTTCTGTCTCCAAAAGCTGGTGGAGACGTCGATCCTCCAAAAGCAACACCAGGAATTGAGCGTCTAGTTGATCGACGATCCTCAGAGGGTGCGCCGGCCAAAGATGATCGGCGACCGTTGCTTGCCATCAATAAACCAGGAATCCCACAATTTAGAAATTCAAAATCTCTCGTAAAAACCAGAGTTTCTCTCTCTCATGAAACTTTTAAAAGAGGCCTTGCTTTTAGCATCATTGACCACTTTTTTTTTATTATTTTTTGCAAGCTAGATTCTTTTCCAAAAACTCTTAAATATTCTTAGTTGTGAGTATATTTTCTAGATATTAGAGAAGAAAAACTCACTATCTAATATACGAAAGAACAAGCCACAAAACATAATCAAAAATCATATGAGAGATGCAATAACAGGATAACAAAAAATCTTGAAGTAAAAAAAACTTTGATTATTATAGCATAAGCTAGATTACTGTAGCAAGGTAGAAAGATCTCAATTATAAAATCTAGTTGTTAATTTGAGATAGACTCTTATTTAGAAAAGAAAATTTCACCACCAAATAGGTTTATTGAAAGAGACACAATCAACGGTGTTTTTATCCTTTAGTAGATTAAGAGATGTAAAATATTAACTACAAATTTTTAAAAAGACAAAAATAAGGCATAAGATATCATTACAACGATGATTAGAAAAACAAATTAAGGCATACGAAAACTAAAGTACCAAAAGCAAGGAAAATAACTACATAAAAAAATAAATAACAAAAACTACCAAAAAAATAAAGCAATGTAATCAACTGATAAAAAATCAGTAGAAATACAGATCATGCATTAATGTCAATCACACCAAATCTGTCCTTAAAGTGCTGAAAGTGTCGAAGGCTAGTGTTTTAGTTAATATGTCAGCCAGTTGATTCTCAGTCGCCACATGCTATAACTCAATGTCTCCCTTAGTCACATGGTCTCTAATAAAGTGATGCCGTATGTCAATGTGCTTAGTTCTTGAATGTTGGAAAGGATTCTTAGAAATGTATATGGCACTAGTGTTGTCACAAAGAACTGAGATGGTGCCTATAGTTAATCCTAAATCCAGTACTTGCTTTTTAAACCAAAAGACTTGGGCCACACAACTTCCTAAAGCAATGTACTCAGCTTCAGCGGTGGAAAGTGCAATAGAGTTTTGCTTTCTACTAGACCAGGAGACTAAATATTGTTTTATGAATTGACAGGTTCTAGAAGTACTTTTTGTATCCACCTTACATCCTATAAAATCAGAATCAGAATATATAATAATCTCAAAAAAAGTGATGTTCCTAGGGTTCCAGATTCCTAAGTTTTGGGTACCTAAAAGGTATCTAAGAATTCTCTTAACTTAGTCAGGTGGGATTCCTTAGGGTCAGCTTGAAATCTAGCACAAAGACAAATGCAAAACATTATATCGGGTCGGTTAGTAGTCAGGAAAAGTAAATATCCAATCATCCCTCTGTACTTCTTTTGATCAATAGACTTCCCACTTGGGTCCTTATCCAACTGTACACTGGAGGTCATGGGAGTTGAAAGTTCGTTAGGGATGTTAGTCCCTTATGAATTGGCCCAAGACTAACCAAGAGGCGGGGGGGATGAATTGGTATTTTTTAAAAAATCTTTAAACCGAAGACAACAATGCTCAAACCAAAATCACCATAAAAAAATATGTGCGAAAAAATTAAGTGCGGAAGCAAGAAAAACAACACAAGGGTTTATAGTGGTTTGGTTAACTTGACCTACGTCCACTCCTCAGAGGCGCCCTTCGAGTATTGCACTACCAAAGTGACTCTTCTTTTGCTACCACAGCAAGGCAGAGAAGCCCTTACAAAATGTCCTTTTTGCCACCCCGATAAGGCAGAGAACCCAACTCCTTTTGCTTCCTCCTAAAGTAGGCAGAGAACCTCGATCAATCCCTGAAGATTATCTCTCCCAACCCTTCCAAGGACACAAGACTCTAATGGAAGAAGAAGTGGAAAAATGCTTGGAGCAACCCTTGTGAATCTCCCTCACAAGCTCCCCCTCATAAGATCCTCTCTCTCTCTCTCCTCTAGGCTTTCTCAAGTCAAGAAAGCAGCAAAAAATTATTCAAAATGTTAAACAATAGCCCTTAAATAGAACAGCTTCAAAACAGCTTATTAATTGCAAGTTGTCGACATTATCATCCAGGATGATATTAATATCGTCAAGTACGATCAGTGCAATTTAAGCCTAATCAACCGAGACGATTTGGGATGAATAGAAGAAAAGTGTTCCTATCATCGAGGACGATTATAAATTTTCCTTTATGATTAGTTCAAATCACAGATTATCATCTAGACAATCACTCTGAAAAGAGTTCTGGACGATTCCAAAATAGCTTGATCATCCTGGTCGATCTAAAGATCGTCCCGGTCAATCTCACGATCATCCCGGTTGATCTCACGATCGTCCCAGATGATTAGTTCAAATCAGAGAAAAATCATCCAGAGGATCACCCAGAATTTGAGCTGGCCGATCTTGATCAGCCAGACCATCGCCCGGAATGTGAGCTATCCGATATTGATCGTCCAGGAGCAACTAAGGTTTTTGAACTGATCGTCCCGACCAATCTTGAGATCATCTAGGACAATGTGATCGTATCAATCATCTTAATTGCTTTCCTTAATTGCCTGATTAATTTAGGCATAATTGTATCAAATTGTCCAGGCCGATACACGCTCGTCCTTGTTGATATCCAAAAATAAAGAATTCCTAAATAGATCAGGAGGTTGATTCTTTCTATTTTGAGTCTATCATCGTGGCCGATACATATATAGTCCAGGCTGATCGACTAATGATGGCTGCATTAACACTATGTCATGATTAGGACTTTTGTTTTGAACCCGATTGTCTAGGACGATATAAATATCATCCGGGACGATGTGAGTAAAAATAGAAATTCTAAATCAGATAGAAAAATCACTTAAGTGTGTGTAGGGTTACTTATCATCAAAACACTTCAATGGTTACAATTGACTCAAGAAAGGGAAAAAAGAAAATTATAGACTAACTCAGACCTAGTCTACCCAAACTTGAGCTGGTTTCGATTTCCGTCCGATCTTGTGGCCCTGAAATGTTAGTAGAAAAGGCAGTCATAGAGAAACAAGAGTGTTTGCTAATCATTAAAACATATTCCATGAAAACAAATTTACAATAATCTCCCCCTTTTTGATGATGGCAAAACACTCAGACGATTAATTTTAAAATAATAGTGCAAAAATAGAAAGCTTCCAAAATTCAGAATTCATAACATAGTGAAAACACTCAAACATCCTACTCCCCCTTTTGACATCTCAAAAAGTAGGAGGAAATGAAGAAATAAAGTAGGCAAAACCCCCTTTTTTTAACAAGGCATGAACATGATGTAGTCTTCTATGTAATTGATTTTAAAGATTTGTAAGTTAATGATTTAACAACATCAAAAATCTAAAAAATGGTAGAATATTCGATCATGTTAACCCTAAACTCGAACTTCTTTTAGGGTAAAGTAGCCTTTTGAAATGAATAACCTAACTCAAAAAATTCAACTGGATATGAAAAAGGATCCGTTCACCACTTGATTTCAGAGAAAATATCTTATAGAATAATGTATCAAAGTAATTATGTCACAATCGCAAAAAGTTTAAATCAAGCATTTGATTTTATCATGTGATATATGAATTCTTCCAAGTTTTAAAAGTTTTTGAAAGGAGAAGAGAGCTTGCTTTTGGTGGGCTCATTTTATGCCTCTTGTCAATTTGAATGGCGCTTTGCGCTTCTTTTTTGATACACTTTGTGTATATATTTATTTTTAATTTGGCATCATTGCGCATCTTTAGATTTTGGCATCATTGGCCACTTTCTTTTTGGAAGCTACATTCTCTTTCAAAAACTCTTAAATAATCTTAGTTGTGAGTATATCTTCTAGATGTTAGAGACGAAAAACTCACTCTCTAATATAGAGAAGAATAATCCACAAAATAGAATCAATAATCATATGAAATAATTGCAATAACAAGAGTAACGAGGAACTCTTGATGTGACAAAAGACTTTGATCATTATACATACAAGATAGATTTGTTGTAGCAAGGATAGAAAAGATCTTAATTACATACTCCATTTGTTAATTTGAGATATAATATTGATTAGAAAACAAAATTGTTCCACTAAAATATGTTAGAGAAAGAGACACAATCAACGGTATATTTCTACCCTTTAATGGATTAAGAGATGTAAAACATTGATTACAAATTTTTAAAAGCAAGAACAAGGCATACGATATCATTTCAGCGATGATTAAAAAAGTATAAAAATAACACAACAAATAAAAAAACTTAAAGAAATAAATTAAGAAAAGAAGAAGAAAGAAAAAGACAAGCAAAGAAGAAGAACGAAAAAGAAAAGCAAATAAAAATTAAGTTCATGCATTTATGTCAATCACACCCAATCTAGTCCTTAAAGAGCTAAAAGTGTCGAAGGCCAGTGGTTTAGTAAAGATGTTAGCCAGTCAATTCTCAGTTATCACATGGTGTAACTCAATGTCCCCCTTTGTCACATGGTCTCTAATAAAGTGATGTCTAATATCAATGTGCTTAGTCCTTGAATGTTGGATAGGATTCTTAGAGATGCAGATGGCACTAGTATTGTCACAAAAAATTGAGATGGTGCCTACAGGTAATCCTAAATCTAATACTTGTTATTTCAACCAAAGGACTTGGGCCACACAACTTCCTAAGGCCATGTACTCAGCTTCAGCAGTGGAAAGTACAACCGAGTTTTATTTTCTACTAGACCATGAGATTAAAGATTGTCCTATGAATTGACAAGTTCCATAAGTGCTTTTTCTATCAACCTTACATCATGCAAAATAAGAGTCATAAAATCCAAAAATCTCAAAAGAAGTGTTGTTCCTAGGGTACCAAATTCCTAATCCTTGGGTCCCCAAAAGGTATTTAAAAATTCTCTTAACTGCAGTAAGGTGGGATTCCTTAGGATTAGCTTGAAATCTAGCACAAAGACAAACACTAAACATTATATCAGGTCAGCTAGCTGTCAAGTAAAGTAAATATCCAATCATGCCTCTATATTTCTTCTGATCAACAGACTTACCACTTGGGTCCTTATCCAACGGAACATTAGAAGTCATGGGAGTATTAATTGGCTTGTCTTTATCCATCTCATAATTCTTCAAAATGTACTTTATATATTTTGATTGATTTAGAAAGGTTCCATAATCTAATTATTTTATGTTAAACCCCAAAAAGTAGGATAACTCTCTCATCATACTCATCTCAAACTCTTTACTCATTATTTTAGAGAATTCATCACAAAGTTTCTTATCAGAAGATCAAAAAAGTATGTCATTCACATAAATCTGAACAATGAGCAAATCATCGCCAACTTTTCTAAGAAAAATGGTGGTGTCTACGCTCCCTTTAAAAAACTCCCTTTCTAGTAAGAATGTGCGAAGCCTCTCATACCAAGCTCTGGGTGACTGCTTTAAAATATATAGGGCCTTTTTTAATTTAAAAACATGATTTGGAAATTGGGAACTCTCAAAACCTGGGGGTTGTTCTACAAACACATCTTCTTTTATTTCCCCATTTAAAAAGGCACTCTTAACAACCATTTGAAAAAGCTTAAATCCTTTATAACAGGGAAAGGCTAATAGCACTCTTATGTCTTCCAATCTAGCTATAGGGGCAAAAGTCTCCTCAAAATCTATCCCTTCTATTTGGTTATACCCCTTAGTCACTAATCTTGTTTTATTCCTAACCACCACTCCATAATCATTCACCTTGTTCTTAAAGACCCACTTGGTTCCAACTACACTTTGTTCCTTAGGTCTTTCTATAAGCTCCCAAACATCATTCCTAACAAATTAGTTTAATTCCTCTTGCATGGCTAAAATCCAAAACTCATCAAAAAGGGCTTGGTTTATGTTGGTGGGTTAAGTTAATGAGGTAAAAGCAGAGTGGTTCACCTCCTTCCTAAGTCCATGTCTAGCCCTAACTCCAATAGAAGGGTCTCCTAAGATCAAATCTTTGGGGCAACTTATAGAGTATCTCCAATCTCTAGGCAAGGTGTGTGAAGGTCCAACCCTTTCCTCCAGATCTACATTTTCTACTCCTTGGGTAACATCTCCTACTCCTTCAGTGTTTTGGTGTTCTACTCCCTTTTCCAAATTTTCTACTCCAGTGGTAATCTCTCCAACAACATCATCATCCTCAACTCCAGGCATTCTAGGATCAAACTCATCAAACACTAATTGTGTAGTTTTTTCCACCATCAAAGTTATCTTGTTAAACAACCTAAAAGACTTCCCAACACAAAAATATCCCAAGAACACTCCTTCATCAGATTTTGGATCAAATTTTCCTAAGTGAGGCTTCCCATTGTTGAGAATGAAAACCTTACAACCAAAGACATGAAGGTGGGAAAGATTGGGTGTCCTACCCTTAAGGATCTCATAGGGTGTCTTATCTAGTTTGGCTCTAACATTCACCCTATTCAACACATAACAAGATGTGTTAACCGCTTCAGCCCAAAAGTATTTTGGAAGTAAATACTTAGCAAGCATGGCTCTAGCAGCTTCCACTAAGGTCCGGTTCTTCCTTTCAGCTACCCCGTTCTGCTGAGGGGTCCTAGGAGCTGAGAAGTTGTGGCTAATCCCCTTGTCCTCACAAAAATTTTTGAACCTTTCATTTTGAAACTCTCCCCCATAGTCACTATAGATGGTCAAGATCTCACAACCTAGCTTTTTCTGAATCCAAGTAAAAAAATGTTCTAAACTCCTCAAAAGACTCATTTTTGTGTGAAAGAAATCTAGTCCAAGTGAACCTCGAGTAGTCATCAACAATTACAAAATCATAGACTTTCCCTCCCAAGCTGGCAGTGCTAATGAGTCCAAACAAATCCATGTGAAGGACTTATAAAGGTTTAGAGGTGCTAATGTCCTTAGAGGGGTGAAAAGAGGAGTGTACTTGCTTTCCTAATTGGCAGGCATCACAAAGGTGATCTTTAGAAAATTTCAGTTTGGGGACACCTCTAACTAGGTCTTTTTGGGTCACTTTCCTAAGGGATTTCATACTAGCATGACATAATCTTCTGTGCCACAACAATGAATCATCAACAACAGTTTTTAAGCCAAAAGGTGCAGCGCATTCAATGTTATTTAAATCAAGCATGTACACGTTGTTGATCCTCTTTTACTACAAAATAGTGTTGTTATTTAAAATTATAATGCATGAATTTGCAAATAATTGTATGAAGAAGCCCTTGTCGTAAAGTTGACTGATGCTGAGCAAGTTGTGTTTTAATCCATCTATAAGCAAAACATTTTCAATCATAAGGTTCTTGGAATTACCAATTATACCTGTACCTACCACCTTCCTGGTGGTTTTGTCTCCAAGAGTAACCTTGCCTCCTATCCTGGTCTCCAGAAAAATGAATAGATTGGCATCGCCAGTCATATGTCGAGAGCATCCACTGTCCAGGTACCACATACTCTCTCGAGGCCTTTTGTGAGAGTTGACCTATAAAATCATCAAATTTCAGATTTAGGAATCCAAGTAGGTTTGGATTCCTTCTTATGAAAGTAGAATGCAATGCATGTGTGTTATGCTGTGACTCATGCAATTTAGGTCTCCACACCTAATGTGTACTATGGTGAATAGTGCAAGTGTGTGAGATGTGTCCTAGCATGCCACATGAAAAGCATCTAACTCCAAGAAAAGGATTTCTTAAATGGTTTGGGTAGTAATGCTTCTTCCTAGGTTTTGGCTTTTGATTAAGTGTAGGTGTCATCCAATTTCTCTTAAGTGCATCGAATTCATTTTTAATCCTTAAGTTAGTATCTTTTAAAGCATCATTATCAATTCTCAAATTTTGCTCTATCTCTTTAGATTTTTTGAAATCAGATTCAAGTGAGGTGTATGAAACTTTCAATGAATCATGTTCTTCAATTAATTTAGAATATTTTTATTTAAATCATCAAATTCATCAAGTAGAGCCATATGATTTGAATCAATTATTAAATGATCTTTAATCAAAATTTCATATTCCTTTTGTAAATTCAAAAGCTCCAATTTCAAAGCAGCATGAGTTTTCTTAAGCTTTCTATATGATGCATGAATTTTTTTAGAAACTTCAAGGAGTTGGTCGTAGGATAGTTCACATACCTCTTCTTGATCAAGATGATCATCTGCCATTAAGCACAGGCTTGTTGTCTCATCTTCAGGTTCAGTCTCAGATGAATTGGATGCAGAGTCCGCCCAGAATGCCTTTTGAAATTTCTTTTTGTCCTTCCTAGACTTGGGTTTCTCCTCACCCTTTTCTTTGCTTGAGTGAGCCTTGAGTATAGGGCAGTCAACTTTCACATGTCCAGATTTCCTGCATTCAAAATAAACCATGTCATTAGAGCTCTTAAAATTTTTGTTTCCCTTTGTTCCTCTTTTGATGATACTTTTGTTTCTTCCTTAGAAAGCTTTTGAATTGCCTTATGATTAAGGCAAATTCATCGCTTTCAGACCCGGAAGAGTCGGAGCTCGTGTCGTTGGCCTTCAATGCCACAACTTTCTCCTTTCTTTTCTCACCTGCATCCAAATTTCTTTGGTTCACTCCTTGCTCGTAAGCAATGAGTGAGCCAAGTAAGTTGTCAATTGAATAAGTACTCAAATCTTTAGATTTTGTAATGGCGGTTTTTTTAGTATCAAAAGAGGAAGGCAAGCATCTCAAAATTTTGTTCACTTTTGTATAATTTGAAACTTCTCTTCCTAAGGCATGCAAAGAAGTTACAATCTGAGTAAACCTTGTATAATTATCAGAAATTGATTCAGAAGGTTTCATATGAAAAAGTTCATAATGATGCAAGAGAATATTCAAACGAGATTGCTTAACTTCATTGGTTCCTTCATAAGTAATGCACAACCTATCCCAAATCTTTTTTCCAGTAGAGAAAGTAGAAACACGCATGTAGTCTTCAGATTTTAAAGCACAGAAAAAATAATTCAAACACTTTGCATTAAGTTGAGCTAAATCTCTTTCATCAAAAGTTCATTCAATAAAAGGCACTTCAGTTTTAATTCCATTAAGTTCACGAGAAGGTGGAGAATGTCCTTCTTTAATAAGCATCCACATGAGATAATCAGCTGATTGTAAAAAAGTAGACATGCGAGTTTTCCAAAAATCAAAAGGTAGATTGTCAAACAAAGGTGGTCGTGTAATAAAATAACCTTCTATTGTATTATGATTCCCAAAGTTAGCCATGGATCAAAATTCAAAAAGTTTTCAAACTCAGTTTTTATGAATCCCGCTCTGATACCACTTGAAGGTTTGTTAGGAATGTTAGTCCCTTATGAACTGGTCCAAGGCTAACCAAGAGAGGGGGGGGGGGGGGGTGAATTAGTATTTTTTAAAAAATCTCTAAACCAAAGACCAACAATGCTCAAACCAAAATAACCACAGAAAAATAAGTGCGAAAAAATTAAGTGTGGAAGCAAGTAAAAGAACACAATGGTTTATAGTGGTTCGATCAACTCGACCTACGTCCACTTCCCGGAGGCGCCCTCCGAGTATTGCACTATCAAAGTGACTCTCCTTTTGCTCCTACAGTAAGGCGGAGAAGCCCTTACAAAAACCTCCTTCTTGCCATCTCGGCAAGACAGAGAACCCAACTCCTTTTGCTTCCTCCTGAAACAGGCAGAGAACCCCGATCAATAGCTAAAGCGTACCTCTCCCAACCCTTCTAAGTATAAGAGACTCTACTGGAAGAATAAGTGGAATAATGCTTGGAGAAACCCTTGTGAATCTCCCTCAAAAGCTCCCCCTCATAAAATCCTCTCTCTCTCTCTCTCGTCTAGGCTTTCTTAGGTCAAGACAGCAGCAAAAGATTGTTCAAAATATAGAACAATAGCCCTTAAATAGAAGAGCTTCAAAATAGCTCATTAATTGTAAGTTGTCGACATTATCATCCAGAACAATATTAATATCGTCATGTACGATCAGTGCAATTTGAGCCTAATCAGTTGTGATGATCTTGGATGAATAGAAGAAAAGTGTTCCTATCATCCAAGACTATTATAAATCATCATGTACGATTAGTTTAAATCACATATTATCGTCCAGACAATCACTCTAGAAAGAGTTATGGACAATTCCAAAATAGCTTGATCGTCCTGGCCGATCTTACGATTGTCCTGGACGATTAGTTCAAATTAGAGGAAAATCGTCTAGAGCATCGCCCAAAATTTGAGCTGGCCGATCCTGATCAGCCAGACCATCGTCCGGAATGTGAGCTGTCCGATATTGATCGTGCAGGAGTAACTAAGGTTTTTGAACTGATCGTCTCGGCCGATCTTGAGATCGTTTAGGACAATGTGATCGTATCAATCATCTTAATTGCTTTTCTTATGCCTTATTAATTTAGGCATAATTGTATCAAATCATCCAGGCTGATACATGCTTGTCATGGTTGATATCCAAAAATTAAGAATGCCAAAATAGATCACGGCGGATGATTCTTTTTGTTTTGAGTTTATCGTCCAGGCCGATCGACTAATGACGACTGCCTTAACACTATGTCTTGATTAGGATTTATGTTTTGAACCCGATCGTCCAGTTTGATATAAATATCATCCGGGATGATGTGAGTAAAAATAAAAATTCTAAATTAGATAGAAAAATTACTCAAGTGTGTGTGTGTGTAGGGTTACTTAACATCAGAACACTTCAATTGCTACAATTGACTCAAGAAAGGGAAAAAGAAAATTACAGACTGACTCAGACCTAGTCTACCCAAACTTGAGCTGGTTCCAATTTTGTCCGATCTTGTGGCCCTGAAATGTCAGTAGTAAAGGCAGTAGTAGAGAAACAAGAGTGTTTGCTAATCATCAAAATATATTCCATGAAAACAGATTTGCAACAGGAGTATTAATTGGCTTGGCTTTATCCTTTTCATACTTCTTCAAAATGTCCTTTATATATTTTGATTGATTTAGAAAGGTTCCATCATCTAATTATCTTATGTTAAACCCCAAAAAGTAGGGCAACTCTGCTATCATACTCATCTAAAACTCTCTACTCATTATTTTAGAAAATTCATCACATAATCTCTTATCATAAGATCCAAAAAGTATATCATCGACATAGATTTGAACAATGAGTAAATCATCTCCTACTTTTCTCAGAAAAAGGGTTGTGTCTATGCTCCCCTTAACGAACTCCCTTTCCAGTAAGAATGTGCTAAGCCTCTCATACCAATATCTGGGTGCCTGCTTTAATCCATATAAGGCCTTTTTTAATTTGAAAACATGATTTGGAAATTTCAAAACCTGAGGGTTATTCTACAAACATATCCTTTTTTATTACCCCATTTAAAAAGAAACTCTTAATGTCTATTTGAAAAAGCTTAAATCCCTTATAAGAGATAAAGGCTAATAGCACTCTAATGGCTTATAATCTAGCTACAGGGGCAAAAGTCTCCTCAAAATCTATCCCTTCTATTTGGTTATACCCCTTAGCCACTAATCTTGCCTTATTCCTAACCACCACTCAAGAATCATTCACTTTATTCTTAAAGACCCACTTGGTTCCAACTACACTTTGTTCCTTAGGTCTTTCTACAAGCTCCCAAACATCATTCCTAACAAATTGGTTCAACTCCTCCTACATAGCTAAGATCCAAAACTCATTAGAAAGGGCTTAGTTTATATTGGTGGGTTTAATCATTGAGATAAAGGCATAGTGATTCACTTCTTTCCTAAGTCCATGTCTAGTCCTAACTCCATCAGAAGGGTCTCCTAAGATCAAATCTTCAGGGTAGCTCGAAGAGTATCTCCAATCTCTAGGCAAAGTGTGTGAAGGTTCAACCCTTTCCTCCAGATCTGCATTTTCTACTCCTTGGATAACGTCTCCTACTCCTTCAGTGTTTTGGTGCTCTACCCTCTTCTCTAAATTTTTTACTCTAGTGGTAATCTCTCCAAAATCATCATCATCCTCAACTCTAGGCTTTATAGGATCAAACTCATCAAATACTACATGAGTAGTTTCCTCTGAAATTACTAGATGGACAAGAGGGGTGGTGAATTGTGAAAATTTTAATGCAATAATTAAAACCTAAGTAGGAGTTTTAATTTTTTTGATGTTTTTAATTTTTTAACAAGAAAATTTAAACTACTATGAAGGCAAACAATTGTTCTCAACGTGCAGCAATAGAATTCTTTTTCTTTCACAAGTTTCCACCAAGCAAGGATTATGAAAATAAAATGCAAGCAAGAATAAAACAATGATAAGGAAAAAACACACCAAAATTTTTATAGTGGTTCGGTCAAACCATGACCTACATCCACTCCCCGGAGTCCTCAAAACTTCTCAAGATCTCTCTCCCAAGTATTTCCTCTCTAATTATGTTTTCCTCTTCTTATCTCTCTCTCAAAACATAAAAATTTTGACACATAAAATAGGCTCCAAAATCCCTAAAATTTTCAAAGTTGCTGTTACAATCATACAGTATGATTTATCATCATACAGTACGACATGTATAAAGAGGCTTCATCCTGTTATGAAGTTGTATGAATAGTTCAAAATCTAATCATATGGTATGATTTTAAATCATACAGTACGATCCTCAACACTACTGCTCGTACAGGACGATAGTCGGGATGATCAAATATTGTCTCTGTTCATCGTATGGGATTATACATATAGTATAGTATGAATGGTGAAAATAAAGGCATCGTCCAGGATGAATTCCGGGACGATCAAATATCGTCTCTGTTCATTGTATGGTACAATATATATCGTACAGTACGATGAGACAAAAATAAGGGATTGTCCAAGACGATCTTCGAGACGATCTGAATTCATCTATATTCATCATATTGTACGAATGTGTTCGTACAATATAATTTTCAATTTGTAATTAAGCCTTGATTTCTTGCACTAATCATGGGTTAAATTAAATAAGTATTTTAAATAGATCATATAGTATGAAGGCCTTCATACAGTATGAAAGGCACTGAATAACTTACTTAAGTTAATGTGACGGCTAGGGTTTTGGATTTGAAATACATCGTACAGTATGATAGTAGTCGTACCATATTATTTGTTCACAGAATACGTTTATAATATAATATCATATAGTACGAAATAACTTCATACAGTACGATTAACAGATAATGAAAAATAATATTTTTTACTTTTAAAAACCCTCTCCCCCTGTTTGTGTGCATGATTGCTCAGACTCATCTGTATTTTGTGGACAGACTCAAGAAAATAAAAAATAAAATAAATAATAAATTACATTATCAGACTCATAATCCTAATCTAACTAGTCTTGAGTCTTCCCATTGTCCTGAGTGGCATGTGATCTTCCTGAAATGTTAGTACTCAAGGACAATAGCAAACAATAAAATATATTAAAGGAACAGTAGTTCAGGCGACAATATTTGCTATCATCAAAATCTCAAACTTGGGGACATGGGTCACAACATCCTCCACCACTAAAGTCCTCTTATTAAACACCCTAAAAGACTTCCCAACACTAGAATATCCTAAGAACACTCCATCAGATTTTGGGTCAAATTTTCCAATGTGAGACTTCACATTATTATGAATAAAAACCTTATACTCAAAGATACGAAGGTGAGAAAGATTGGGTGTCCTACCCTTAAGGACCTCATAGGGTGTCTTATCTAATTTGGCTCTAACATTCACCTTATTCAACAAATAATAAGATGTTCTAATCGCTTCAGCCCAAAAGTATTTTGGAAGTGAATACTCAGCAAGCATGGCTCTAGCGGCTTCCACTATGGTCTGATTCTTCCTTTCAGCTACCCTGTTCTGCTGAGGCGTCCTAGGAGCTGAGAAGTTGTGGCTAATCCCTTTGTCCTCACAAAAATCTCCAAATCTCTCATTTTCAAACTCTTCCCCATGGTCACTATGGATGGTCAATATCTCACAACCTAGCGTTTTCTAAATCAAAGTGAAGAAGGCTCTAAACTAACCAAAAGACTTATTTTTGTGTGAAAGAAATCTAATCCAAGCAAACCTCGAGTAGTCATTGACAATCACAAAACCATAGACTTTCCCTCCCAAGATGGCAGTGTTAATGGGTCCAAACAAATCCATGTGAAGGACTTCTAAAGGTCTAGAGGTGCTAATGTCCTTAATGGAGTGAAAAATGGAATGGACTTGCTTTCCTAATTGGTAGGCATCACAAAGGTGGTCTTTTGAAAACTTAAGCTTGGGGACACCTATAACTAAGTCTTTTTGGCTCACTTTTCTAAGGGTTTTCATACTAGCATGAAATAATCTCATGTGCCACAATCATGAATCATCAATAGCAATTTTTAAGCAAAATGAAGCAGCACATTCAATGTTATTTAAATCAAGTATGTAAACATTGTTGATCCATTTTCCCTGCAAAATAGTGTTATTATTTAAGCTGATAATGCATGAATTGGCTAAAAATTTTATGATGAAGCCCTTATCGCAAAGCTGCTGATGCTGAGAAAGTTGTGTTTTAGTTCATCTACAAGCAAAATATTTTTAATCAAAAGGTTCTAGGAATTACCAATTATAGCTGAGCCTACCACCTTCCTAGTGGTGTTATCTCCAAGAGTCACATTGCCTCTTGTCCTGGTCTCCAGCAAAATAAATTGATTGGCATCGCCAGTCATATGTCGAGAGTATCTGCTATCCAGGTACCACATGCTCTCATGAGGCCTTTTGTGAGAGCTTGCCTACAAAATTATCAAATGTTAGATTTAGGAACCCAAACATATTTGGGTTCCTTCTTATGGAAAGTAGAATGCAATGCATGCTGTGAATCATGTAACTTGGGTCTCCAAACCTAATGTGAACTATGGTGAGTGGTGTAAGTGTGTGCTATGTGTCCTAGCATGCCACATGAAAAACATCTAACTCCGGGAAAAGGATGCACTAATCTACTCCTATGGTGATGCTTCCTTTTAAAGTTTTGAATAGCATGTAATGGTTTATTTTCAAAAACTTTGAGATTTGTTAATTATTTTTCTAACTCAGCATGAGATATATTTAAAGAATTATGTGCATTGGTTAATTCAATGTGCTTTTTGTTTAATGCATCAAATCATCAAGTAAAGTCATATGATTGCTATTAATTTGGGAGTGATCTTTTAAAAGATTTTCATGCTCCTTTTGTAGATTTAAAAATTCCACTTTCAGGCTCTCATGAGATTTTTTGAGTTTTTTATATGATGCATGCATGTGATCGCATATTTCCAATAATTAATCATATGTTGGTTCACATACCTCTTCTTGGTTACTTTGACCAAGATTATTGTCTGTCATTAAGCACAAGTTTGTTGTCTCCTCTTCAGGTTTAGTCTCGGAGGAGTCTGATGCCGAATCCACCCAGAAAGCCTTTTAGAATCTCTTCTTGTCCTTCTTGAACTTTGGTTTCTCCTCACCCTTTTCCTTGCTTGTGAGACTTGAGTGTAGGGTAATCAGTTTTAACATGTCCTAGCTTCCTGCATTCAAAATAATTTGTATCATTAGAATTCTTAAAATTTTTATTACCCTTACCTTTATTCCACTTCTGATGATTATTGTACTTCTTCCTTAGAAAGCTCATAAATTACCTCGTGATTAAGGCAACATCATCGCTTTCAAACCCAGAGGAGTCAGTGTTTTTGTCATTTGCCTTAAGTGCCACCATTTTCTCCTTCTTCCTCTCACCTACATCAAGATTTCTTTGATTCACCCCTTGCTTGTAAGCAATGAGTGAACCAAGTAAGTTATCGATCGAATAGATATTTAAATCTTTAGATTCCAAAATTGCAGTAATTATAGCATCAAAAGAGTAATGAAAACATCTTAAATTTTGTTTACTTTTTCATAGTTAATAAGTTCTTTTCCTAATGCATGTAGTGAAGTAATAATCTGAGTAAACATTGTACACTTTTTAAAAATTGTTTCATTAGATTTTATACCAAAAAGTTTATAATCATGCAATAAAATATTCGAACAAGATTGCTTAATTTCTTTGGATCCTTCATAAGTGATACACAATTTATCCCAAATCTATTAACCAATTGTGCAAGTTGAAACATGCATATAATCTTCAATTTTAAAGCACAGGAAAAAATTTTAAACACTTTGAATTAAGTTGTGCTAAATCCCTATCATCATGAGTCCAATCAGTAAAAGGAAGAGGAACAGTAACGTCATTAAGTTTATCAGTCGGAGGTGTATAACCATCCTTAACAAGCATCCACATACGATAGTCAATTGATTATAAAAATGTAGACATGCGAGTTTTCTAAAAATCAAAAGGATCATTAACAAACAAAGGTGGACGGGTAATATAATACCCTTCCGCAGTATTATGATTTCCGTTGTTATCCATGGATCAAAATTCAAAAAGTTTTCAAACTTAGTTTTCAGGAATCCCGCTCTGATACCACTTGAAAGTTTGTTAGAGATGTTAAGCCCTTAGGAACTAACCCGAGGCTAACCAAGAGGGGCGGTGAATTGGTATTTTAAAAATTTTCTTAATAAAAGCACAAAACTAAAACCAAAATAATTCACCACAAAGAGTAACAAATGCGGAAATTAAATACGAAAATAAAATAAAGAAAGATCACATCAAATTTATAGTGGTTCAGTCAAACCTTGACCTACGTCCACCCTCCGTGTATTGCACTAACTAAGTGTCTCTCCTTTAGCTCCCACAGCTAGGCGGAGAAGCCTTTACAACAGACTCTTTTTCATCAACCCTAGTGCGGCAGAGAACAGACTCCTTTTGCTTCCTCCTAAAGAGGGCAGAGAACCCAGACCATTTGTTGAAGTAGACCTCCCAAGAACCCCCCAAGGATGAAGGATGAAGAATGGAGAAGATGACTTGGAACCTTGCTTGGAGCAACCTTTGTGAACCCTCTCACAAACTCCCCCTCACAAGTTTCCTCTCTCTCTCTCTTTCTCTCTCTCTCTCTCTCTCTCTCTCTCTCTCTCTCTCTCTCTCTCTCTCTCTCTCTCTCTCTCTCCCTCCCTCCCTCTCCCTAAGATCTCTCAGGTCAAGACAGTAGCACTCAAGGTCTTAAGCATGAGAAAATTCGGGTCCTTTAAATAGAATTTCAAGAACTAACATAATCATCCAAGATGATATTTTTGTCGTCTTGTACGATTAGTACAAATTAAGCTCAATCAGCCTGGACGACATGGGACGATTAGAAGAAATTTTGTTCACATCATCTAGGATGATAAAATATTGTCCTGTATGATTAATTCAAATCACAAATTATCATTCAGACAATCGCTTGGAAAGGAGGTCTGGACAATCCAAAATTAGCTTGATCGTCCATGCCGATCTCACGATTGCCCCAATCAATTAGTTCAAAACCGAGGAAAATCATTCAGAACATTGCTCGAAAAAGAGCTAACCGTTGTTTGATTGTCCAAAAGCAACCAAGGATTTTTGAACTGATCGCCCCGGACGATCCTGCGATCGTCTAGGATGATGTGATTATATCAATCAAGCCTTAATTTATTTCCTTAATTACTACTTGAACATTAATTTTGGGATTGGTCATGCCTTCTATCACTTGGAGACATAATCAACTGCTATCAAAATATATTGACTTCTAAAGGATTGAATAAAATCCTCAAACATAAAAAATTTCAACTTTAACCATGTATTTAAGAGGCATTTCATGTCTTTTAGAGATATTTCATACCATTTAGCATCTATCAAATCTTTTTATATAATCATTACATCCTTAAGAAGGGTAGGGCCAATGAAATATATATTGAAGAATATTAAATGTTATTCTAAACCTTCATAAATGCCCTCAATACTTAAAAACTTGGGTTCTATCTCAACTTTAGGGATACACTACCTAATAATATGATCTTTACACTTTCTAAATAAGCAAGGCTCATCCTAGAAATATAATTTTGCATCATTCATAAATTTTTGCCTTTGGGTGTAAGACATGTCAATGGGAATTATGTCTCATAATGAAATTTATTATGTCAGCACACCAAGACACACACAAAGAACACAATGTAAACAATTTCTCATCAAGAAGTAATTCATTAATGTCATTATGAGTATTTTCAAAATCCTCCCTCTCTAATCTAGACAAATGAGCAGCAACCTATTTTTTAGATCATTTCATATCAAGAATCCCTACATCAAATTCATGTAGCAATAAAATCTATCTAATTAATCTAGATTTCCCATCCTTCTTGGTTAATAAGCATTTGATAGTATAGTGATTAGTAAAATAGTTACGTTGGTGTCGATTAAATATGATATTAATTTCTCAAAGGTAAAGATTACCACTAGTAGGTCTTTTTTAGTAGTAGTATAATTAATTTGAGCATAATTTAAATTTATACTGGCATAATAAATCGCTTGAAATGTTTTATCTAGCCTTTATCCTTAAACCACCCTAATGGGATAGTCACTAGCATTACATATTATTTCAAAATTCATAGACCATTGAGGTAAAATGATGATATGTATAATAACTAAATATTTTTTTTAGTTTCTTAAATGCAGCTAATCTATCAAAATTAGAATTAAAAGGTATATCTTCTTTTATCAAATGGCAAAGCAGTTTAGTTATTTTTGAAAAATCTTAATGATATGCCTATAAAATCCACTATGAACTAGAAAGCTCCAAACCACCTTAACAAAAGTAGGAGGTAAATTCTCATTAACTTGGATCTTCATACTATTGACCTTCATATTCCTCTTTGAGATTTTTTTGTCCTTGGATAATGCATTCCTTCATTATAAACTTTAATTTCTCCCTATTTATCACAAGGTTAATTTCCTCACATCTCTTTAAAATAATTCTTGATAATCTAAACTCGTATTAAAGGTTATCCTAAAAATTAAAAATTCATTCGTGAAAATCTCAATGTCCTACTATATTAAGTCAAAAAAGATTAAAATTATATATCATTGAAAACTTATAAAGGCATTGCACAAACCAGAGGGCGTACATCTAAGGGTAAAGGTTTCAAAATGACTTGTTAATGTCATTTTGTCTTGATCATTTGGGGTAATTGGAATATGGTAGTAACCATAATGGCCATATAAGAAATAGTAGAAAGGTTGCCTAGATAATCTATCTAGCATGTGATCAATAAAGGATAATGGGAAATGATCATTCCTTGTGGATTTGTTAAGTTTTTTATAATTAATACATATCATCCACTCATTCACAGTCTTAATAGGAATACCCTTATTTTTCTCATTTGAAATAATAATTAACCCTCCTTTTTTTAACACAATAAATTGTGTTAACCAAATCATTATTATAAATAGAATAAATTATACCCACATCCAACCATTTTAGAATTTCTTTCTAAATCCACTTCTTTCAAAGTTAGATTCAACCTCATTTAGAAGTCAACTGTAGGATGATAAGCTTCCTCCAATAGGAAATAATGCATTTAAATGGATAAAATAATGCCCCAAATGTTAGTAATAGACCATCTAAATGCTCTCTTATACGTGTTTTTTTTTTTTTTTTTTTGAGAAATGCAAATTGCAATTAGTAGAGAAAGAAAGCAAGATACAACTAAAGAAGAGGTTCACATTCCTTCTTCAAAAGAAAACAAAGAGAAGAAGGAATGCTAGAAAAAGAAGAACTATCAAAGTAAAAACTAGAATCTAAAGCTAAAGTAGCACAACAATCGGCTACCTTATTACAATTCCTATGAATATGATTAAGAATCACCTTATTAAGGTCGGTCAAGAACATAAAATCCTTCTCGATCCAATCCATCCTATGCCAATTGGTCTTCTTCAAAGAATCTCTTATGAAGTTGATAACATTGATATTATCTCCTTCAATTATTATTCCTCTATACTCCCTCATCCACGGTTGCAAGAATCTTCTAAGGGTCCAAATAGCTTCAATTTCAAGATGAGAAATATCCCAATGAGTTTTCTTTTCTCCAAATGCAAGCAATAATCTTCCTTTATGATCTCTAAAACATCCTCCTATTCCAGCTGAATAAGAAGACATAAGGGATGCATCCACATTGATTTTAATCCAGTCTTGCGGTGGAGGGTGCCAAGAATTCTGAAACTCCCTAGGGAGATTAGCACCCCAGCTATCAATAACCAAATTAGCATTGTTAATAGTAGAAAATAGTACATTAGTTGCTGAAATAATCACTGAATTTGCTGGATTACCATGCTGAAAAGCATTTCTATTTTTCCAATTCTGATAAACTGTCTCACAGTAAATTTTGACACAATTAGGAGCAATAGTGTTAAGGATCTTTAATTCAACTAAGCCTTCAGCCATTGATTCAAACATTGGAACATAAATCCCCCAACCTTGTAACTGTTTAAGAATCTTAATCAATTCTTTGCATTTAACAGTTATATGTTCCAAGTTTTCACATTCACGGCATCCTCTTCTACAGCAGTCATCATCGCTAAGTCTTCTCCTTTTTAGAAAATCATTTGTAGGAATGGAATTATTAATGATCCTCCACTAGAAAAGCTCACATCGAACAGAAAGCTTCAGTCTTCTCAACCATTTGTAAAACCCCATATTATCTTCACTGTAATTATTTATCCTGGACGCAAGAACAGCTCGGGCTGTAATGGATTTTCCAGAAGGAAAATTGATTTCTTCCATAAAGTCTTCATTCAAATCCTTGTTGATATTTACCTCCTGAATCAGCTCAATAACTTCCACAGAAAAAAAATTTCTTAACTCTTCCAAATCCCAAGTACCCAGTTCTGTAATAAAATGACATAAATGCAGCCCATGAAGATCATTACAATTTGCTGTAATAGGCCAATCATTTAAGCTCTTGTCCAGAAGCCATCTATCCTCCATCACGTTGATTTTAGTTCCATCAACCACTCTCCACCCAAGTATAGGTTTTAAGTGAATTGCTCCTTCATTCAGAATTATCCAAGTTGTTGATTTACCATTTCTATCTCCTCCACACCACCAGCTATCTCCATATTTAGCATTGAGATTTTAAATAGTAAAGACTCTTTGTTCTTCAATATTCTCCAAGTAAGTCTTGCCTTGAGAGGGCCAGCCCTCCTAACTGCTGAAGGAAAACTGAACCACCTTTATCTTTGTGTTTACATAGCATTCTCCAAGCTATATAATGCATACCTTTACTACCATCCCTCTTATGCAATAAAAAGTTTCTACAGCATCTATCCACTTCATGAAGAATTCTTTTAGGAACCAAAGAATGGGCCGAAAAGAAATTAGGAAGGCTTAAAAGAGAAGTCTTAGAAAGGGTCATTTTACCAGCTAAAGAAAGACATTTACTTCCCCAAGTGTTCAACTTACGCATAATAGCATCAATAATGAACTTGTAGTCATTATAAACGGGTCTTCTCAAAATCAATTTAATTCCCAGGTATTGAAATTCTTCCACAGTTTTGAACTTAAGGATTTGTTTAATTTTCATCTTCTCCACTCTCTCCATACCTTTGCTAAATAAAATTTGAGATTTAGCAATGTTAACCCTTAAGCCGGTCCACATACAGAATTCCTCAATGATATTTTTCATCTTGATAGCAAGACCTTCGGATGCATTGGAGAGAAGAAAAATATCGTCAGCAAATAATAGATGACTAACCACATTAGCTCTCTGAGAGATTTGAATACCCAAACCTTGACCTTGATGCTTCATTGCTATGGAAAACAGTTGATAGCACAAAATATACAAGTAAGGAGACAAAGGACAACCTTGTCTAAAGCAATTTTCAGCACAAATCCAATTAGAAGTTTTCCCATTAATGATGAAGGAGAATCTAGCATTTCTCACACATTCCATGATAAGCAAATTCATCTTCCTTGGAAATCCAAACATGTTTAACACTTTAGATAAAGTATCCCAATTCATACTATCATAAGCTTGTTCCATGTCAAGCTTGACTGCCATTAGCCCCTTCTTCCTTTTAGACATTCTAAATTTGTGGATAACCTCTTGAGCTAAGAGACAATGATCCGAAATAGATCTACCATGAAGAAAAGCCGCTTGTTCTTCAGTAATACATTTAGTAATGAAGCCCTTCATTCTATTCAAAATCATTGTAGCCACAAACTTATAAGTTGATTGGCATAAGCTAATAGGTCTATAGTTAGATGTTACCAAAGGTTTCTTGATTTTAGGAATAAGAATAAGAAGAGTATCCTTCCATTCTTCAAACATAACACCGGTTTTAAAAAAATCTTCAATAGCTTTCCAAGTTTCAGCCTCAACAATCTTCCAATAAAACTTGAAAAAAGATAACGTAATACCATCTAACCCTGGAGATTTGTTATTACCTTGCATGAAAACTTCTTTAGTAAGCTCTTCCTTAGTGAAATCCCGATTAAGTATATCAACATCTTCTTTAGAAATCTGTAGAAAATCTGGGAAGGGAGGCCAATTGGTCAAATTACAACTTCTGGCAGACCATTTATGCTGAAAAAAAACTGTAGAAAACCTGGTCAATATTCTCCAAGTCTTCTACCATATTTCCATTATAATCTTTGACCTGCCAAATCATATTTCCATTCCGTTTTGTGGAAGCCAATTGATGGAAAAAGTTAGAATTAATGTCGCCTTCCTACTGCCATCTAATTTTGGATCTCTGGTTCCACCATATAGAAAGTCTATTCAAAGTAACATTAAGTTCTTGCAATTTGCTCCTCAACATCTTCAATTTGTCCGCTGATAAACCTCCTTCACAAGCTTCTTCAATTTGTAACAGCAGTATATCATTCTTCAGTTCTTCTTTTAATAAATATAAATCACGGCATTTATTCCTGTTCCAATAGTAAACCGCCTTAATATTTCTCCTCAGCTTTCTCTGGAGAATTTCTGCATTTGAATCGTGATCCTTCTTCCTCCAAGCTTTCATAATAATACTCCAAGTAGCTGGATAAGTCTTCCACATGTCTTCAAATCTAATGGAACCCAGCTTATGCTTATGATTTTCCACCATATTAATAGCAATAGGAGCATGATCTGAAGCTACCCTTGGTAAATGATGTACCTTTGCAAAAGGAATATTATGAATGGCCTTAGAATTCAAGAGACACCTATCAAGCCTCTCCCAAATTCTAGAGTTCCCTTCCTTGTTATTACACCAAGTGTAACTAGGACCCACAAATCCTATATCATGGAAATCATTATTCATCATAAAGTTCTTCAAGTCTTTGGAGCCCTTGGACAAACAGAATCGTTTTCCACCCCTTTTATCTTCCTTAGAGAGGATACAATTGAAATCCCCTCCAATAATACAACGATCATCATCACTCAAAGAGTTTTCAAGAGTTCTCCAAAGAAATCTTCTGGTTTGAGCATCTTTACCACCATAAACCGTACAGTACTCCACTTCCCCAAAGCATTAGTGATTAGCTTGCCAATAATCACTTGGGCCGAGTAATCAACCATTTCAAAGGAAGCAAAATCCTTCTTCCATAATACAAGAATACCACCTGAATTGCCAATAGAGGGATGAAGGTAATAATCCCAGTCACTGCCAATGATTTGATTCACTTCATTCCTATCAAGAGAAGAAATCTTCGTTTCAGTAAGTCCTACAAAGAAACCTTTATAATCTTTCACTATTTCTCTGAGATATAAGGAGGCTTCCCTCTTATTAGCCCCCCTACAATTCCAAAAGATTATCGACTCCATATTAAGAAATAATAGGGGAATGATCCCCTACTATTTTGCAATGATCTATGGCCATTGTTCTCTTCCTTTGAGTATTTTCCAAAGGTCCTAAACTTCTCAGTTCTTTGGATAACTTACCTTTCAGAGAATTCAACAAACCTACTGAATGTTTCTCCCTTATCTGCTCAACATTACTATCCAGCAATTCAAGAGAACCAACAGCCTCATCTAGATCCAAATCATTTGAATTACTAGAGATCTTCTCATTCATCTTTTCAGCAATCTGTCCCTCCTCTACATAACAATCCAAAACATGGAATTTATTAACAGTAATTGGAATTTCCTGAACTTGAACTTCAACATCTTGATTCTTCTTCGCTGACTCTGCTTGGACTGACGTTTTCTCGGTAATACATACCTCCTTCGCCTCAGCAGCATTCCCCTGTTTCAACATAACAACAGGTTTATAAACCTTTTTAACAGAAGTATTAACACCAATGTTATTTTTGGCATTTTTGAATCTTCTATTGTTGAACTTAACATGGATCTAAGACCCATATTCTTCAACATTCTTCTTAACAATATCAGATTTTACTTCCCCAACCTGATTCACAACATCTTTAGAACCTTTATATTCCAAATCAGTTTCAGTCACAACAATAGAATCAGGACATTTATCTTTGCTATGACCAACTCTACCACATTGGTAACGAAGAGAAGTTAATTTTTCGTATTCCACCCGTTGAAAGGATATTTCGTGAATACCCTCTATCCAAACGCCTGTAGGAAGCTTTCTTTTTAGATCAACGCGGACACAGCATCGAGCGTACTCCCGCTTTCCCCATTTGAATGAATTTCCATCCAACATCAAAGGAGTACCTATCATTGAGGCAATGATAGGGATGTTTTCCTCATCCCAACAGCTCAACGGCAGTCCTGGGAAGCGAATCCAAACTGGTGAAGTGATTCCTTTAAGCGAATCAGTGGAGAAAGAAGGCGACCATCTATCCATGCCTATGATGTGGTTTCCAATGTACCAAGGGCCCCCCTTCAATACTTCTTCCATAGACTCCTGATTAGCAAACGAACACAGAATCCAATTATTACCCAAAGTCGTTAGATGGAAGCTACCATATTTAATCCATTGTCTTCTAAGTTCTTGACTACTGATTGAAAATGGAAATTCATGTCCCATAATTTTAATAACTAACGACTTCTTCAATATATGGGAATTAGATAATTCCTTATCAGTTTTGAGTTTAACAGCTACCCCATCTTTCGATAGCTGTGTAGATTTGGAGTCGAAGTTCAGTTTCATGTGTTGAGTCTTCTTCCAAGCTGATTCAAAATTATTTCTCTGGTTCACCTCATCATTCAATTTAAAACCTTCACTCTGATTATCTTCATTCTTTTCTAAAGATTCCATATGCTTATGATCATTCAGAGTCTGAACTTCTGGAATATGATTACCTTCTCGACTTTTTACTATCAAGTTAACCTCTGGTGACAGCAATTCAACTTCTCGAGGTAGGTTACTGTTATACTATCTATGATTTCAATAATTTTATATATTTTCTATTTGTGAAATTTCATTTGGTTAAAATTTATAAGATATTCAATATCTTTACTTTTATCAAACTTTCAATATGTTGTAGTTTTAATCATTTTGCACATATTAATAGAAATATATTGAATTTTCACTAGGTATTTTTATATTTTGGGAGAAATTTCTTAAGTTAGGAAATTTGATAAATATAAAAATTGGACCAATAATTATCAAAACCTAATAATTTTAAAGTATGATATGTATGCTTGTTACGAAGGGTACATGCATGATGAAAAAGAGCATACATTATTTTTTATGAATTTTATTAATTTTGGTTCAAATGAAATTTTGCATGCATTAATATGATATAATGAGCTTAAGATTGAGAACAAATCACTTATTTACTATGTTAATATATGTTGGGACACATGTGTATATAATAAAGGTTAGCAAGAAATAATTAGTTGATTCAAGTTGGTTGAACACATATTACCTGTATAGGAGGGCTGGCCAACAGGCTTCCCTTTAAATAAGGTTTGTGGCGTAGTTCTAAATGATAAAAAAAGGGAGGCATAGGAGAAAAATTAATAAGATATGATATGCTGATAGGCAAGAAGTGATGACTTCTAATATAAAAGTCACATGACCTAAATGACTTATGATATGATTAATTCCCTAAAATGTGATTGAAATTGATTCCTTTAGGGTTGGCATACAGGATTGGATATAAGAAAAAACACCATAGATAACTAAATGTTTTTTTCTTGCTTACATTTCTGTATTATGCATATGATAGGATTATATATATGATAAATTACATAATTAACATGACGTAAGCTTTATAAGATATACGCTATAACTGATCTAAAGGCATTTGATATATATATCACATGATTAACATAATATTCATATATATCATAGGCATTGCATGACATATATATATATATGATAATGATAGGTGTATTGATGTAATAAGATATTATATAAACTATTTTATAACTTCTCGATATAAGATTGATAGAAGTTACTAGTCATGGTTCACTTAGTTAATGATCACTACTCTTAAGATATACAATTGTACTGATATTTATGAGTAATATGACTTGTCACTATTTTATTAATTATTACATACATTCATAGTTATATATTCATACTTATATTGATTAAATAATTACATGCATATTATTTATAGTGTCATGTATTGATTTTAATTATAGGTTTTAGTAACCTACTAAGTTGTTAACTACTCGATGATTTTTATAAGATTTAAAGAAGTGGATAAGATCCAATTGAGTGAGAATAAATCTGGGATTCATATTTTATTTTATTTTGGTATTTTTTGTTTTGTTTATTTGTAATCAAGTGTTAAAAGATAGAAAAATGAATGTGCTGATTGAACTCTTGGGTACTATATATTAATTTTGTGGGATGAATATAATTAGTTATTTTGATAAATATGATGTATATTTACTTTCACTAATAATTTAATGAATTAAAAGTGATTAGTAAATCTAGTTAATTAATTAATAATTAATAATTCTTCCAAAATTAAACCCTAAGGTGTTATAATTGGTATTACAATAAAGGTCACTAAAAGAATAGAATATAGTTATAAGAAATGATTGAGATGGGTAGAAATAGGTAGTGTATAATTTATTTTATTTTAATTAATTCCATGCATATGTGTGATTAAATTTTAATTTGATAGGAAAGAGAACTATACTGAGTTAATGGATCCACCTGAAATGCTAAATGATCATAGTAATAATCCTAGTGAGTTCTAATAACATGATGTAATTTTTCAGTTTGATAACACAACTGATGAGTTATGTACATACTAGGCATACTAGAAATAATTATAATGAAGAGGATAAACATTTCGATATGTTCCATAAGCTGAAGCCCACATTATTCAAGAGAGCTATAGAGCCACAGGTAGTAGAAGACTGTCTACTAAGGATAGAGAAGATATTTGATAGCATGTAGTGTCCAGAGAACAAAAAAGTTCCATTAGAAATATTTTTATTTGAAGGAGAATCTAAGAGATAGTGGATAGGATAGAAAAATTATAAATATTAGGTAAAGGTGAATGTAGAGATTACTTGGGTAGTGTTTGTTGCTTTCTTCATAGATAAATTTGTACCTTTATCAGCACAATAGCATATGTAAGAAGCTTTCATAAGATTGGAGTAGTGGAACATAACAAAAATGTTGTATGAAGCTATATTTATTGAATTGGCAAGGTATGCTCCATAGTTAATCAGTTCAATAGAGAAAAAATACAAAAAATTTCTCAGAGGATAAAAAAATGAGTTGAGGAATCCACTTATACCACTTAGGATTTAGGAATTAGTTAGTTGAGAGTATATCTTGTAAAAAATGATTTGGCTATTCCCTAGTTTAGATAGGGAATCAGTAGGACGACAGTTAGGTGAAAAGCTTACTAGACGATAGAGCAATGAGAAGAGATGCATATTTATTGATATTAGGAAAGAACCCATGGTACTAGCTGACAATATGTTGGAGTATCCCACATATGGTTCTACTCACTAGAAAGTACTTTTAATATGATCAGTACATATACTGGATGATAGACTACCCACAAAGAGGATTTGGGGAGAGATTTGGATCCATGATAGATCACTCTAGATAGGCATATGGTCAGAGACTTATAGAGTCTAGAATGTCTCATTAAGATTCTATGACCATGACAGGTTGAAGAAATCTGAGTGAGAGATAGAGTCTTCTCACATAACTAATGATGATAGTGCATATACAACAAAGAATATATATATTACATAAATAAGAAGTGAGAGATGATCATGAGAGGTCCACTAGTATAAGTTCTCTTTTGAATACTATTATTTTTTATTGAATGCATAAAAAATTAATTGATTAACAAGTTATATTATTGATTGTCATGCATACATTAGTGAATGTATAATTGTGTGATATGATTCATGATTGAGGTGACCAACGAGTAGTGAGCTGTCATTAGAAATATGAAGGGCAATATTTTTCTAAGATGTGGAGATTATAATAATCCATATTTTGACCTAGTCAAATAATATTTTAGGAGTCATTATATGTTTAATTTATAAACTCTCTTCACCATATCATAAATATTATTTAGCTTTAATTGTAATAATTTTCTCCTAATTTTATGGGCAGTGTAGATATGAAAATAAGAAGAACTAAAATTCCTTAATAATTTGGCATAATAAGTTAGGGTGTCAATATTTTACACGACCCAAAAACCCGACTTGAACCTGACATGAAAATTTTTGGTTTGGGTCAACCCGAACCTAAAATGGCTCGAGTTTAAGTTAATGATTTTGACCCCTTTAAAAAAATGGTCGGGTTTGAGTTGACCCAAAAACCCAAAATCAACCCTAAATCAACCCAAGTTCAGGATTTAAGGAGGAGACAGAGATTACAACAATTCGAGAGGTCACGAATCATGCAGTTCAATATTTACCATCTAGTTAGACGATGGCATGTTGGTGGCACAAGACTCTCTTGAGTATGATGGCGTGTCGGTGGATCAGTGTGACATGACACTGCAGAGATTATCTCTGAGGGTAATGATGTCCTCCTAGCTATTGATTCTGACTTCGAGACCAATTCATCTAATCTCTAGAGTCCAAAAACCTTCTTATATGGTTGTCACTACCTCAGCCTCGAAGAGGTACATTTGGTTTAAGACACAAGTTTTGGCAATACAGGTAAACCCCTGTGCTTTTTTTGAGAAGCTAGAGGAGGTTGAAGGTATTTTTTAGAAGCTTGTTCCTATTATTGATGTTATTTTTATAGGCTTTATAAGCTCAAGCAAGCAGAGAATGTTAGGGCCACTCTTGTTAAGCGGACAATCGCAAGATTATATCAATTCCTCCTTCAATTTTTGAAGATCATGAATTTAGATTCCCCGAAGAAAGTGCTTCAAAAAAGAAACTCAAAAATAATATTAGTGAGGTAGTTTTAGCTGACAAGGATGCTACAATGAAGTAGCGATGGGAGCTCAACAAAGAGATGGGAGCTCAGTAGTAACTCAATTAATCCAAAGTAACAACGGGAAGTTCATCAACTTGCAAAGCCACGGGAAGTTCAGCAGCTTGCAAAATCGGAAAATCTTTGTCGAGTCTGGTTGACCTGAACTCAAAGCAAGTTGGGTTTGGGTCTAGAAAACTAACTTGTTTCTAAGAATGGGTCAGGCTTGGGTTGACCTGAATAGTGCCGGGTTAGTTCTGGGTTTGACCCGAACCCTACATGCAGCCCAAAATTCACACAGCTACAATCCGTACAAGTAGATATTTTGTGATTGTTAAGTATTCTATTTACTATCTAATTTTGCCAGAGCATTTCAAACATGCTAGGCTATTTTATGAATATTTTAATAGTTTTTTAATTTTTGTTTTTGTAGATATAAAAAATTTATATGGATTTTATGCAAAAAATCAAGACTTCATATGTCCTAGCTTTATAACTTCATTAGTACGAAAAAGTAAAGAGAGAGAAGCTGCGGATCCTAGTGAGAGAAAATAACGATTTTTTGATTTCCCCAATTTCCCACGTATCTTCTCCATCTCCGATGACGGGGGAGGGTCGCCGACCTCCATCTTTCGGCGATGGAAATAGTCGCATCTCTACGGTGGCTCCAGTGAAGCAGTCAAGGCTGTTCTCCCCCTATTTTCGATAATATAAACAAGATGTTCGATCAAGATCCCAGGCTAAGGTTTTCTGCAAGACCTTTGGTTATAAGAGAGGGAGGCTGCCACTCCCCGGTGAAGAATAAAGAATGTTTTGGAAAATGTAAAAAAATTATGGAAGATGAAGCTGAGAATCAGGATGTCGGAATATATCCCGGGATTGATAGTGTTTCAATCAATAATCTTGGAAGGGAGAAATGGAAGATAATTCGTCAGCTGCTAAAGGTTCAAAATCTGAAGACATCGACGGAGAAATCGACGGTAGAAAAAGAGATTCTTGTTCCAAATTTACATAAAGACAGTCCATCTGAAGCATCAGTAAAATAAGCTAAAGGAGATTTGATAAATGTTCAGGTTTGTGAATCAGCTGTTCTGGGAAATTGTAATATTGTTGAAGTTTTGAATCCTGTAATACCTCAGCCAGAAAAAAGGGATTTGATACCTACTTGGAACATGAAGCCAAACTTTAAAATTATCAATTTTGACTACGGAGAGAATTTTGAAGGAGGAGTGGTGAAACTTCATCAAGAGAGTGAAACAAGTAGTACTAACAGACTTCTGAAGTCTTTGGTAGTTAAGGTATTTGGAGATGGAATCCCTTATCATATAATTGGTTCGAAATTGAGAAGACAATGGAACCAATATGTCAGGTTTCACATGACATTGCTAGGAGGAGGATGGGCCCTGTGTGCATTTGAAGAAATGGAGGCAATGAGTTCGGTTCTTAACAATGGACCTTGGTATGTGAATGGCAGCATTATTGGACTAGATAAATGGTCACCTAAATTCCATCCATCTTCATTGAAGGTTTAACGGCTCTGTTCTGGATCAGATTACCCAATCTCCCTTTACAAAGTTGGGATAAAAATCAATGTTTATCGAATTGCATCTAAGGTTGGAATTCCCTTTCTGATTGATGATAACATGTTCCAGTGGGGAAGGCGTGAGTTTGCTAGAATCTGCGTAAAAATTAGGTTGGAAAGCAAATTACCATTGGGCGTATGGGTAGAAGGAGCTACAGGAAGATTCCACCATAAGATCACTTATGAAAAAATGCCAAACATATGTTACAAATGTGGTAAAATTGGGCATCTCGATAAATTCTGTCCAGAATCAGTGAATGTTTCTACCACGGAGAAAAAAGGAAATAAGATTAGTTCTATGGAAGATGAAGCTGCAAACTCAAAGAAAATTCAAACAGATTCAGTTTTCGAAGAAGACTCAAACAAAAGCAAAGAAGATAGCTATGGTCCATGGATACATGTTGACTATGGGAACAAGAGAGGTAAGAAGGTCATTTTTCAGAACAAATGGGTTCGGCAATCAGACAATGCTAAGAAGTCTTTGGAAGAAGTTGCAAATAAATAGAAAGAAGTTGAAGAAGGCGTAATAAGCAATGATAAATCAGTTCTGGACAAACTAGACAATCTCTATGGAGTGAATGTTCCGAAGGAAACTACTGTTATTAATGGCAGGAATTTAAAACATTTCAACTCTGAAATCAACAAGAAGACAGAAAAGTTGATCTTAGAGAACAATCCCTCCAACCACAACCTGTTTGAAGTTTTAAACAACATGATAGAGGAAGGTGAAATAATCAACTACAGTGAAAAAGCTCATGACCTAAAAGACAAGTCTGGAATTATTTTTGGTACTGGAGTTAGTGAAGTGATAGAATGTGAAGAAGTGGAAGACAGGTCTTTGCAGCTAGAAGATAGTTCAAGCAAAGTGAAGAAGAAAGGAACTAAACAATTAAAAAGTTTAGGTCCTATAAAACTGAGTCTAAGGAGCAGAAAATTGGAAGGAGAGACTAAAGGAAGGGCGGGGAACCTCTTCCCCTTTGATCATTACATGTCTTCAATTGGATTTTGGAATTGTAGAGGAGCTAAGAAATTAAAAGCTTCTCTTTATATAAGGGAGTTCTCTAAAGATTATGGTTTGTTTTTCCTTGGTTTAATAGAAACTAAGATGAAAGGTGGACAAGAAACTTATTAGTCATATGGTAGGTGAAGGTTTGGATTATTTTCTTTATCCCTCTGAAGGTCTCTCAGGAGGCATTATGGTGTTGTGGAAACAAAGCTTGGCTTCTTTTAACTTGTTGGAAGCTTCTTCACAATTGATTGTTGGAGATCTTAAAGTGATCAATAATGGAACTTGGAGAATTGCTACGATTTACGGCAACAAAGATGTCTATAGAAGAAAAAACTTATGGGAAAGGCTTGAAATGCATATGATCAAAGACTCCCCTATGATCATATGGGGGGACTTTAATTTCTTATTGAATAAAGAAGAAAAAAAAGGTGGAAGGAAGTTTGTTTGTAGTATGGGACCAATGGAGATGAAGGCTTTCATCTCAAATAATGACTTGCATGAAGTAGCTTGTGTTGGACCAAAGTTTACTTGGAGAAACAATAAAAAAGGGCTTGAAAAAATTCTTGAAAAGCTGGATAGGTGCCTAATTAACTCAGTAACTTTCAATACTTCTCATAGGCTTTTGGTGAGACACTTGGCTAGGTTGGCATCGGATCATTGTCCGATTTTGTTGAATTTACTGGATTTCACTCCACCAAGGAAGAAAGCTATCAGATTTGAGGAGGTTTGGACCTCTTTTTCAGTCTCTATAGCAATTGTTAAAGATTCATGGAAGAGGAAAGCTCAAGGTGATCCAGCTCAAGCACTAAACTAGAAATTGAAAAGGTCCTTAAGGGACCTTTACTATTGAAGTAAAGCTAAGTTTAAAGCTTTAAACAATTCCAATGAAGGCTTAAAAAATGATATCATGAGATTACAGGAACTAGAAGTTGAATCCGGTATTCTGAGCTTAGAAGATCAGTGGAAACTAAAGGCCAAAATTGACGAACTCAATTCGGTATTGGCTAGAATCAATTCATGGTGGAAACAAAGAGCAAAGATCAAATGCTTGGTGGAAGGAGATTCAAATTCCAGTTTTTTCCAAGCATATGCTAGTGCAAGGAGAAACACTAACTACATTCACAAGTTAAAAAATGAATATGGTATGATAATCAAAGATCAGAAAGAGGTAGAACATGTTTTGTATCAGTATTTCTGCAATAAATGGGAATCCAAAAACTGCATTTTAAATGGCTGGCCGAATCCAGTGAAGGCTTTAAATGAAGATGATAAATTGTTGCTGAGCAAGGAATTCTCTTTTGATGAATTGGAGAAAGTCATAAATGAGCTTGGATGTAATATTGCACCGGGACATGATGGTATGTCTTACTCCTTCGTTAAGCTTTATTGGCATATCATTAAGAATGATTTATGGAAAGCTATAGAACATTTCTTAAAACATGGGAAGATGAATGAGAACTAGAAGTATACTAACATTGTCTTGATTCCCAAAATAAAAAATCCTATAACTCCATCCAACTATAGACCTATTAGTCATTATAACTCTGTCTATAAAATTGTGGCAAAGATTCTTCTTCATAGACTCTTGTTAGTAATTCCTAAATTAATAACGAAGGAGCAAGTTGCTTTCATGAAAGGAAGATCTATTTTAGACCATGTACTAGTAGCTCAAGAAGTTTTCCACAAAATTAGGCATTCCAAAGCTTCCAAGGGATTAGTTTCTTTCAAAATAGACATGGAACAAGCTTATGATTCTATGGGTTGGCCTACTTTGATCAAAATCACGGACTACTTTGAATTCCCTAATACTTATGCTAATCTTATTGTGGAATGTATTACTGGTCCTAAATTTTCTTTTCTGATTAATGGTTCCTATTCTAAATAGATAGAAGCTCATTGTGGTTTTCGAGAAGGATGCCCTCTTTCTCCATTTCTATTTGTTATGTGTGCTCAACTACTTTCTGATTTTCTCTGAAGCCAACCTTAAATCTGTAAAAGATGTTAAAGAAATCCTCATGGATTATAGTGGATGGACAGGACAAAGGATAAATTTGTAAAAATCAGGGATCCTTTTTGAAAAATCAGTGAGGATAAGAAGAAGAAGGAAAATATTTAAGATCATGCAATTCAAAGAAGTTCAAGAGTTCTCTTACTTGGGAACTAAAGTAGCCTTGAGGAGATTGAAAAAATCAGATTTTCAGCTAATTATTGATAAAGCTTTCAGCATGTTGAATGTTTGGGGAGGGAAGCTTATCTCTTTAGCTGGAAGAATCACATTAGTAAAATATGTATTACTTTCTTATCCTACTTACCATTCTACACTTTCTTTGGTTCCTAAGAAGGTGCTGCAGGAAATTGACAGAATGTGCAGGAGTTTCATTTGGAAAAAAAGTGACGGTAAAGCAGGTCTTCATTATGCTAACTAGGAGTTGATGTGCAAACAAGGAATCTAGGAGGACTTGGTATCAATTCTTGTAGCAAGAAGGTCGGTCCACTTAGGGCCAAACTAGCTTGGAGATATATTAAAGAGAAAGAGTCTATCATGCATAGAATTCTCTATCCTAAATATGGACCTATTCTGGATGAGGTATCAGCTACTAACAAAGGTTCTAACACTTGGAAGTTGATTTGACATGGAGGAAAATTTTTGAATCCTATAATCAGAAAGAGAATAAGCAACAAAAAATCCATTAGTGTATTACATGACACTTGGATTTTGGATAAATGTTTGCTGAAATGGCCTACATTTATAAATCCATTTATTGAAAATGATTCCACAGTAGACAAATTCATATCTAATGAGAAGTTTTTGGGGAAGAATTGGTTGAAAGTTCGATGGGGATGTTAGGCCCTCTTGAACTTAATCCCAAGCTAATTAAAGAGAGAGGTGAATTGGAAAATTTTAAAACCAAAACACAATCCAAATCACCACAATAATAAATGCGGAAATTAAAACGTGGAAGTAGTAAAAAGAAAGAACACATCGGATTTATAGTGGTTCGGTCAAACCTTGACCTACGTCCACTCCTTGGAGGCACCCCCCAAGTATTGCACTAAACTAGTGTCTCTCCTTTAGCCCCCACGGCTAGGCGGAGAAGCCCTTAAAAAATCACTTCCACCTTCCCCGGTGCGGCGGAGTCGTCGGGTCCTTTGACACCAAAGAGATCTTCTTCTTTGGTGAACTTACCTCGAGACAAGCCTTGAATTTGATGGTACTAAGGTGCGAGTTCGCCGGAGCAACCGTGTGGAACCCCCTCCACACTCCCTTGAGTCCCCCCTCACAGGATCTTCTCCCTCTCTCAAACTCCACCCTTTCCTCTCTCCCTTTCAATCTCTCTCTTCTAGTTTTCCCCCACAAGAACGAAGCTACAATGGCTGCCAAAGACACTTACAAAGTGCCTTGCCATAGCTTAAATAGAAGCTCTCAAAACGAGCTCATTAATGCAAGTTGCCGCCATTATCGTCCAGGACGATAGCCAAATCGTCCTAGCCGATTAGCACAAATATGAGGAAAATCGTCCTGAATATCGCCCTGAAATGAAGCTGGACGATGTCTAATCGTCCCGGACGATCTTGCGATCGGCCTGGACGAAATCCCCATTAAATGCTTTCCAAAACTGCTTGAGAAATTTTGGAAAAATTGCTCTGGATCGGCCGGGACGATATTTTATAGTCCAGGACGATCCACTGGGACGATGTCCAAAAATAAGATTTTCCTAAGTAGATCTGGCGGCAGATTCTTGCTGTATTGAGCCGATCGTCCTGGCCGATACAAAATCGTCCAGGACAATGTGTTTTGCATAAAGACGGCTGCTTTAAAGAGGATGCCCTAATTAGGATTTCTACTTTTGAACAGATCGTCCGGGACGATATTTATATCGTCCTGGACGATGTTACCAAAAATAGAAAACTTTTGGGGCACAATAGAAAATCTTCCAAGATACAAAACATCAAATGCCACACTAAATACAATAGACTCAAGAAAGGAAAAAGATTACAAACTGACACAGGCCTAGTCTACCCAATCTTGAGCTGGTTCCAGATTGCAGTCTGAAAGTGTGGACCTGAAACGTTAGTAGAAAGCCGTCATAAAGAAAAAGAATGTTTGCTATCATCAAAATCATAAGCCAAAGATCCGCAACAATCTCCCCCTTTTTGATGATGGCAAACAAATCAATTTGAATTTTCAAAAGAAAGCAATTTCTCCTAAAATTTGAATTTTCAAAGGAAAGCAATTTCTCCTAATCTCCCGCTCACTAGAATAATACTTTTTAAAAAAATAGGGGAGATGAAAATATTTTTATTGTTTTTAATTTTTTGAAAACAAGATACAAACACGATAACAGTACGAAAATTCAACAATACGTTCTCCCCCTTTGACATTATCAAAAAGAGAGCAGGCACAAATAAAAAAATAAAACAAAAGACTAAAAACGTTTTTTTGATCTAGTGAAAAAACAAATATTCTTAAAATAAGAAAGTTACCTTTTAGTTTTAATCAAAAACTTAGTAGAATTGGATTGACAATGCATAATCCAGAAAAAGTAAGAAATTCATAAATTGTTAATCCAAGCTCAAGTTCTTTTAAAGGCTAACAAAACTTTTTAATTCAATATCCAAATCAAAAAATAAACGGAAAAAGAAACATTAATTTTTCAAAACTCCTTTCATAAAATATATCTAATAGAAGATCAATGCACGAATTGCTGAATCAAGAACCAAGATTTTCAAGCACAAGTTTCAAGCATATCAAGGATTTTCTTAAGCTTTTTTTTTAGTAGTATAAGAAAAATAAGCATATATTTTTTTTGTGGGCTCATTTTATGCCCTTTATCACTTGAATGGCTCTTTGAGCATCTTTTAATTTTTAATACACTTTATGTATTTTTTCAATTTGGCGTCATTGCGCATCTTTTGGTTTGGCATCATTGGCCACTTTTTTTTTTTATTTTTAAAAAATATGCTTTCTTTCTTATATTTTCAAAACGAAAGTAAACCCAAATTATTGACAACACAAATAACTTGATTAAGAAAATTTCATGGTGGATTCAACAATCTTGCAAAAGATTCCTATGCGATAGAAAAAATATAGGGAGATAAAAAAAATCAGTTTCGAAATCCAATTTAAAATATGATGAAGATTTTGAATCAAAAGTAAAATAACCTCTTTAAGAAGAGAGAAAGAGAAACAAAATCATGAGTTCCCTTCCTCTAGCTGTTTTAGAGAAGTCAAACACAACTTACCAAAGATTTTTTTAAGAAAATAGGAAGTAGATTTCTCATTTTTTAAAAAAGTGAATGTGTGTGTTGATCAGAGAAAAATTTCAACGAAAAGAAAAAAATTTCAAAAAAAAAAATAAACTAAAAAACACAAAAAAAAGAAAAAACACAAAAACATAACAAAAAAAAACACGAAAGGCTCTTAACCATTATCTCTCTCCTGGTCTGATGCTTCAGAGACCAGATCTGCCCATGAGATTTTTTGCCTTTCATTATTTCCCCAGTTCAAAGTTTGTTTCGCCTTGCCCTTTTCTTTCGTAGGAAGAATTCTTAAATTAGGGCACTCATTTTTCATATGTCCAGGTTTCCTACATCGAAAATAAATAATGTCAGAGAAAATATTAACATCCTTACCACTTTTACCTTTTTTCAACTTTTTCTTATGCTTTGGTGAGCTTTGTGATTTTCTTGTCAAGTCATTGCTATCGTCACCAACTAAGCTTCCTCTTCCTGTATTTTCAGCTTTTAGAACGATCGTTTCACCTGCATCCAACAATCTTTGACCCAAACCTTGCTCGTAGGCAATGAGTGAGCCAATCAAATTATCAATAGAATATACATTCAAATCTTTAGATTCACAAATTGCAATAACTTTAGAATCAAATTTATCCAGTAGACATCGAAGAATTTTGTTAACTTTTTCAAAATTTGAAAAATCTTTTCCTAAAGCATGTAATGAGTTTACAATTTGAATAAATCTAGTATACATGTCTAAGATCGTTTCAAAAGGTTTCATGGAAAATAATTCAAAATCATGCATTAACAAATTCAACTTGGATTGCTTGATTTCACTAGTGCCTTCGTATATGGTGTGCAATTTATCCCAAACTTCCTTACCGGTAGTGCATGTGGATACTAACATAAAATCATCAGAATTTAAAGCACAGAAAAAGCAATTTAAAGACTTTGCATTTAATTGAGCATTTACTTGTTCTTTCCTACTCCACTGATTAAAAGGAATATCAATTTTAACTCCATTAACAATTCGTGACGGTGATGAATAACCAATTAAAATCATATGCCACATGCGAAAATCAATCGATTGCAAGAAAATAGACATGCGAGTTTTCCAAAAATCAAATGACATATTTTCAAATAAAGGAGGTCTGGTGATTGAATATCCTTCCGCAACATTACGATTCGAAAAATTAGCCATGGATCGAAATTCAAAAGCTTTTAAAAACTTATTTTATGAAAACCGCTCTGATACCACTTGAAAGTTCGATGGGGATGTTAGGCCCTCTTGAACTTAGTCCCAAGCTAATTAAAGAGAGAGGTGAATTGGAAAATTTTAAAACCAAAACAATCCAAATCACCACAATAATAAATACGGAAATTAAAACGCGGAAGTAGTAAAAAGAAAGAACACACCGGATTTATAGTGGTTCAGTCAAACCTTGACCTACATCCACTCCTTGGAGGCACCCCCCAAGTATTGCACTAAACTAGTGTCTCTCCTTTAGCCCCCACGGCTAGGCGGAGAAGCCCTTACAAAATCACTTCCACCTTCCCCGGTGCGGCGGAGTCGCCGGGTCCTTTGACACCAAAGAGATCTTCTTCTTTGGTGAACTTACCTCGAGACAAGCCTTGAATTTGATGGTACTAAGGTGCGAGTTCGCCGGAGCAACCGTGTGGAACCCCCTCCACACTCCCTTGAGTCCCCCCTCACAGGATCTTCTCCCTCTCTCAAACTCCACCCTTTCCTCTCTCCCTTTCAATCTCTCTCTTCTAGTTTCCCCCACAAGAACGAAGCTACAATGGCTGCCAAAGACACTTACAAAGTGCCTTGCCATAGCTTAAATAGAAGCTCTCAAAACGAGCTCATTAATGCAAGTTGCCGCCATTATCGTCCAGGACGATAGCCAAATCGTCCTGGCCGATTAGCACAAATATGAGGAAAATCGTCCTGAATATCGCCCTGAAATGAAGCTGGACGATGTCTAATCGTCCCGGACGATCTTGCGATCGGCCTGGACGAAATCCCCATTAAATGCTTTCCAAAACTGCTTGAGAAATTTTGGAAAAATTGCTCTGGATCGGCCGGGACGATATTTTATAGTCCAGGACGATCCACTGGGACGATGTCCAAAAATAAGATTTTCCTAAGTAGATCTGGCGGCAGATTCTTGCTGTATTGAGCCGATCGTCCTGGCCGATACAAAATCGTCCAGGACGATGTGTTTTGCATAAAGACGGCTGCTTTAAAGAGGATGCCCTAATTAGGATTTCTACTTTTGAACAGATCGTCCAGGACGATATAAATATCGTCCCGGACGATGTTACCAAAAATAGAAAACTTTTGGGGCACAATAGAAAATCTTCCAAGATACAAAACATCAAATGCCACACTAAATACAATAGACTCAAGAAAGGAAAAAGATTACAAACTGACACAAGCCTAGTCTACCCAATCTTGAGCTGGTTCCAGATTGCAGTCTGAAAGTGTGGACCTGAAACGTTAGTAGAAAGCCGTCATAGAGAAAAAGAATGTTTGCTATCATCAAAATCATAAGCCATAGATCCGCAACATTGGTGCTGCTCATTTCTGCTATGGAGATTCATTCTGACATTGAAGAAGATAGAACATAGCTCATTCACAATTTATCTTGGAAAACGATAACAGGCTTCGCTTCTGAAGCTATGGAAAATGAAAATTCTGATGATAATTCTCTGTTTTGGTACAGCATAGCCAAACTAAATCCTAGAATTAAATTATTCTGGTGGAGAATTTTCAATAATGCAATACCAACAAACAAATTTCTATGCTATAGAAGATTACTAGGATTTGATAAATGTCCTAGAGGTTGTGAGGAGGTAGAAGATCTAGACCACATAGTACGCAGTTGCAAAACATTATTTGAGGTGTTTGATATTTTGAACCATTGGGGATTTGGATTCGCTGCCTTTTCTTCTGTGGAAAATTGCTATAGTTGGCTTAATAAATAATGCTTATGGATGATAAATCTATTTTGTAATATGATTTATCTATCATGGAGAGCAAGAATTCAGTTTGTTCAAGAGAAGAACAATCCCAGTCCGTTATTTACAGCTTCTGAGACTGTTAGTTACACAGCAGCTTTCAAAAACCATATATTTTCAAATTCAGGCTTCGAGGATGTTAATCAATCAACTAGGTTGTTCAATTCTTGGCACCCTCCTCCACCTGATTGGATCAAAGTCAACATAGATGCAGCTCTACACAAATCATATAAGGTGGGTATAGGAGGAGTATTTAGAGATCATCATGGCAGACTACTTTTGGCTTTCGGTAATAATCTCATTCATTGGGATTCAGCTGCATTAGAACTTCAAGCAATCACTTCTTTAAAGCACATAATCAAAGAATGGATGTTGGATTACAAAGGCTTGATTATTGAAGGGGGTAACAAAAATGTTGTCAATCTCATCAAGAAAGAAATGGATACAGGTAACAAAAGTGCTATTGATCTCTCTTTTATTAAAAATTTCAATTATGTTATCTTTACTTGTGTTGATAGGGAGAGAAATAAGCTAGCAGATATTTGTGCCAATTTTGCTTGTTTTAAATTTTTTTTTTTTTTTGGATGATGAAACTTGGAACTATATCCTTCCTTCCTTTATTAAACTGTTAGAGGAGGAGTCGGATATTACTAAATTGTAATTTGCTTCAATTTTTTTATTCTAGCATTCATGCTTTCTTAAAAAAAAAGGATTTTATGCCAAAATTTAAATAATTGCATAATTATATTTATATCGTTAATATATTTTATTATAAAAATATCATTCCACTTATAAAAGTTTTTAAATGGCCATTTTCATCCCATTTTATTTTAGTCTGATAAGAGAAAAGAGAAATGAGAAGAAAAGGGAGGAGAAAGGGAGAGAAACTAAAGGTTTGCGGGTCGTACTATTATTTTTATATGTTGGTCCAATTACAAAATTTGCTCGTCTAGAGATACACTATCATTACACTACCTATTATTTTAATGATTTTGTGCATTTTATATTTTATAAATATAAAATTTAAATTTTATCAAAATAAATAAAAATTGTAATATATTTGTTTAGCAAACTTCCACCATGTAACTTTTAGTATGTTATAGTTTAATCATTTTGTACATATTTATAAGAATATATTAAAAATTTTAGCACAAATTTTTTATTTTGGAAAAATTTTCTAATTTGAGAAATTTAGATAAATATAAAAATTGAGTAAATAATTATAAAAAAAACTCTTAATATCATTGCTGACATGCATTCTTATTATAGTGGTTACATACACGATAAAAAAAGATTAGACTATATTATTTTTATAAATTTTACTAATTTTGGTTCATATACAAATTTTGCAATGATTAATATGGTACATTGAGTATAAATCACTTATTTACTATATTATATATGTTGTGAAATGTGACTATATAAGAAATTCTTACAAAAAATGTTTGACTGGTTCAGGTTGGTTGAACACATATTATTCTCTACAAAATGGTGGATCGACAGTCTTTCCTTTTAGGAAAATTTTTAAATTTGGTCATTCAAATTTGAGTTGTCCGGGTTTTCTACACCCAAAGCAAATAAGGTTAGAAGAAAGCTTAATATTTTAATCATTTTTACCTTTGCTCCATTTTATTATGCTTATGCTTTTGCTTCAATAGACTTTCAAATTTGTTTATTATCATGTTGAAAGCTCAAATTCATGCAATAAAACATACAACTTGGATTGATTGACTTCACTAGTACCTTCAGTTTATCCCAAGTTTTTTTACCAATAGTACATATAGAGATTTTCACGCAATCCTTAGAATTCAAAGCACAAAAAAATTAATTCAAGCATTTAGCATTCAATTGCACATTGATTTTGTTGAGTCTAGTAAATAGGTTGTTAGACCTAAGTTAATGTCCCAAGGCTACCAAGGAGGGGGGGGGGGTGAATTGGTAGTATTAAAACTTAACCCTCTTTTAAATTTTAGTTTAACCGAAATTAAACTTTTAATGAAAATTTTTTTATAGAAAAGTTTTTCAACCACAAATTTTTTAAAAATAAAAGAAAAATGCAGAAAAAAAACAGTAAAGTAAATGACACAAAATTTATAGTGGTTCAATCTAAACCAGACCTACATCCACTCCCCAGAGGCATCTTCTGAGCATTACACTAATACCAATAATGTCTCTCCTTTTGCACCCACAGCAAGACGGAGAAGCCTTTACAAACACTCTTTTCACCACTACCTGGTGCGGTAGAGAACCGTCATCCTTTTACACAATCCCCAGTGTTGGCAGAGAACCGTCCGTCCTTTCACACTCTCCTAGTGTGTGTAGAGAACCCTTCGTCCTTTCACACTCTCCTAAAGTGGGCAGAGAACCTTTCGGCTGTTCACACTCTCCTAGTGTCGGCAGAGAACCGAATCTCCTTGACAGATCTTCTCACTAGAAATCTAGAAAGAAGAAAGAAAAAGAGTGATGTAATCTCAAATCACAAGTTAGAAATCTTACCTTTGAATCACCAAGCGAAGCCTTTATGCTCCAGTGGTAGAAATCCTTTTTTGATTGCTCTCTCTCACTCTCTCCTTTACTCTTCTTCCAATAGGCATGAAGTTCAATGAGCAAAAAGATTGGGAGGCAGTCAAATTTGAACTATTTATACAAAAGACAAGAAAAACTACCCAAAAACTATAAGTTTTCAATTCTGTACGCAGTGGATCGTTCCGTACGATCGTGGATCATCCTGGACGATTTTACTTAAATTGTCATAAAATAAACCTTATGTATATTGGTACGAATTATGTTCATACACTCTAATCGTCCCGTACGAACAAAGTTCGTCCGGTACGAAACGGTTATTTCATAGGTCGGTTTCCCAAAAATTCTTCAGGACGTAACCAACTGACGTAAGTCGGTTCAGTTTGTCCTATGACGAACGGGTTTCATCCTGGGACGATTTTAAACAGAGAGTTTCATCCAGGGATGAAAATTTATTTCGTCCTGTACGATCTCATACAGAGAGTTTCATCTAGGGACAAAAATTTTTTTCGGCCTGTACGATCTCATACAGAGAGTTTCGTCCAGGTACTAACCTTATTTTTTGTCTGGATGAATAGTGCAAGTGAGAATCCCGAGAAGTTCGTCCCGGGACGAATATTAAATTCATCCTGGATGATTAGTACTTAGAAAAATTTTCTCCCCGCCTGTTCGATCCATTGCTCTTCTTAGGGGTAATTGACATGATCTTCCCGTACGATCAGTTTACAAAAATTGTTCCCCAAGTGTGTATTATGTGATTAATCACAAAATTACAATCACTCGCTCTCATTTCAAACCTTATGAATATTTGTTGAATTTGATTACAAGTCTTCATATCTTGGAGTTGATTTTCTTAAAATGTTAGTACACACTAGAGCAAAAACAAATCTTCCAAAAAATGTTAGGAGATAACAACATATAAAACAATAATATTTTGAATCATCAAGACTATACAAGTTACAATAATGTAAAACATGCAAATAGCAACTTTCCTAACAGATTTGTTATATTCTACTCCATTCAGTAAAAGAAATATCAGTTTTGACTCCATCTACAACATGTGACAGTACAAAATAAATAGTTTGAACCATATGCCATATTCGATAATCAATTGCTTACAAGAAAGTATACATGCAAATTTTTTGAAAATTAAAATAAGTATTTTTAAATAAAGGTGGTTGAGTGATTGAATATTCTTCTAATGTTTTTCATTTATCATTTTTACAAAAGGTTTCTAAAACTTTATTTTTGAATCTTGCTCTGATAACACTAGAAAGTTTTTGAAGGTTGTTAGACCTTAAGAAACTAGCCCGAGGCACACTAATATGAAGGTAATACTATCACTTGATGCAGAATCATGTACACTTATCAAAAGCTACAAAGATGGTGATAATAGTATAATCAATACAACATAATATCAATCACAAATTTTTAAATGCACAGCTATATCCAAAAGTATAATGTGAAAAATAAAGTGCAAAAAATAAAAATTAAATTGAACACACCATATTTATAGTGGTTCAAACAAACTAAAACCTGCAGCCACTCCATGGAGTCACCCACTCTAGTATTGCACTATCACTATAGTGTCTCTCCTTTAGCCCCCACAGCTAGGCAGAGAATTCCTTACAAACTCTCTTCCACCAACCCGGTGTGGCAGAGAATCGTACTCCTTTCACAGATAGAGAACCTTGACTCTTTTCACCTTCCTAGTGTGGCAAAGAACTTGGACTCCTTTTTACCCTTACTAGTGAGGTAGAGAATCTTAAATCACTTTCACCTTCCCTGATGCGGCAGAGTAGTAAGGTCCTTTGAATCCAAAGAGATCTTCTTCTTCCCAAAACTTCCTTGAAGAAAAATCTTGAATATAATGGTACTAAGATGCAAGCTTACTGGAACAACCATACGAAATCCCCTCCACACTTCCTTAAACCCCACAAGGTTCTTCTCCATCTCAATTTCCACCCATTCCTCTCTCCCTTTCAAGGCTCTCTCTTCAAGTTTTATCTAGATGAATGGAGTTTTAATGCATTCCAATGACTATTACAAATTCAAATGAGAAATCTTAAATATAGTGCTTAAAAAAAACCTAAAAATTTAATTCAACCATCAAAGATCGTACAGTAGAATTGTCTAGTATAATGTGTAGAATTTCATCTATTAGTACTATATGATCATTAATACAAATATTTTAATTTGTGTGTCAGTGTTATTGTTGAGTCTAGTAATTAGGTTGTTAAGCCTAAATTAATGTCCCAAGGCTACCAAGAGGGGGGTGAATTGGTAGTTTAAAAAAAAAAAAAATTAAACCCACTTTTTAAAATTATGTTGAACCGAAATAAAAATGTTTCTTTTAAGTTTTTGTAGAAAAAGTTTTTCAACCACAGAGTTTTTAAGACTAAAATTAAAATGCGAAAATATAAAAACAGTAAAGTAAATGACACCAGATTTATAGTGGTTCGGTCTAAAACCCGACCTACATCCACTCCCCAGAGGCACCCTCTGAGTATTGCACTAATACCAATAGTCACTCTCCTTTTGAAACCACAGCAAGGCGGAGAAGCCTTTACAACACTCTCTTTTCACCACTCCCCGGTGCGGCAGAGAACCGTCTTCCTTTTACACAATCCACAGTGTTAGCAGAGAACCGTCCGTCCTTTCACACTCTCCTAGTGTGGGCAGAGAACCCTTCCTCCTTTCATACTTTCCAAGTGTAGGCAGAGAACCCTTCGTCCTTTCACACTCTCCAAGTGTAGGCTGATAACCCTTCATCCTTTCACTCTTTCCAAGTGTAGGCAGAGAACCCTTCGTCCTTTCACACTCTCCAAGTGTAGGTAGAGAACCCTTCGTCCTTTCACACTCTCCAAGTGTCGGCAGAGAACCGGATCTCCTTGACAGATCTTCTCACAAGAATCTAGAAGGAAGAAAGAAAAGAGTGAAGTAATCCCAATTCACAAGTAGAGATTCTTACCTTTGAAATCCAATTGAAGCCTTATCGCTCCAGTGGTATGAATCCTCCCTTGAATGCTCTCTTTCACTCTCTCCTTGGATATTCTCTCAAGAGGCACGAAGATCAAATGACAAAAAGATTGGATGGAAGTCTAATTTGGACTATATATACAAAAGACAAGAAAAAACGCCCAAAAACTATAATTTTTTAATTCTGTACGCAGTGGATCGTCCCGTACGATCATGGATTGTCCTGGATGATTTTACTTAAACGATTTGAAATGACCCTATTTGTATATGTGTACGAAATGTCTTCGTACAGATGATCGTCCCGTACGAACTATATTCATCCGGAACGAACGGTTATTACAAGGCCGGTTCTAGAAACTGCTGAAAATCGTTCTAAGTCGGTTAATCCTCTGGACAAAAATTTGTTCGTCTGGACGAAAATTTTAGAGAGGACCAATTGTCATGTACGATAATTAATTTCATCTAGACAAAAATTTTACAGAGACCAGATCGTCCTGGACGATAATTAATTTCGTCTGGACAAAAATTTTACAGAGGACCAATCGTCATGTATGATAATTAATTTTGTCTAGACGAAAATTTTACAGAGACCAGATCGTCCTAGACGATAATTAATTTCATCCTGGACGAATAGGACTTAGAAAAATTTCTCAAGCCAGTTCCTATTCGTTCCATGTGCTCAATAGGAGATAATTGTCTGATCGTCCCGTACGAACTTATATCATCTCGTACGATCAGTATAAATTATATATAATCTCCTTATGCGTGTGTGTATATTTTTATTCACTGAAATTACAATCACTCCCTTTGAATTTTGATTCAAAGAAAAGTACAAGCTTGAAATTTATAAAGTATTTCATGCTGAAATTGATTTGAAGTCTTCACAGTCTGGAGTTTGATTTTCCTGAAATGTTAGTACACACAAGAGCAAATACAAATCTTCTAAAATTATTAGGAGATAACTACATATTTGAACAATAATATTTGGAATCATCAAAACTATATAAGTTGCAAAAATGTAAAGCGTGCAAATAACAACTAACTTAACAATCTCCCCCTTTTTGATGATGGCAAATTAATTATTGTTAGTATGATTTTAATTTAAACAAATCTCCTAAACTCCTCTGAATTGATGAATACATGAAAATAAGGAGGCATTTTGAAGCAAAGAACAATATTTTTATTTTTCAAAATTTTTTAACAAAATCACAAAGTCAAACACAAAATTAAAAAGCAAACAAAATAATTAAAAACAAAACATACAAACATAATAATTTCTCCCCCTTTTTTACAACAACAAAAAGTGAAGAAGAAATAGACAAGAAATGTAAGTAATTATATGAAATTCATTTGAGAATTTAATCTAAAAGTGATTGACATAAGGTATGCAATCTAAAACTAATAACATTAGGTAAATCATAGAAATTCATAGAATTTAAGAAGTGATATAACATTGTAAGTAAGAAGAATTTATCAAAGACATGATTCAATTTAGATATTTGAATATAGAAAATCATTACAAGAGAGATGAATAAAAATTCTATATTTCAAAGTTCAATAGAATATAAATGAACATAGGATCAATTTGAATTAAGAGATTGAAAGAATTTGGAAAGAAGAGAATTACCACATGTGGCGCTTTGCACATCTTTTTCAAATTTTTGTTTTGGCACATTTTTGTGCATCTTTTGACATTGTGCTAATTTTGTGCCTCTTTTTCATATTTTGCAAACCTTTGCGCATTTCTTTTAATTTTTGTACTCTTTGTACAATTTTCAAGAGTAATTGAAACCAATTCTTTCCAAGATCAATAATCTAAAATTTCAAATTTTTTTAAGTGCATAAATATCACTTGAGCAAGGAAATACAAAATAAGAAAACATCTAAATTGTAATAATAATATTAACTTTTATGTAGTCTAAATGAATAGACATGAATTTAAAAGTTCTAATTATAACAAGTTATAAACAAATTTTAAATTTAGAAAGACTAGATTTTCTAATATAATTAATCTTAAATTACAATCTAATTTAAGCATAATTAAGATTAAATAAGACTAATAAAATTCATAAAAATTAACCACATTCTAAAAACAAATCATAATTAAATCAACTACGACATGTATTGATATTAATGAGAAAGATTACATGATCATTTCATAATATCAAAAACAACAATAAAAATAACAAACATAAGCAAAACATAACTAAAACAAATACTAAAATAAACACTAACATAACAAAACATTTAAAGCTAAACACAAGTACAACAAACACAAAATTATCTCTCATTCTCTATTCTTCTGGAGGAGGAGGAGGAATGCCACCAAAAAGGTTGAAGTAGGAGGCCATCAACATAATATTGGTATTGATTTCATGTACTTCATTTCTGATGCTACCAATGTCATCTCTCAAAACGGTTAAAATTCTCGCAAACTGAATTTTGCACACATCGTCCAGTATGAAAAATTTCATCCCGGATGATTTCCACAATTTTTGGATTTTTAAAATTTTATTGAAGAAATTCAAACAAAATATTCAAAACATAGAAAACAAAGACAAAACCACAGACTCTAAATTAAAATCATTCAAAACACTCAAAAATCACAAAATTTATAACAAAACAAAAAACAAATAAGTTAAGAAAACATAAATATCAATGTTGCAAAAATATTTTTATTTAAGCATTCAAATCAATTACACCAAGCCTTGTTCTTAAAGTACTGAAGGTATCAAAGGCTAAAGGTTTTGTATAAATGTCTGCAAGTTGATTTTCAGTTGAAACATGAGTAAGTTCAATTTCTCCCTTGGATACATGATCCCTTATGAAATGATGCCTTATGTCAATGTGTTTGGTTCTAGAATGTTGAATAGGATTTTTGGAAATGCAAATAGCACTAGTATTATCACAATAAATTGGAATAGTGCCTATAGTTAATCATAAATCAATCAACTGTTGTTTTAACCAAAGTACTTGTGCCACACAACTTCCTAATGCAATGTATTCTGCTTCTGCAGTAGATAGGGCTACTGAATTTTGTTTTCTACTGGACCAAAAAACTAATGAATTTCCAATGAATTGACATGTTCTAGAAGTGCTTTTCCTATCCACTCTACAGCCTGTAAAGTCAGAATCTGAATAACCAATAATTTCAAATGAAGAGCTAAATTTAGGATACCAAATTCTTAAGTTTTGAGTTCCTAGTAAGTATCTTAAAATCCTTTTCACTGCTGTCAAATGTGATTCTTTTGGATCTGATTGAAATCTAGCACATAAGCAAACACTGAACATAATATCTGGTCGGCTAGCAGTCAAGTAAATCAAAGATCCAATAATCCCTCTATATTTCTTTTGATCAACATATTTTCCCTTAAGTTCTTTATCTAACTGAACTGAGGAACTCATTGGTGTACTAACAGGTTTAGCATTGTCCATTTCATATTTCTTGAGGATGTCCTTATTATATTTAGTTTGACTAAGAAATGTTCCTTCCTCAAGTTTCTTAATGCTAAAACCTAGAAAGTAATTTAAATCTCCCATTTGACTCATTTCAAATTCACTACTCATTTTTTTAGAAAAATCATCACAAAGATTTTTATTTGAAGATCCAAAGATGATATCATCCATATAAATTTGAACAATGAGTATTTCCTTTTCAAATTGTTTTAAAAAGAGAGTTGTATCCACACTTCCTTTTTCAAAAGATCTTTCAAGTAGGAAGTTGCTCAACCTCTCATACCAAGCCCTAGGTGCCTATTTCAATCCATATAATGCCTTCTTTCACTTAAAAACATGATTTTGGTATTTTGAATTTTCAAATCCTTGAGGTTATTCTACAAAAACATCTTCTTCAATAACCCCATTCAAAAAGGCACTTTTGACATCCATTTGAAACAATTTAAAACCTTTAAAACAGGCAAAGGCAAGTAAAACCCTAATTACTTCAAGTCTTGCTATAGGGGCAAAGGTCTCTTCAAAATCAATTCCTTCAATTTGATTATACCCCTTAGCAGCTAATCTAGCCTCATTTCTAATGACTACTCGTGAGTCATTCATTTTAATTTTGTACACTCACTTGGTTCCAACAACACTTTGATCTTTTGGCCTTGAGGTTAATTCCCAAACTTTATTTCTTACAAATTGATTCAACTCTTCTTGCATGACCAATATCCAAAATTCATCAGAAAGTGCTTGTTCAATATTAGTAGGTTCTATTATTGAAATAAAGGCTGAATGATTGACTTCCTTGTTTAATCCACGCCTAGTTCTAACACCCTCACTAGGTTCACCTATAATCAATTCTCTTGGGTGGTTTTTAGAAAATCTCAAATCTCTAGACAAAGGGTTTTCTCTTTCCAAATTTTATTCCACATTTTCTTCCAAATTTAATCTATCAATCTTTTGGGAGTTTTCCTCAATTTCTTCTTCAATAATATTTGGTTCTTCCAGATTTCCAGATTCATCAAATACAACATGTGTGGATTCTTCAATGACTAAAGTTCTTTTGTTGAATACCCTATAAGATTTTCCAACACTTAAATATCCAACAAAAATTCCTTCATCTGATTTTGATCAAATTTTCCTAAGGCAGATTTTCCATTGTTATGTATGAACACCTTGCAACCAAAAATATGCAAATGTGACAAGTTAGGTGTTCTACCTTTTAGCAACTCATAGGGTGTTTTATTTAAATTTGATCTCACATTCATCCTATTCAGAACATAACATGCAGTGCTAACCGCCTCAGCCCAAAAATATCTAAGAAGTGAGTATTCTGCCAACATTGCTCGGGTGGCTTCTATAAATATTCTATTTTTCCTTTCAACTACCCCGTTTTGTTGAGGGGTTCTAGGTGCAGAAAAATTATGATCAATCCCTTTTTCTTTACAAAAATTTTCAAATCTTTCATTTTTAAATTCTCCTCCATGATCACTTTGTAAAGAGATTATTTCACATCCTAGTTTTCTTTGAATCCAAGTTGAAAAATTTATGAATTCCTCAAATGATTCACTTTTATGAAAAAGAAATCTAACCCATGTGAATCTTGAGAAATCATTCACTATAACAAATCCGTATACCTTCCCTCCTAGGCTTACAGTTCCTACTGGTCCAAAAAGATCCATGTGAAGAATTTCCAAAGGTTTACTGGTCCTAAGATCCTTATTAGATTTAAAAGAGGACTTAACTTATTTTCCTAATTGACATGCATCACAAAGGTGGTCCTTAGTAATGTCTAGTTTTGGTATACCTCTCACTAAGTTCTTTTGGGTAATTCTCCTAAGATTTTTCATACTAGAATGACAAAGTCTCCTATGCCAAAGCCATGATTCATCAGAAACAGTTTTTAAACAAAAAGCAGTAGGAGATAGAATAGAATTCAAATCTAGCATGTAAATATTGTTAACCCTTTTTCCATTTAAAACTTCTTTTCCATTTAGGCTTAATATGCAGCTAGTAGGTAAAAATTTTACATTATATCCCTTGTCACACAGCTGACTAATACTTAACAGATTATGTTTTAAGCCTTCAACCAATAACACATTGTCTATGAAAAAGTTTTTGAAATTTCTAATCATACCTGATCCAACTACTTTCTTTGTGGTATTATCTCTAAGTGTAACCTTGCCTCCATTCTTGGCTTCCAGCATTATGAATTGAGCAGTATCTCCAGTCATATGCTTTGAACATCTACTGTCCAGGTACCATATACTCCCACGAGGTCTTGTGTGAGAGCACTTCTGCAAAACTCTCAAATGTTAGACCTGGGAACCCAAACTAGCTTGGGTTCACCTTTAAGTAATTTATAATCAGATGCATGTATGATATATCTAGGTTTATGCATCTTAGGTCTCCACACCAAATTAGATTTCATCTTCAAAGTACAGGTGTGAGCTATATGTCCCTGAAATCCATAATTATTACATTTAACATTAGGAAAAATATTCCTATGTTTTCTTCCATATGATTGTCTTCTAAGGGATTCCATATATTTAGGATAATATTTAGGATTTATAAAATCTTCAATTTTGGGGGGGTATCCTATTATCCTCAAGAGTTCTTATTGTCAATTTATAAAAAGAATTCATTTCTTCCAAGAGTCAATTTGTATAACTGATTCGATATATTTTTCTCTCAGATTCATCCTTAAATTTTTTAAAATCTCGTTCAAGATCAGCATAAGATGATTTTAGATTTTCAAAATTCTTATTCAAGTCATCATATTCATCAAGTAGTTTCATGTTGGTTGTTATCTATTAATGCATAGTCTTTCCTAAGGATTTCATGTTCCTTCTTAAGCTCTTCCAGTTCTAAACTTAAACTAGCATGCATCTTTTTCATTTTCCTATATGCATCATGCATGTGTTCAGAAACTTCAAATAATTCATCATAGGTTAAGTCACATACCTCTTCTTGATTTGAGTGATCTACATTGTCTGCCATTAAGCAAAGATTGGTGACTTCTTCTTCTTTTTCAGTCTCAGATGAGTCTGAAGCTGAGTCCGCCCAGAAAGCTCTTTGAAATTTCTTCTTGCCCTTCTTTACCATTGGTTTCTCCTCTACCTTCTCCTTACTATGAGTGGCTTTGAGTTTTGGGCAATCAGTCTTGATATGACCAGGTTTCCTGCATTCATAACAAATTACTTCATTAGAAACCTTGTCATTTCTATTAAACTTACCTCTATTCCATTGCTAGCGTCTCTTCTGCTTCCTCTTTAAAAAGCTTCTGAATTGTCTAGTCATCAGTGCAATATCATCTTCATCCTCAGGTTGTGAGTGTTTCACTCTCTGACTCTTCCACCTTTAGTGCAATATTTTTCTCCTTTCGTGGTTCACCTGCATTAATCTTTCTTTGACTTACTCCTTGCTCATAAGCAATGAGTGAACCAAAAAGTTTGTCAATAGAGTAAATGTTAAGATCTTTAGACTCTGTAATTGCAGTAATTTTAGCATCATAAGCAGTAGGTAAACATCGAAGAATTTTATTAATCATTTCAGCATTAGTTAATTCCCTACCAAGTGCATGCAAAGAAGTGACAATTTGTATGAATCTTGTGTACATGTCAGAGATAGATTCATTAGGTTTCATGCGAAATAATTCATAGTCATGTAACAAGATATTGAGTCTTGATTGCTTAACCTCATTTTTCCCTTCATAAGTTATACAAAGTCTATCTCATATGTCCTTTCCACTTTTACAAGTAGAAACCCGCATGTAGTCTTCAGATTTTAAAGCACAAAAGAAACTATTTAGACATTTGGCATTTAATTATGCTAAGTCACATTTTTGTATAGTCCAACCTGCAAAAGGTATTTCTACCATAACTCCATCAACTAATCTAGTTGGTTTTGTGTAGCCATCCTGGACTAGCATCCACATGCGATAATCAAGTGACTGTAAGAAAGTAGAAATGCGTGTTTTCCAATAATCAAAAGGAATATTGTCAAACAGTGGAGGTCTAGTGATAGTGTAACCCTCAGGTGTGTTTAGTTTCCAAATGTAGCCATCTACGTTAATCAAAAAGTAGTTCAAACTTATGATTTTGAAACGAAGCTCTGATACCACTTGTTGAGTCTAGTAATTAGGTTGTTAAGCCTAAATTAATGTCCCAAGGCTACCAAGAGGGGGGGGGTGAATTGGTTGTTTTAAAAAAAAAATTTAAACCCTCTTTTTAAAATTATGTTGAACCGAATTAAAAATATTTCTTTTAAGTTTTTATAGAAAAAGTTTTTCAAACACAGAGTTCTTAAGACTAAAATTAAAATGCGGAAATGCAAAAACAGTAAAGTAAATTACACCAGATTTATAGTGGTTCGGTCTAAAACCAGACCTACATCCACTTCCCAGAGGCACCCTCCGAGTATTGCACTAATACCAATAGTGACTCTCCTTTTGCAACCATAGCAAGGCGGAGAAGCCTTTACAACACACTCTTTTCACCACTCCCCGGTGCAGCAGAGAACCGTCGTCCTTTTACACAATCCATAGTGTTGGCAGAGAACCGTCCGTCCTTTCATACTCTACTAGTGTGGGCAGAGAACCCTTCATCCTTTTACACTTTCCAAGTGTAGGCAGAGAACCCTTCATCCTTTCACACTCTCCAAGTGTAGGCAGAGAACCCTTCATCCTTTCACACTTTCCAAGTGTAGGCAGAGAACCCTTCGTCCTTTCACACTCTCCAAGTGTAGGCAGAGAACCCTTCGTCCTTTCACACTCTCCAAGTGTCGGCAGAGAACCGAATCTACTTGGCAGATCTTCTCACAAGAATCTAGAAGGAAGAAAGAAAAGAGTGAAGTAATCTCAATTCATAAGTAGATATTCTTACCTTTGAAATCCAAGTGAAGCCTTCTCGCTCCAGTGGTATGAATCCTCCCTTGAATGCTCTCTTTTACTCTCTCCTTGGCTATTCTCTCAAGAGGCACGAAGATCAAATGACAAAAAGATTGGATGGCCGTCTAATTTGGACTATATATATAAAAGACAAGAAAAACCGCCCAAAAACTATAATTTTTCAATTCTGTACGCAGTGGATCGTCCCGTACGATCGTGGATCATCCTAGACGATTTTACTTAAATGATTTGAAATGACCCTATTTGTATATGTGTATGAAATGTCTTCGTACAGATGATCGTCCCGTATGAACTATATTCGTCCGGTACGAACGGTTATTACAAGGCCGGTTCTAGAAACTGCTGAAAATCTTTCTAAGTCGGTTAATCGTCTGGACGAAAATTTGTTCATCTGGACGAAAATTTTATAGAGGACCAATCGTCATGTACGATAATTAATTTCGTTTGGACGAAAATTTTACAAAGACCAGATCCTCCTGGACGATAATTAATTTCGTCTGGACAAAAATTTTACAGAGGACCAATCGTCATGTACGATAATTAATTTCATCTGGACGAAAATTTTACAGAGACCAGATCGTCCTGGATGATAATTAATTTCGTCCTGGACGAATAGGACTTAAAAAAATTTCTCAAGCCAGTTCCTATTCATTCCATGTGCTCAATAGGAGATAAATGTCTGATCGTCCCGTATAAACTTATATCGTCCCGTACGATCAGTATAAATTATTATATGATCTCATTATGTGTGTGTGTATGTTTTTATTTATTCAAATTATAATCACTCCCTTTCAATTTTGATTCAAAGAAAAGTACAAGCTTCAAATTTACAAAGTATTTCATGCTGAAATTGATTTGAAGTCTTTGCAGTCTGGAGTTTGATTTTCCTGAAATGTTAGTACACACAAGAGCAAATACAAATCTTCTAAAATTGTTAGGAGATAACTACATATTTGAACAATAATATTTGGAATCATCAAAACTACATAAGTTGCAAAAATGAAGCGTGCAAATAGCAACTAATTTAACAGTTATATGATCATTAATATGAATGAATAATCATATCGTATGATTAGTTTAACTAAAATGTTATTCGCGGAGGATGAAACATGGGATGACCAAAATTTTCTGTATTGATCATACAGTATAATCTAGTTCATATAGTATGATCAAAATATCCAAATTAAGTTCATTCAATTGATTAATCATAGGATTAAATTAGGTAATATTTTAAACAACATATAGTACAATTAGGTTTGTACAATACAAATAAAATAACTTTTCAATTTTTGCCTAATTTAATAAATGGTAGGGTTTTTAATTATAACAGATCGTCCAAAATGAAGTGGTGTTTGTACTGTATGATTAGTTATATTTCAAAAATATTTTTCCAGTAAATAAAATATTTTAATTAATTTCTATAGTAATAGATAGTCCAGTACGATATTAATTGTATAGTACGATGTTCAAAAAAATTAAAATATTTAAAATTATTTCTCCTCCCCATGTGTGTGTTTGCATGATCACTAGGCTAGCATACACCCTTACAAAACTTGACTAAAGAAATTAAAATTCAAAAAAAAAATTACATACTCTTTTAATATAACCTGTTATATGCAATCTTGAGCTTGGAATCTTTAAAGATCAATGTATATTGTACCTGAAATGTTAGTTAACACACAAATAGATATGCACTACAAATATTAGGAGAGATAAAGAGATAATCAATAATATTTATTATCATCAAAATCATAAACTCGAGAGCCCGAGTTGCAATAATGACCTCTTTCTAAAATTATGACTAATATGATTAAGACATAGTTCTTGAAGGGTTGGAGTTTAGGATTGGATATAGAAAAAAAAACACCACAGATAGCTGGATTCCTTTTCTCTCTCATAGTGTTTACATATGCATTTTTTAGGTATGATTTACATAAGATAATTAAAATGTCACAATTTACATAAGATATATATTATGATTGATACAAGTATTTGATAAATTTGATAAAACTAATATAAATATATTAGACATATATATAAATCATCTGATTTACATGATATAATGCATAACGTAGACATATATGAGATGTATATGAAAATGACATGTGTAGTGATATAATAAGATGATATATAAATTATTTTGTAACTGGTGGGTATAAGATTGACATAATATAAAGATCATAGCTCACTTGAGTATTGATCACTCCTCTTAAGATATATAGTTATATTAATGGTTTAATATCCTTATGTTCATATAGGATGATCATCAAGATGATTGAAAAGTGTCTCTATAAATCATCTAGTAAGAATGACAACATACAGTATGATTAGTTTAAAAATCAAGGTTTTATTCAATGTGATATCCATGATGATCAGATTTAACCTATATAATTCATCCAGAACAACTTATGTCATATATTATGATTTAACATATTTATTAAATCTTGATTTGATTTACTAACCATGGGAAATAATTTTAATAATATCAAAATCTATTGATTTAACAAACATGCGAGTTTGTGTAGTTAGGTGAAGATTGTATAGTGCAAATTATATTCGTGCAATATGATGTTAATATTTTCTTTGATGGGTTGGTGTGTGTGTGTGTGTAAAGATCATGGAATAACTAACATCATATCAAAACAAAAACAAGTAAAACATAAAATAAAATAAACAAATAACCAGTCACAAATTTCAAAGTTATGACTTATACATTTCAACACAGAAGACTAGTTGATTTCAAATAATTGATGCATTCAACTTCATCATGAATCAAGCAAGAATGTCTATGACACGTAGTCTACTCCACAAGGTGCTAAAGGTGTCATAAGAAAGGGGTTTGGTTAAGATGTCTATTAATTAATCATCAGTTACTAGATGATGTAATTATATATCTACCTTGGCAACATTATCTCTAATGAAATGATATCAAATGTTTATATATTTAGTCTAGGAATGTTGAATTGGATTCTTAGAGATACATATGGAAATAGTGTTCTCACACATGATAGGTATGGTGCCTATAGATAATCTAAGATTTAAGATTTATTATTTTAGCCATAAGACTTGAGCAACATAACTTTCTACAGCAATATATTCTTACTTCATGGTAAATAGGGATATAGATTTTTATTTTCAACTGGATCCTTAGACTAAGGATTATCTTAAGAATTGACAGGTTCTAAATCTTCTTTTTCTATCAATTATACATCCTACAAAGTTTGAGTCAGACTATCCTATGATTTCAAAGGATGAATTATATCTAAGATATCAGATTCTTAGGTTTTGGGTTCTTAGAAGATATCTAAAAAAATTGTTAAAGATAGTTATATGGACACCATAGGATCAGCTTGAAACCTAGAACAAAGATAAACACTAAACATAATATCGGATCTACTAGTAATCAAATATAAAAGAGTTCCTATAATTTCTCTTTACTTCTTTTGATCCACATAATGGTGTGTTTACTATCTTAAGCATTTTGCATCTCATATTTCTTTAGGAAGTCCTTGATTTACTTTCTTTGACTAAGAAAAGTTCCATTATCCCTTTGTTTTGCACTAAATCTAAGAAAGAAAGTAAACTATCACATCATACTCGTCTTAAATTTCTCACTCATTATTTTTGAAAAAATCATCACAAAGATTTCTATTAGTTGAACCAAATAATATGCCATCCACATAAATTTAAATAATGAGTAAATTATCTCATATTTTCTTTAGAATAGGTTGGTATCAAAGCTACCTTGTGTTAAGCCTATCATACCAAGCTATGGGTTCTTACTTTAATCTATATAATGCCTTTTTTTTTTAATTATAGACAAAATCAAGAAAGGTTGGACTTTTAAATCCAAGGGGTTATTCTATATATACATCTTTTTTAATTACCCCTTTAAAAAAGGCACTCTTAACATCCATCTAATATAGTTTGAAGACTCTAAAGAAGAAAATGTCAATAGAACTCTACTTACTTCTAACATAGCTATAGGGGCAAAGGTTTCTTTAAAATCAATTCCATATATTTTATTATACCCCTTACCTACCAAGCTAGTTGTGTTCCTAGCCACTATTCAAAAGTCGTTCATCTTATTCTTAAAAACCCACTTTGTTCCTATAATACTCTAGTTCTTAGGTATGCTAACCAACTCATAAACATCATTCCTAATAAATTGATTCAATTATTCTTTTTAGTTAGGATCCATAATTCTTTAGATATGGCTTATTCTATGTTTGAGGGATCTAACATAGAAATGAAAGCAAAATGACTAACATCCTTTTTAAGTTCATGCCTATTTCTAACACTTATAGATGGATCTCCTAACATAAGATCCTTAGGATGACTAAATGAATATCTTTAATATCTGGGCATTGGATCCTGAGGCTCTACTCTATTTTCTAGGTTAATGGACTTTATTACATAGGTTACTTTTACCACTTCTTCTTCTTCTGACCTATGCTCAATAGATTTTTTAATTCATCAAATACTACATGGGTGGTCTCCTCTGCCACTAAGGTCCTCCTATTGAAAAATCCATAGGCTTTACCATTAGATGAATATCCTAAGAAAACTCCTCCATCAAATTTAGGGTCAAAGTTTCCTAAAGGAGATTTTCCATTTATTAGAATAAACACCTTACAACAAAAGACATGAAGGTGAGAGAGATTGGATGTCCTACCTATGAGTAACTCATATGGTGTTTTATTGAGTTTGGATTTGATATCAACCTTATTAAGAACATAGTAAACAAAATTTACTATTTAAGACCAGAAATATCTAGGGAGTGAATACTTAGCTAGCATGGATCTAATAGCTTCTACCAAGGTTATATTCTTTATTTTAGCATCCCGATTCTACTGAGTGGTTCTAGGAGACAAAAATTTATGTTTTATCCCAAGATCCTTACAAAATGATTCAAACCTATCATTTTTAAATTGCCTACCATGTTCACTATAAATAGTTAAAATTTTGCACCCTAATTTATTTTAAATCCATGTATAAAATATCCTAAATTCCTCAAATGGATCACTCTTATGAGATACAAATCTAACCCATGTAAATATAAAGTAATCATTAACAATCATAAATCCATAAGTTTTCCCACCAAAGTTGGCAGTGTTAAACAGTCCAAACAGGTCCATATGGAGGATTTCTTGAGGTCTATAGGTGGTGATTTCCTTTATGGGATAAAATAAAGATTTTATTTACTTTCCTAGTTGATAGTCATCACAAAGGTGGTTCTTAGAGAATTCTAGTTTGGGTATGCCTCTAAATAGGTCATTTTGGGCTATCTTTCTAAGTTTGTTCATGCTTGCATGACATGGTCTCCTAGGCCATAGTCCAGATTCATCAGCAACAATTTTCAAATATAAAGAATTTGAATATTCAATATAATTTAAATTAACCTAGTAAATATTATTAATTCTTTTTCCCTCTAAAATAAGTTTTCCATTCAAGCTAATCAAATATCTAGTAAATAAAAACTTAATATCAAATCCTTTATCAAATAATTGGCTAATGCTAAGCAAGTTTTTTTTTATCTCATTTACTAGTAAAACATCCTCAATGATAAAATATTTAGAATTACTAATAATACCTGAACCTACCACTTTCCTGGTAGTATTCTCTCCTGATGTAACCTTTCCTACTGCCTTGGCCTCTAGATAGATAAATTGCTTCATATCTCCAGCAATATGTCATGAGCATCTATTGTATAGGTATTACATGCTCTCACTAGGTCTTTTGTGAGAGCACCCCTATAATGTCAATCAAATATTAGATTTGAAAACCTAAATGAGTTTGGGTTTAACCTTATTCTTAAATGAATTATTAAATGTGACCAATCATACCGTATGATCTTAATTGTACTGTGCGATTGCAAGAGAAAAAAATATGGTCATCCCATAGATCATACCAAATGAAACCTTAATTTTTTGAACTAGTCAAATAGTATAATATCTATATCACACTATACAAACTATTGGTTTATACTAACTATACTTTATAATGGGAATCATACTAAATGATCAATAGAAATAATTTCCAATCATCCCCATGATCATCTTGTACAAATAGAGTAAATTAAATTAATCATATGGTATGAAGTCATAATTATACTGTATGAAATGTTTATTAAAATTAGATAATTTGTCTAAATGACTGTTATCATCATACTGGAAGAGTCATATTTTTAAACTAATTATATTTATAACCCCATATTGTATTGTATAAATAGAGATAACCAAATTGAAAATTTTGGGTTTTTTTAAGCCTAATACTTAAGCAAGTGAAGTCTTTTCCAAAAAAGACTTTTTCTATTGAAGGAACTCTGAGGGATATTTTTTCTTGAGAGTTTTAGGATTAGTATGGAATAAGAAGGTTAGGTTTTGTGTGAGGGAGAAGTAGTGTGAGGGGTTTTACATAGTTTCTCCAAGCAAGCTTGCACCTAGCTTCCACTTGTGGCCTTCGAGAGTTCTTGAAGATTCTCTTTGGAGCGAAGCTTCAAAGTCAAGATTCTAGGGTGCTCTGCCTTCATCAGGAAGATGAAAAAGGATTTTGGTTCTCTACTATCACCATGAGGGAGAAGAAGGATTCCATGTTTTCTACATTCTCCATGAGGGAGAAAAAGGATTTAGGATTAGTTTCTGTCACTAGAAGGGTGACATAGCTTCTAGTTCTACGTCACACCAAGTTTGGTGGAAGTGGTATTATAAGTGATTCTTCACCTTGTTGTGGGGCAAAATAATAATCACTATATTGTTAGTGCAATACCTTGAGTGGAGGATTATGGGGAGTGGACGTAGGTCACAGTTGATTGAACTATCATAAAATCTCTGGTGTGCTATTTTTTATTTATGTTTTACATTCCTACATTTTTATTTTTACAATTTAATTTTTTGTATAATCTCATTGTTTATTATCAACTACAATTAGGTTAATTTGTGGTTTGGAAAAATGATAATTGTCATCTCTCGATTTATATATTTGTGCTTTAAAACAAAAAGTATTTCGAACTCTGATTTGATTATGCATGTGCTAAGTTACTTATTAAGAATTATTTTTATAAACATTTTATAACAAAATTAAAAATATTAATACTACAGTATTTTCTTTAAAAGCATCAATTCAACCCCCCTCCCTCTTGGTGGGCCTCAGGATAGTTATTTGGTGTCTCACAATCTCTGTGAACTTTCAAGTGGTATCAGGGTGGTTCTTGAAATTTAGATTTTAAAATATTCAACTAAAGATCTAATGGCATAATATGGAAAAAGAATTATTGCAGAGGGTTATTTAATAACTCGTCCACTATTATTTGATAACATTCCTTTCCATTTTTTCAAAAAATTTGCATGTCTATATTTCTACAATCCATTTACTATAAATTTGGCATATCATTTCAAACTAGTTATCCACTTCCATCTTAAGTAGGTAATGGTGTCAAAACTTAAATTATGTTTACTAAATGCACTCATGAAAAAGAGAATATGCTAAATTGAATGCTAAATGTCTAAATTCTTTTTTTGTGCATTGAAATATGAGGACTACATTTGATTATCTATCTATACTATGGGGAATGAAAAATGGGATAGATTATGCATTATAAATAAGGGAACTAGTGAAGTTAAACAATCTAAGTTAAATCTTTTACTACATGACTATAAACTATTTCACATGAAACCTAGTGAAATTGTATCTAAAATGTACATAACTTTCACCTAGATAATGATATTCTTTCATGCACTAGGTAGAGAATTTTCTTATTCTAAAAAATTTAATAATATTTTACATTGTCTACTCAATTCGTATGATGCTAAAGACACTTATATCTCAAATTTTAAAGATTTAAATGTATACTCAATTAGTAACTTTCTTGGATCACTAATTGCCTACGAGAAAGAAGTGAGTCAAAGGCAACTTGATATAGGTGAAAAGAAGAAGGAGAAAAATGTGGCTCTGAAGGAAAATAACTTGGGAAATGACAATTCTATAGTGGAGGAGGAGGATGACATTGCATTGATGACCCATAAGTTCAAAAGTTTCTTAATGAGAAAGCAAAAGCGTTATCAACATTAATGGAATAAAGGTAAAAGCAATAAAAAGTTAAAGTGTCATCTAACACAATATGCTTTGAATACATGAATATAAAACATCTCTGAATAGACTATCCTAACCTCAAGGCTCACCCAATCAAGGAGAAGGGTAAAGAGAAGGAATAATTCAAGAAGGGGAGGAATAGGACACATAAGACATTTTGGGCCGACTCTGCCTCAGAATCATCGAAATAAGAAGTAGAAGAGGAGGTAACAAACCTATATGTCTTATGGCTAATAATAATCTTGATTAGTCATATCAAGATGAAGTATGTTAACTATCCTATGATGAATTGTTTATTATTTTAGAAAAAATTCATGATTTGTATAGAAAGCTTAAGTAGATGCATGCTATCCTAAAAAGAAACTTTTCTAATATGCATAAAGTGCATATTAGTCTTATAACTACGAATTATACTTTTGATTGTGATCACATATCTGTACTCGATGATTATGATGTATTAAATAAGAACCATGTTAACCTAACTAATGCACATAAATCCTTGATGAAAAAGCATATTGAGTTGGAAGAATCATTTAAATAATTAGAAATACTTACAAGTGAGTTAGATAGTGGTAAGCATGCATTGAAGTTAGAAGTAGCAAATCTTGAAAGTGCAAAAGAATTCCTAAAAGTAAAACTAAATGCACATCAAAATAAGAAACCATCACTTACTTTGGCATAGTGGCATAACTCATCACCACAGCAAGCATCATATAACCCTAGTAAGATGCACCATAACCCACATAGACTAGTGAATCCTTTTTTTTGGTGTTGGTGTCATTCTTATGGCATGCTAGGTCATATACTCCCACACTTATACTATACACCATAAGACACAACTAATGTGGAGATTAAAATTACATGGATCATAGCATTTCATTCATACATCTCATTCATCAAAGCATAAGGTCAAACCCAAACTCACTTGGGTTCCCAAATCTAATGCTTAAAAGACACTATAAGAGTGCTCTCAAAAAAGACATAGTAAGAGCATGTAGAACCTGGACAGTAGATACTCAAGGAACATGATTGGAGATTTGAAGCAATTCATCACACTAGAGGCTAGGTCAGGAGGCAAAGTCACACTTGGAGACAACACCATAAGGAAAATGGTTGGCTTAGGTATAATTGGAAACTCTAAGAATTTTATGATTTAAAATGTTTTATTAGTAGATGTTTTAAAGAATAATTTACTTAGAATTAATCAATTGTGTGACAAGGGTTTTGATATCAAATTTTTATCTATAAAATACATTATTAGCTTGAATGGTAAATTAACCTTATAAGGGAAAAGAATAAATAACGTATATATGCTTGATTTAAATTACATTTAATATTCTTATTTTATGTGTTTGAAAACTATTATTGACAAATATCGGCTATGGCATAGGAGAATATGCCATGCAAGCATGATGACATATAGGAATATTACCCAAAAAAACCTAGCTTAAGGCATACCCAAGTAAGATTTCACTAAGGACCACCTATTTGATGTTTGTTAACTAAGAAAATAAGTTAAGTCTTTATTTCATTCAATTAAATACGTAAACACCATTAGGGAACTAAAAATTCTTTATATCAACTTATTTGGACCCATTAGTATAACCAATATAAGAAGGAAATCATATGGATTTGTAATCATTGATGACAACTCTAGATTCATTTGGATTAGATTCCTAGCAAAAAGGAGTGAATCATTTGAGGAATTTAGAACTTTCTCCATATGGATGAAAAGAAAGTTAGGATATAAAATATAAACTATTCATAGTGATCATGGTGGAGAGTTTGAGAATAATAAATTTGAATCCTATTAAAAAGATATAGGGATAGAGCATAACTTTTTTGCCCATAAGATATCTCAATAAAATGCAATAGCTAAAGAAAGAATATAACTTTAGTAGAAGCTACTAGGGTCATGCTAGTTGAGTATTCTCTCCCTATATATTTTTTGGGAAAAGTAGTAAATACTACTTATTATGTTTTAAATAGGGTGACTGTTAGATCCAAGTTAGATAAGACACCTTATAAGCTCCATAAGGGTAGGACACCCAGCCTTTCTCACTTATCCTTGGGTGTAGATGTTTTATCTTGATCAATAAAAAATCACCTTAAGGAAAATTTGAACCCAAATCTAATGGATTTTTCTTAGGTTATTCAACAGTAGATAAGGCCTATAGAATTTTTAATTAAAGGACCACAGTAGTAGAAGAATCTACCCATGTTATGTTTGATGAATCTTATAAAAACCTCTAAATCTATACCAAATGAAGAATAAGAAGAAGAAGAAGAGGTCATCCAAGGGGTAGAAACCATTGACTTAGGAGATAGAGTAAAACCTCAGGAACCCTTGCCTAGAGAATAGAGATACTAATCTAGTCATCCTAAAGAACATATCCTATAAGACCCATCTAATGGTGTTAGAACTAGGAATGGACTTAGTAAGGAGGTTAGTCGTTCTACATTTATCTTCATGATAGAACCTACCAATATAGATCAAGCCCTAGCTGAAGAATTCACGATCCTCATAATATAAGAAGAGCTAAATTAATTTATTAAAAATGATGTATGGGAACTGGTTAAGAGGCCTGAGGACCATAGTATTTTTGGAACAAAATATGTTTTTAATAATATAATGAATGATTTTGTAATAGTGGTAAGGAATAAGGCTAGATTAGTAGTTATGCGATATAAGTAGATTGAAGGAACAAATTTTGAAGAAACCTTAGCCCTAATAGCTAAACTAGAAGCCATAATGGTGCTATTAGTCTTTGCTTACTTTAGAGGGTTCAAGTTGTATCAAATGTATATTAAGAGAATCTTTTTGAATGAGGTGATTAAAGAAGATGTGCATGTTCAGAAACCCCCAACTTTTAAAAATTCACATTTTCCCAATAATGTGTTCAAGCTAAAAAGATATTATATGGATAAAAGCAAGCACCGAGAGCTTACTATGAAAGGCTAAGCACATTCCAACTAAAAAGAACCTTTGTTAAGGGTCTATAGGAAAAGATATTCTCATTGTTCAAATTTATGTCAATGATATATTATTTAGATCTACGAATAGAAATCCTTGGGATGAAATTTCAAATACATTGAGTGAAGATTTTGAGATGAGCTTGATGGGAGAGCTCAATTACTTCTTTAGATTTTGTGTGAAGCAAAGGGATGATGGAACCTTCCTTAGCTAATAAAAATAAATCAAATATATTCTTAAAAGTATAAAAAGGATAATGCTAAGGCAATAAATACTCCTATGAGCTCTACTATTCAGTTAGATAGGGATCCAAATAGAAAATTAGTTTATTAGAATAAATATAGAGGGATAATTAGTCACTTCTTTATTTGACTACCATTATACTCAATATAATGTTTAGTGTATGTCTCTGTGCTAGATTTCAGACTGATTTAAAAGAATCTCAATGATTGTTCTTAAAAGAATCCTTAGATACCTATTAAGCACCCAAAACCTAGGTATATAACACTCAAGAAATAGCTCATCCTTTGAAATCAAATTATATTAAGATAGACTTTATATAATGTAGGGTAGATAGGAAAATTACATCATGAGCCTATCAGTTCATAGGATAATCATTAATTTTCTAGTATAGTAGAAACTAAAAATACAATAGCCCTATCTACCATTGAGGTAGAATACATTGCTATAGGAAGTTGCGTTGTCCAAGTCCCATGGTTGTAGCAATAAATCCTAGACCTAAGACTACCTATAGGCACCAATCCTATCATTTGTGATAACAGTAGTGCTATTTGCATATCTAAAAATCAAATTCAACACACCTGCATAAAGCATATAGATATTAGGCATCATTTTATAAGAGATCATGTAGCTAAGGGAGATATAGAGCTACACCATATAGCTACTAGAGACCAATTGGTAGAAAATTTTACTAAACCCCTAGCCTATGACACATTTAACACCTTCAGGACTAGATTAAGTGTTATAGACATTCATGTTTGATTCAAGATTAATCTAAATTTTTCTATCTTTTGAAATCAACCATTTTTTGTGAGCATTGAGTGTGTCATTTTTTGTTTTTTATGTTTGTTTGTGTATATTACTTTAATTTTATTTTATTATTGTTTAGTAGATGTACCATTATCATCAGAAACACTTCATTGGCTAAAAACAAAAAAAAAACTAAAACTAAAAATCAAAATTTCCTCACATTGTATTATATCATTCACTTCGTATTATACAATCTACACATCCTTGAAAAAATCTCTACCCTAAATTAAATAAATGGTCCAGATAAGTTCAATCATAGATAAATATACTATATAACCACTCTTTTGTACTATATGATACACGTGTCAAAGGCTTTCAGACAAGTTCTAGTTATTCGGTATGATAATAATTACACTTTCATATTTTATGAACACATGTTTGTACTATATGATCCATTTAGTCAAAAAGCATACAAATGACTCCTCGGGATGAACAAAACATCTGAAGATCATCCAGTATGATTCTAATCATACTATATAATTTGACCACCTTTCTTACTAGGTCGTCCATACAATTTAACTCGTTATGATCGTATTCTATGATTACCTGAAAAGTATATAAATTAGAGGGATTTCCTTAGTTCAAATGACTCAACATTGAATTACTTCTTTCTATCAAACATTATCTTAATAACGTTCATTCTTAAAAGGTCAGTGGTAGCAAATGAGGTTGCATGTCCCAAGGAGGCCCTTCCTCTCATCGCTAAGTCAACGATCAATTTTAATCCAATAAAGATGAAGCTGCCTACTATTGATATAAGAAAGCTCACATCACCCCCTTTAGAATACTAAATCAACATGAATTTAACTTTGAGGTGATGAATCTTTTTTCCTTGACCAACTTCATTTCATTCTCACTCTAGCGTGTCCCTTTAAATTAAAACTCTTATATGAATTCCTTGTAAGCCTTAGGATTAGTGATGTTGCACACATATAACTTTGTATGCACGTCACCATCATGTAGAAAACACTAAAGAGGATTTAAGGGAATATATCCATATTTCCATAGAAGGACCTCGATATAATCCATGGCCTCTAGGAATTATTTTGACTAGAGTACAGTAAATCATACTATGAAAAATGTCACCCTAAATCACCACAAACATTTAGCCCACTCTTTAAACAAGAATGCACATGTTATCTAGCATGTTCTTTAAACCTGAATCATACCTAAGTTAGAGATCATGTCAATTGAAAATCTATATTTAGGGATTATAATTTTGAAGATAGGAAACATTTCGGACATTTCTTTTTTTCTACTTTTTCCCTACCTACTAACGTTTCAGGTCTACAAGATCAATTGCAAATCAAGAAAACTCAAGATTGGATGGATTAGGACTAAGTCAGTCTGTAAGTGTACGTCAAGTGTTTTTACCTTTTCTTAAGTTAAATGTAACAAAGTAGGTCATAATGCTAAGTAACCTTATACTTAAACACTCAGGGGGAAAAATTCTTTCTGTTTTAGAGTTTTTTATTTTTAATCATATCAATTGCGGATCTATGGTTTATGATTTTGATGATAGAAAACATTACTTATTTCTCTACGATTGCCTTATGTGCTAACATTTCAGGTCCACACGATCGGACTATAATTTGGAACCAGCTCAAGATTGGGTAGACTAGGTCTGAGTCAGTTTGTAATCTTTTTTTTTCTTGAGTCTGTTGTATTTGTTGTGGGACCTATTGATTTGTAACTTGGAGGATTTCCTGTTATTCCCTAAAAGATTTCCATTTTTGGTAATATTGACCGGGACGATATTTATATCGTTATGGACGATATGTCCAAAATCAGAAACCTTAATTAGGGCATCCTCACTAAGGCAGCCATCATAAACATATCGGCCTGGATGATACTTGTATCGCCCAGGATGATTTTCTCAATTTAGAAAGAATCAGCCGCCATAATCAGTTTAGGTATTCTTTATTTTAGGAAATCGGGCAGGATGATATTTCTATCGTCTAGGACGATCTAACTCAATCATACCTAAATTGATCTAGTATTATTTGGAAATCATTAATAGCTGATTGATATGATCACATCGTCCGGGACGATCTTATGATCGGCCAGGACGATGGCCTGGATGATTGACTTCGGACAGCACCAAATCAGGGCGACGATCAGGACGATTAAAATTGATTTTAAACTAATCGTCCGGGACGATCGTGAGATCAGCTAGGATGGTATAACCAATTTTTTTCTGATCGTCCCAAATCGTCCCAGACCATTGAGCTGAATTTGAACTAATCGGCCAGGACGATATACCTATCGTCCTAGACGATAATATCGGCAACTTGCATTAATGAGCTCATTTTGAGAGCTTCTATTTAAGCTTTGGCATGGAAACTTTTGTAAGTTTCTTTGGTAGCCATTGTAGCTTCGTTCTTGTGGGGGAAACTTGAAGATAGAGCTTGAAAGGGAGAGAGGAAAGGGTGGAGTTTGAGAGGGAGAAGATCCTGTGAGGGGGGAACTCAAGGGAGTGTGGAGGGGATTCCACACGGTTGCTCTGGCAAACTCGCACCTTTGTACCATCGGATTCAAGGCTTGTCTCGATGTAAGTTCACCAAAGAAGAAGATCTCCTTGGTGTCAAAGGACCCGGCAACTCCACCGCACCGAGGAAGGTGGAAGTGATTTTGTAAGGGCTTCTCCGCTTGCTGTGGGGGCTAAAGGAGAGTCATGATTTTAGTGCAATACTTAGAGGGTGCCTCCAAGGAGTGGATGTAGGTCAAGGTTTGACCGAACCACTATAAATTTGGTGTGTTCTTTTCTTATTATTGCTTCCGCATTTATTTTTCTTCCGAACTTTGTTTGTAGTGCTTTTGGTTGGAGTTTTATCTTAGATTTTAAAGTTTTCCAATTCACCTCTCTCTTGGTTTGCTTGGGCTAGTTCTATAGGGCTTAACATCCCTAACAAACTTTTAAGTGGTATTAGAGCAAGTTTTCATAAAAGAAGTTTTTAAAAAGCTTTTGAATTTCGATCCATGGCTAATCGTACTATTGCAGAAGGTTATTCAATCACCATACCTCCTTTATTTGAAAATATGTCATTTGATTTTTGTAAAACTCGCATGTCTATTTTCTTGCAATCGATTAATTTTTGTATGTGGCATATGATTTTAACTGGTTATTCATCATCATCACGTATTGTTAATGGGGTTAAAACTGATATTCCTTTTAATCAATGGAATAGGGAAGAACAAGTAAATGCTCAATTGAATGCAAAATCTTTAAACTGTTATTTTTGTGCTTTAAATTCTGTTGATTTCATGTTAGTATCCTCGTGCACTACCGGTAAGGAAATTTGGGATAAATTGCACACCATATACGAAGGCACTAATGAAATCAACCAATCCAAGTTGAATTTGTTAATGCATGATTTTAAATTATTTTCCATGAAACCTTTTGAAACGATCTTAAACATGTATACCATATTCATTCAAATTGTAAACTCATTGCATGCTTTAGGAAAAGATTTTTTAAATTTTGAAAAAGTTAACAAAATTCTTCGATGTCTACTGGATAAATTTGATTCTAAAGTTATTGCTATTTGTGAATGTAAAGATTTGAAAGTATATTCTATTGATAATTTGATTGGCTCATTCATTGCCCACGAGCAAGGTTTTGGTCAAAGACTTTTGGATGCAGGTGAAACGATCGTTCTAAAAGATGAAGATATGGAAAGAGGAAGCTTAGTTGGTGACGATAGCAATGACCTGTCAAGCAAATCACAAAGCTCACCAAAGCATAAGAAAAAGTGGAAAAAAGGTAAAAATGGTAAGGATGTTCATATTCCTTCTGACGTTATTTGCTTTCGATGTAGGAAACCTGGACATATGAAAAATCAGTGCCATAATTTAAAAATTATTCCTACGAAAGAAAAGGGCAAGGCGAAACAAACTTTGAACTGGGGAAATAATGAAAGGCGTAAAATCTCGTGAGCAGATCTGGTCTCTGAAGCATCGGACCAGGAGAGAGATAATGGTTAAAATCCTTTCGAGTTTTTGTTGTGTTTTTGTTTTTATGTTTTTATTTTTTATTTTGTGTTTTAGTTTTGTTTATTCTTTGAAATTTTTGTTTTCATTATATTTTTCTCTTATCAATACACACATGCACTTTTCTAAAAATGAAAAATATACTTCCTAATTTTTTTTTAAATCTTTGGTAAGTTGTGTTTGACTTCTCTAAAATAGTCAAAGGAAAGAAACTCATTTATTTTTAACTCTCAATCCCTGTTTTCTAAAAAAGGTTATCTTACTTTTGATTTAAAATCTTTTTCATCTTTTAAATTGGTTTTTGAAACAAAATTTTTTATCTCCCTACATTTTTTTTTTGAATCTTTTACAAGTTTTTAAATCTAACTCATAATTTTATTAATCAAGCAATTCGCTTTGTCACTAAGATGGGTTTTCCTTTGTTTTTAAGATTTAAGAAAGGAAGCATATTCAAAAATTGGCCAATGATGCCAAAAATAAGATGCACAAAGATGCCAAATTGAAAATATATAATACACAAAGTGTATCAAAAGATGCGTAGTGCGCCAACTAATTGTCAATAGGCATAAAATGAGCCCACAAAGTTAATGCTTACCATTCTTGTACTTCTTAAAAAGCTTAAGAAAACCCTTGATACTTTCGATACTTGAGTTTGAAAATTTTGATTCTTGATTCAAAAATTTGTGCATTGATCTTCTATTAGATATATTTTATGGAAGGAGTTTTTAAAAAATTATTGTTTCTTTCTCTAACTTATTCCTTGAATTAGATCTTGAATTAAAAAGTTTTTTTTGCCTTTTTAAAGAAATTGAGTTTGGATTATCAATTTATGAGTTTTTAACCTTTTCTGGGCTATGCGTTGTCAAATTCAATTCTACTATGATTTTGATTAAAACCAAGAGGTAACTTTATCATTTTAAGAATATTTTGTTTTCTCACTAGATCAGGGAGCGTTCTTTGTGTTTTTTTTTTCTTCGTACCTCCTCTCTTTTTGATAATGTCAAACGGGGAGAACGTACTATTGATTTTGTATCCATTTCTTTCTTTCTTTTCAAAAATTTTAAAACATCAAAAATATTTTTATATCCCCTATTTTTTTAAAAAAGGGTTTATTCTAGTGAGGGGGGGATTAGGAGATATTACTTTTTTGAAAATTCAAATTGAATTATTTGCCATCATCAAAAAGGGGGAGATTGTTGCGGATTTATGGTTTATGATTTTGATGATAGCAAACATTCCTTATTTCTCTATGATTTCCTTATGTGCTAACGTTTCAGGTCCACATGATCGGACTACAATTTGGAACCAGCTCAAGATTGGGTAGACTAGGTCTAAGTCAGTTTGTAATCTTTTTCTTTTCTTGAGTCTATTGTATTTGTTGTTGAACCTATTGATTTGTAACTTGGAGGATTTCCTGCTATTCCCTAAAAGATTTCCATTTTTGGTAATATCATCCGGGACGATATTTATATCATCCTGGACGATATGTCCAAAATCAGAAACCTTAATTAGGCCATCCTCATTAAGGCAGCCATCATAAACATATCGGCCTAGACGATTCTTGTATCAGCCAGGACGATATTCTCAATTCATAAAGAATCAGCCGCCATAATCATAATCAGTTTAGGTATTCTTTATTTTAGGAAATCGTCCATGACGATATTTATATCGTCCAGGACTATCTAACTCAATCATACCTAAATTGATCTAGTATTATTTGGAAATCATTAATAGCTGATTAATACTATCACATCATCCGGGACGATCTTATGACCGGCCAGGATGATGGCCTTGACGATTGACTTCGGCCCGCACCAAATCAGTGCGATGATCAGGACGATTAAAATAGATTTTAAACTAATCATCCGGGACGATCATGAGATCGGCCAGGATGATATAACCAATTTTTTTCTGATCGTCCCAAATCATCCCAGGCCGTTGAGTTGAATTTGAACTAATCGGCCAGGATGATATACATATAGTCCTGGATGATAATGTCGGCAACTTGCATTAATGAGCTTATTTTGAGAGCTTCTATTTAAGCTTTGGCATGGCAACTTTTGTAAGTGTATTTGGCATCCATTGTAGCTTCGTTCTTGTGGGGAAAACTTAAAGAGAGAGCTTGAAAGGGAGAGAGGAAAGGGTGGAGTTTGAGAGGGAGAAGATCCTGTGAGGGGGGAACTCAAGGGAGTGTGGAGGGGATTCCACACGGTTTTTCTGACAAACTCGCACCTTAGTACCATAGGATTCAAGGCTTGTCTCAAGGTAAGTTCACCAAAGAAGAAGATCTCCTTGGTGTCAAAGGACCCAGCAACTCCGCCGCACCGGGGAAGGTGAAAGTGATTTTGTAAGGGCATCTCCGCCTAGCTGTGGGGGCTAAAGGAGAGTCACAATTTTAGTGCAATACTCGGAGGGTGCCTCCAAGGAGTGGATGTAGGTCAAGGTTTGACCGAACCACTATAAATCTGGTGTGTTCTTTTCTTATTATCTCTTCCGCAATAATTTTCCTTCCGCACTTTGTTTGTTGTGACTTTGGTTGGAGTTTTATCTTGGGTTTTAAAGTTTTCCAATTCACCTCTCTCTTGGTTAGCTTGGGCCAGTTCTATAGGGCTTAACATCCCTAACAAACTTTCAATATCATCCAGGATGATATAAAATTATCCTAGATGATCTATTAAAAATAGAAACCTTAAGAAGTGCATCCTAGTTAAGGCAATCGAAATTAAGCAAATTGACCTGGATGATATTAGCATCATCCTAGACGATATACTCAAATCAGAAAGAATCAGCTGTAAACTATTTTAGATATGTTATTATTTTTGGATATTATGGTGCATTACAATTATGCCTAAATTTGTTAGATGATTAAGGAAAGCAATTAAGGTTTGATTGATCGATCATATCGTCCTGAATGATCGGTAGATCATCTTAGACTATCAACTAAACAAACCTTAGTTTCTTCCTGGATGACCAAAATGATGTTTTGGATGATGTGTATTCATTTGAACTAATCATACTTGATGATCCAAAAATTATCCAGGATGATCAGTTATTTTTTCATCGTCCAACATAAAAAGTCTAGCCGAATAGAGCAATTATCTAGATGATACTTGATGTTTTGAACTAATCATATAGGATGATAAGATGATCAAAATAAATAAATCTTCTAATCATCCAGCCTCCCCCATTTCATCCTAGCTGATTGAGCGGAATTTGTACTAATCGTACATGACGATCCGTAGATCATCCTGGATGATATTTATCAATTTGTTACTATTTAAGGCAAATTTTAATCCCTTATACATAAGGCCACTTATTTACTCAAGATTGTATCTTTTACAATTGTCCAGACCTAAGAGAGCCGAGAGGAGAGGGAGAGCTTGAGAGAGAGAGAGAGAGAGGATCTTGTAAGGGGGAGTTTATGAGGGTTTCATAAAGGTTACTCCAAGAAAGGATCCAAGTCATCTTCTTTAGTAATCATCCCTTGTTCCTTGGAGGTTCCAGAGAGGTCTACTTTAGCAATTGATCGAGGTTCTCTGCCTACTTCAGGAGGAAGTGAGAGGAGTTTGGTTCTCTGCCTGCATCAGGAGGAAGCGAAAGGAGTTGAGCTCTCTGCCTCACTAGGGTCGGTGGAAAGGACTTTTTTTAGAGGCTTCTCCACCTTGATATAGGAGCAAAAAGAGAGTTATTGAGTTTAGTGCAATACCCAAAGGAGAGACTCTGGGGAGTGAACATTGGTCAAGTTGACTGAACCACTATAAAATCTAGTGTATTCTTTCTTATTGCATTTCCATGTTTAATTTTTACATTTTATTTTTGTAGGTGATTATTTGGTTTAATCATGATTTTTGTTTGAGAATTTTTTAAAACACCAATTCACCACCCCCCCCCCCTCCCCCTCTTGGTTTGCCTTGGGCTAGTTCATAAGAGCTTAACATTCCTAACAAACTTTCATTGTCAATATCACTCCACTCCTTTCCTTGGTCACCTAATTCATCATGTCTGATACCAAATTTGATGAAGCTCAAATGATTGTCGATTATATCAAAATTTTGACCCATATTTGACTTCCCTCGACTTCTAAAAACATAATATTGCCCCTGGTCACATCATTTCCTATATTCTTGAAAAGAAATATGAACTTACCTACCATGTACCTCCTGATAATGTTCTTATTTTCTATACTTATTAATAATGGGGGTAAGAGAATGAGGGATTTGATTTATAGAAAGAATGGGGATCTGGTCCTACATCTACATTTGTGCTAGAAGCAACACCAACACCACCACCTGTACTAGCCTACACCTCTTACACTTACAAGGAAATAATATAAATGTTTAATTGACTATAATGCCACCTAAACTCATATATGCAACAACAACAACAGCATGAGGCAGATAAGGAGTGGTTTGGGTAATAATTCTCCTCAATATATGAATTACACTACTCAATCTATAAATATTTTCAACCACCACCACCACTACTTAATCATGGGCCTTCCTAGCTTTAGTTTTTTGTGTGATGTATTTCATGTTTTTAATGTTTTATAGTTTCATTCATGTCTTATGTGTTCCTCCTTTTTGGTGATGTCAAAAGGCGGATTAAGTGGTTAGTTGTCTTGGTTGCATGTATGTTTGCACTTATTAATTAGTTTTATTTATTCTTACAATTGTGTTTGTGTTTTTTTTTTATTACTTATGTTTTATCTTATTATTTAAAATTAAAAAAAAATTCTTACCCCTACTTTAAAATTTTATCACATAGTGAGCGGGGAGATTAGGAAAAAAGAGCATTAATTTGCTCTTCAATTAAAAATATTTGTCGTCATCAAAAAGGGGGAGGTTATTATGATCCAGGATCCCTAGCTTGTAATTTTGATGATAATAAATATTATTGATTGACTTTTTAATTCTCCTAGAATATATATTGGAGATTATATTTTCTATGCACACTAACATTTTAGGTACATCATACACCATTCAAGATTACTGAAGAGTCATGTTTGGGTAGAAAAGGATTTCAATCAAAAGAGTATGTAATTTTTAAATTTCTTTTATTTTCTATCCTTTGATTCCGACCATGTTAAGGGTGTATATAAAATTGGTGACCATGTAGAAACACATAGGGGGAGTGGGGAAAATTTGAGATGAAAATTTTTCATCTGGTTGCATTATATGATAATGATCATACTATACAATCAGTTATACGAAGAAAAGGGTTAATGACTAATTGAATCATTAATGTTAATGAAATGATCATACTATATGATATAGATTGTATTATATGATTTGTTTTAATTTGAGAAACCCTAGCCACCACATAAATTAAGTAAGAATATTAAAAGTTAAATATTAAACTAATTATATTGTACAATTACAATCGCATAGTATGATATTTGAAATATTACATAAAATATCTACGAGAATTAGTTAATTAAATAAGGCTAATCATATAATATGATCTTGATCGTACTATATGATTGACAGAGATGAAATCTAGTCATCGTAGAGATTGTAACAAACAAAATCTTGATTATTAAACTAATCATATAATATGATATCTATATTATAATATATGACCAATTGGTATTACCCTAACCATATTTTATGATGGGAATCATACCAAATGATCGATAGAGAAGATTTTTAATTGTCCATGTGATCATCCTGTATGAATAGAGTGAAATAAACTAATCATATTATATAAAGTTACAATCATACTATGTGATGTGTTTGCTAAAATTGAATAGTTATTCTAAATGACTATTATCATCTCATTGAATGGGTCATATTTTTGAATTGATTATATTGTATGACCACAAATCATACTATATGAATAAAGACAATTAAATTAAAAAATTAAGGCTTTTTTAAGTGTATTACTTAAGTAACCTTTTGAAGTCTTTTGAAGTCTTTTTTCAAACAAAATCTTGATTATTAAACTAATCATATAATATGATATCTATATTATAATATATGACCAATTGGTATTACCCTATCCATATTTTATGATGGGAATCATACCAAATGATCGATAGAGAAGATTTTTAATTGTCCATGTGATCATCCTGTATGAATAGAGTGAAATAAACTAATCATATTATATAAAGTTACAATCATACTATGTGATGTGTTTGCTAAAATTGAATAGTTATTCTAAATGACTATTATCATCTCATTGAATGGGTCATATTTTTGAATTGATTATATTGTATGACCACAAATCATACTATATGAATAAAAACAATTAAATTAAAAAATTAAGGCTTTTTTAAGTGTATTACTTAAGTAACCTTTTGAAGTCTTTTTTCAAAATGGACTTCTACAGTTGAAGGAACTCTTAGGGAGATTTTTCTTGGGATCTTTAGGGTTAGAGAGGATGAAGAAGGTTAGGTTGTGTGTGAGGGAGAAGTATTTGAGAGGTTTCACACAGTTGCTCTAAGCAAGTCTGCACCTAACTTCCTCCAGTGTCCTTTGAGAGTTCCTAAAAATTCTCTTGGGAGAGAAGCATCAAAGTTAAGAGTTTAGGCTTCTTTGCCTTCACCAGGAGGGTGAAAAAGGATTGAGGATCTCCACCATCAGGGTGAAGAAGGAGAGGGAGATAAAGGTATCAAGGTTCACTGCCATCACTATAAGTTTATGCCATACCAGGTTTAGCGGAAATGATTCTTGTAAAGGCTTCTCCGGCTTTCTGTGGGGGCAAAAGGAGAGCCAATATAGTGTTAGTGCAAAACCCAAAGTGGAGGATTCCAGGGAGGGGACGTAGGTTAAGGTTGATTGAATCACTATAAAATCTCTAGCTTGCTCTTTCTTATTTATGTTTTTCTTTCCTGCATTTTTATTTTTATGATTTAAATTTACTACACAAATCTCATTATTTACTATCAACTACAATTAGGTTAATTTATGGTTTCAAAAAAAAAAAATTCATTTCTCAATTGATATATTTATGCCATAAAATAAAAAGTATTTTAAATTCTGATTTGACTCTACATATGCTAAGTTACTAATTTAGAATTATTTGAAACAACAATTTCTAGAAAAATATAAAATATTACTACTGCAGTATTTTCTTTAAAAGTGTCAATTCACTCCCCCTCTTGGTGCACCTTAGGATAGTTCATTGAGATCTCACATCCTCCCTGAACTTTCAGGTTAGTCCATTGTGCACTTGTAGGTCAAGGTCTATTTTTTTTAAGTGCATGAATTTTTTTCTCAATAACTCATTGGCACTTTTAAAATTTTTAAATTCACATTTTAATACATGCTCATTTTTATCTAGTTCAGATGTAAGTGCTTCTAACTGTTTGTTAAATCTTCTAACTCAATATGCTTAGATTTCAAGGATTCATGTGCTTGGAGTAACTCAAGATGTTTCTAATTTAATAAATCAAATTCATCAAGTAAATACATTAGTTCTTTATCTAATGCATTATGTTCCACTCTAAGGTTATCATGCTCTTTTTGTAAACTTGAAAATTCATAATTTAAAATAGTATATATTTTCTTAAGCTTTCTATAAGCATCAATTTTTTTTTAAACAATTCAAATAATTAATCATATGAATGCTCACTTACTTCCTCTTGATCAAAATAATCAAGACTATTATCTTCCATAAGGCACAAATTGTTCACCTCCTCCTCCACTTCCATTTTGATGAGTCCGAAGTGGAGTCTACTCAAAATGTATTCTGCATCCTTTTCTTCCCATTTTAGACTTTAGTCTTCTCCTCAAACTTCTTCTTCATAAGGTTAGATTTTATATTGGAACAATCTATTCTCAAGTGGTCTGGTTTCCAATATTCAAAGTAAATAGTATCACATGATCCTTTGAAATTTCTATTTGGTTTACATGTATTCCACTGCTGATGAAGCTTTTATTTTCTTTTTAAAAAGTTTTTAAATTGATGTGTCATCAGTGATATGCCATCATCTTCCTCAGCTATAAAGATATTATTTTCTAATTCATTTGCTTTTAATGACACTACTTTATCCTTTCTCTTATATCCTACTTCCAGCAATCTATAATGCATACTTTGCTTGTAAGAAATAAATTAGCCTATCAAATTATTTATAGGATAAACATTAAGATCTTTTGATTCATAAATATAAATAACCTTAGCATCATAATTACTAGGTAGACAATAAAGAATTTTGTTAACCTTGTATGAATTTGAAAGCTCTCTACCTAAAGCAAGTAGACATGTCACAATCTAGGTAAACCTAGTGTATATGTCTGATATATACTCTCATTAGGTTTAATGCAAAAAAGTTCATAGTCAAGCAATAAAATATTCAATCTAGATTATTTCACCTCACTAGTACCCTCGTTTGTAATGTAAAGTATATCCCAAATTTCCATTTCAGTAGTACACGAGGTTATGCTCATATAGTTTTCATATTTAAGTGCACAAAAAAATAATTTAAACATTTAGCATTTAGATGTGCATATTCTTTATACTCATTATTCCATTCAGTAAAGGGTATTTAAATTTTGATTCCATTACTTAATCTAAATGGTATATCATACCCTTCCTTTACAATCAACCACATGTAAAACTCAATAGACTAAAAAATGTAAACTTTTTTTTTTTTTTTGAAATTAAAAGGTATGTTATCGAATAATGAGGGATGGGTTATAAAATAATCCTTTGTAGTATTCCTATTGCCAAATTATACAATATGATCTTTTCTTAAAGATTTCTAAAATTTATAATTCAAGACCCTCTCTGCTACCAATTGAAAGTTCAATAAAGGGTGATAAACCTCATTGAAATGCCCATGACACACAAAGATGGGGGGTTAGGGGTTTTAAAAATTTTCTTTAACTTTTTTTTTGGATATTTTTAGAGAAATTAAATCACCCAATGTGGATGCTAATAAATGAAATAACAATCACAATAATGATGTTAAGTCAACTGAATCAATCTACTACTAACCATAACATTATCAACATGAATGTTTTTTAAAAAAATTCATAGAGAATTAAAATGTAAAATAGAATTGTGTAGAAGAAAAGTAGAATGATCACACATGAATTTTATAGTGGTTTAGTCAACCTTGACCTATGTCCACTCCCTAGAGTCCTCCTCTCTGAGTATTGCACTAAAAACTATAGTGTCTCTCTTTTAGCCCCCATAGCTAGGCAGAGAAGCCTTTACAATATTTTCACTATCCCAGTGTGGCAGAGAACCTTGACTAATTTTGTGCCCTACTCAAGAAGGAAGAGAACAAAGCACTCATTTTTAAACCTCCTAGTGAAAACAGATAACCTTGACTCATTTTTCACCCTCCTAATGAAGGAAGAGAACTTAGCACTTCTTCTTCACCATCCTGATGAAGGTATAGTGTTGCAAATCTATTTTCATGACTTATGTTTTGATGATCTACAAACACTATTGATTCCCTTGGACTGCCTGTTACTTCTAACTTTCAGGAATCAAAGATCAGACGAACAAACGAAGCCAGTTCAAGATTGCGTAGGTTTAGGGTTGGTCAGTAGTACTTCATTTTTTTCTCTTCTTGAGTCTATTTGTAACGTTCAAAGAGACTGATGCTAAGTAACCCTACACACACACACTTGAGAGACTTAGAAATTATGTTTTTACTCAAATCGGCCAGGACGATATTTACATTAACCTGGATAATCTGGATTAAAACAGAAATTCAAATCAGCGATTCTTAATTAAGGCAGCCATCATTAACAGATCAGCCTGGATGATATATGTATCGGCCAGGATGATAAGCTCAAAATAGAAAGAAATTTCCACCATAAACAATTAAGGTATTCTGTATTTTTGGTAGTCGGCCTGGACGATATTGTCGACAACTTACAATTAATGAGCTCCTTGAAGCTCTTCTATTTAAGAGCTCTTGTTCAACATTTTGAATATAATTTTGCTGCTACCTTGACCTGAGAAGACCTTGAGGAGAGAAAGAGAGAGAGGGAGAGAGAGAGAGGATCTTGTGAGGGGGAGCTTGTGAGGGGATTCATAAGGGTTGCTTCAAGAATCGCTCTGCTTCTTCTTCGTCTAGAGTTTCTCTTCCGTGGAAGGGTCGGTAGAGGTAAGGATTCAGCATCTGATTGTGGTTCTCTGCCAGCTTCAGGAGGAAGCAAAAGAAGATAGGTTCTCTGCCTTGCTGGGGTGGCAAAAAGAGGTTCTTTGTAAAGGCTTCTCCGCCTAGCTGTGGGGGCTAAAGGAAAGTCACGATTGTAGTGCAATACTCGGAGGGCGCCTCCGGGGAGGGGACGTAGGTCGAGTCGACCGAACCACTAGAAATTTCTGTGTTCTTATTTCTTGCTTCTACACTTTAAATTTTCGCGCTTATTTTTCTTATGGTGTCATTTTGGTTTATGAGATTTTTACTTCTTTGTGAAAAGAATTTTTAAAATACCAATTCACCCCCCCTCTTGGTTAGCTTGGGCCAGTTCTATAGGGCTTAACATCCCTAACGAACTTTTAAGTGGTATCAGAGCAGGATTCATAAAAAATTAGTTTGAAAATTTTTTGAATTTTGATCCATGTCTAAGCTTGGGAATCGTAACACTACGGAAGGGTATTCTATTACCCGACCTCCCCTGTTCGATAACCTACCTTTTGATTTCTGGAAAACCCACATGTCAACGATTTTATAATCTACTGATTATTGCATGTGGATGCTTATTAAAGAAGGTTATTCTCCACCTTCTCGTGAAATTAATGGTGTTAAAACTGAAATTGCTTTTACTGAATGGACTTTCGATGAAAGAGATTTAGCCCAATTAAATGCAATATATTTGAACTATTTTTTCTCTGCTTTAAAATCTGAGGATTACATGAGTGTCTCCACTTGCAAAATGGGTAAAGAAATTTGGGATAAATTATGTATCACTTATGAAGGAACCAATGAAGTAAAATAATCTCATTTGAACATTCTCTTGCATGACTATGAACTTTTTCGTATGAAACCTCATGAATCAATTTCTGACATGTATACTAGGTTTACTCAGATTGTTACTTCATTGCATGCCTTAGGAAGAGAACTTTCGAATTTTGAAAAAGTAAACAAAATTTAGAGATGCTTACCTTCATCATATGATGCTAAAATCACTACAATCACTGAGTTTAAGGATTTGAAAACTTATTCTATTGATAACTTACTTGGCTCACTCATTGCTTACGAGCAAGGGGTGAATCAAAGAAATCTTGATGCAAGTGAGAAAAAGAAGGAGAAAATAGTTGCACTGAAGGCGCACAAATTGGACTCCGATTCTTCTGGGTCTGAAAGCGATGAAGTTGCCTTCATCACAAGGCAATTCAAAATCTTTCTAAGGAAGAAGCAAAAGCATCATTGGAGAAAATGTAAGGATCATAAACATTCTAAAGGATCTTCTGATGTCGTTTGTTATGAATGCAGGAAACTAGGACACGTGAGAACTGATTGCCTTACACTTAAAGATCACTCAAGTAAATGAAAGGGTGAGGAGAAACCTAAGCTAAGGAAGGACAAGATCAGAGTACAAAAAGCATTTTGGGTGGATTCTGCGTCAGACTCATCAAAGACGGAACCAGAAGATGAGACATCAAAATTGTGCTTGATGGCGGACGACAATCTTGATCAAGAAGAGGTATGTGAACTTTCCTACGACCAACTCCTTGAAGTTTCGGAAAAGATTCATACATCATATAGGAAATTAAAGAAAATACATGCTAGCTTGAAATTAGAATTCTTGAATCTACAAAAAGAGCATAAAATTTTGACTAAAGACCATCAAACGATTGATTCAAATCATATGACTTTACTTGATGAATTTGATGAGTTAAATAAAAATTATTGTGAATTAGTTGAAAATCATGATGCATTAAAAGTTTCACACACAACACTTGAATCTGATTTTAAGAAGTCTAAAGAGATGGAGAAAAATTTGAGGATTGAAAATGAGGTCTTAAAGAGCACTAATTTGAAGATTCAAAATGAACTAGAAACATGTAAGAAAACAAGGATGACAATTACTTTTGATCAATTGCCAAAACTTAGGAAGAGGCATTATAACTCAAACCACTTAAGAAATCCTTTTTCTAGAGTTAGATATTTTTCATGTGGCATGCTATGACACATCTCACACACTTGCATAGTTCACTATAGTACACATTGGGTATGGGTACTTAAGGTGCATAATCTATAGCATATCACACATGTATTGCATTCTACTCTTCATAAGAAGGAACACAAACCTGTTTGGGTTCCTAAATCTAACATTTAGTAATTTTGCAGGAGGGCTCTCACAAAAGGCCTCATGAGAGTATGTGGTACCTGGACAGTGGATGCTCTCGACATATGACTGGTGATGCCAATCAGTTTGTTGTACTAGAGTCCAGGACTGGAGGCAAGGTTACTCTTGGAGACAACACCATCAAAAAGGTGGTAGGCGCATGTATAATTTGTAATTCTAAGAACCTTATGATTGAAAATATTTTTCTTGTAGATGGATTGAAGCACAACTTGCTCAGCATCAGTCAACTCTGTGACAAAGGCTTCATCGTACAATTCTTTGCAAATTCATGTATTAAAAGTTTAAGTAACAACACTATTTCGCAGGGAAAGAGGATCAACAACGTCTACATGCTTGACTTAAATAACATTGAATGTAATGCGTCACTTTGCTTAAAAATAGTGATTGATGATTCATGGTTGTGGCACAGAAGATTTTGTCATGGAAGTATGAAAACCATTAGGAAAGTGACCCAAAAAGACCTAGTTAGAGCTGTCCCCAAACTCAAATTTTCAAAAGACCACCTTTATGATACCTGTCAACTAGGAAAGCAAGTCCACTCCACCTTTCACCCCATTAAGGACATTAGCACCAATAGACCTTTAAAAGTCCTTCACATGGATTTGTTTGGACCCATTAGCACTGCCAGCCTGGGAAGGAAAATCTATGGATTTGTGATTGTTGATGACTACTCGAGGTTCACTTGGACTAGATTTCTTTCACATAAAAATGAGTCTTTTGAGGAGTTTAAAACATTTTTTACTTGGATTCAGAAAAAGCTAGGTTGTGAGATTTTGACCATCCATAGTGATCATGGGGGAGAGTTTGAGAATGAAAGATTTGGAGATTTTTATGAGGACAATGGGATTAGCCATAATTTTTCAGCTCTTAGGATCCCTCAGCAGAATGGGGTAGCTGAAAGGAAGAACCCGACCTTGGTGGAAGCTGCTAGAGCCATGCTTGCTGAGTATTCACTTCCAAAATACTTTTGGGCTGAAGTGGTTAACACAGCTTGTTATGTATTGAATAGGGTGAATGTTAGAGCCAAATTAGAAAATACACCCTATGAGATCCTTAAGGGTAGGACACCCAATCTTTCCCACCTTCATGTCTTTGGTTGTAAGGTTTTTATTCACAACAATGGGAAGTCTCACTTGGGAAAATTAGATCCTAAATCTGTTGAAAGAGTATTCTTGGGATATTCTAGTGTTGGGAAGTCTTTTAGGGTGTTTAATAAGAGAACTTTAATGGTGGAAGAGACAACCCATATAGTATTTGATGAGTCTGATCCTAGGAAATCTGGAGTTGAAGATGATGATGGAGAGATTACAAGTGGAGTAGAAAATTTGGGGAAGGGGGTAGAACACCAAAGTAATGAAAAAGTAGGAGAAGTCACCCAAGGAGTAGAAAATATTGATTTAGATGAAAGGGTTGGACCTTCTCACACTTTGCCTAGAGATTGGAGATACTCTATAAGTCACCCCAAAGATTTGATCTTAGGAGACCCTTATAGTGGAGTTAAGACTAAACATGGACTTAGGAAGGAGGTGAACCACTCTGCCTTTATCTCAATGACTGAACCAACCACCATTAACCAAGCCCTTACTGATGAGTTTTGGATTTTAGTAATGCAAGAAGAATTGAATTAATTTGTTAGGAATAATGTTTGGGAGCTTGTAGAAAGACCTGAGGGACAAAGTGTAGTTGGGACAAAGTGGGTCTTTAAGAACAAGGTGAATGATTCAGGAGTAGTGGTTAGGAATAAATCAAGATTAGTGGCTAAGGGGTACAACCAAATAGAAGGGATAAACTTTGAGGAGACTTTTGTCCCTGTAGCTAGATTGGAAGCCATTAGAGTGCTATTAGCCTTTGCCTGTTATAAAGGATTTAAGCTTTTTCAAATGGATGTCAAGAGTGCCTTTTTAAATGGGGAAATAAAAGAAGATGTGTTTGTAGAACAACCCTCAGGTTTTGAGAGTTCCCAATTTCCAAATCAAGTTTTTAAATTAAAAAAGGCTTATGGGATAAAGCAGGCACCAAGAGCTTGGTATGAGAGGCTTGGCACATTCTTACTAGAGAGGGAGTTTGTCAAGGGGAGCGTAAACACCACCCTTTTTCTTAGGAAAGTTGGAGATGACTTACTCATTATTCAGATTTATGTGGATGATATACCCTTTGGATCTTCTAATAAGAAATTGTGTGATGATTTTTTTAAAATAATGAGTAGAGAGTTTGAGATGAGTTTGATGGTAGAATTGTCCTATTTTTTAGGGTTTGGCATAAAACAATTGGAGGATGGAATCTTTTTAAATTAAACAAAATACATAAAGGATATTTTGAAGAAATATGAGATGGATAAAGCTAAGCCAATTAACACTCCCATGACTTCTAGTGCTCCATTGGATAAGGACCCAAGTGGTAAGTCTTTTGATCAAAAGAAGTATAGAGGCATGATTGGATCTTTACTTTACTTGACTGCGAGCCGACCTGATATTATGTTTAGTGTTTTCCTTTGTGCTAGATTTCAATTTGACCCGAAGGAGTCCCATCTAACCGTAGTTAAGAGAATTTTTAGATACCTTTTAGGGACCCAAGGCTTAGGAATTTGGTACCCTAGACACAGCACCTCTTTTAAGATTATTGGATTTTCTGACTATGATTTTGTAGGATGCAAGGAGGATAGAAAAAGCACTTCAGAAACTTGTTAATTCATAGGACAATCTTTGATCTCTTGGTCTAGTAGGAAACAAAATTTTGTTGCACTTTCCACTGCTGAAGCTGAGTACATTGCTCTTGGAAGTTGTGTGGCCCAAGTCCTTTGGTTGAAATAATAGGTATTGGATTTAGGATTACTTGTAGGCATCATCTCAATCTTTTGTGACAACACTAGTGTCATATGCATATCTAAGAATCCTATCCAACATTTAAGGACTAAGCACATTGACATTAGGCATCACTGTCACGACCCGACCCGAGACGAGACGGATCCCGCCCGTGCTGGATCGCGACGGAGCTGCACTAACCAGGATCTAGCTTTGGAATTTGGTTCGGAACTGAATCTTCCAAATAATTAATTCACACAGACTAACAAACACAGAGCTACTATGTATCATCAAATGCAGCGGAACAAAACATCTATCCGATTTCATTTCCTCAAAACAATCATCTACAGAACAGTACATGGCTTTCGACAGAAAGAAAGACAGAACAGAAAAGCCATGACTGTACAAAAACCAAAAGTACAAAAGTACCTATACTGATCAGACTCTGAACTAATCCTGGACTTCCTTGCCTTTCCCAGAACCTGAAAACCACCAGAAAGCAAGGGTGAGCTCAACAGCTCAGTAAAGCAACAAACCTCCAATCAAAATCCTCAGAATCTCAAAACCAACACAGCAGCAGACAAATCCGTACAGAATCGAAACAGATTCGGACAGATATCAAATCAACAAAACTGTACGGAAATGGAAGTTGTATCAAATCAAAAACATAACAGATCAGACACATCAGATCAACAGAATCAGAATCGTACAGATCATATCGGAACAGACAAATCATATCAGAATCATATAGCAGATATCAGATATTTAATTAATAGCTAAATTTCCTGACACTGACTGAATCTCATAGGATCCAGGCCACTTATGCCTCCCTTTGTGCTCACGGCACCAAAACAGATCAGATCAGATGTGCTTATAGCACCAGAATACATATATAGTGCATATAGCACCTAAACAGATTGTTTCCTCGGATCCGGAACAGAACAGATATCAGATTTCATATTGAGCTCATTTCAGAATTCCTAGACACTAACTGAATCTCATAGGATCCAGGCCCCTTATAACTCCCTTTTATATAGCATATATACAGATAGCATATCAATTCAGAAGATTTCCGGACAAAACAGAAATTACTCAAAAATCGGGCAGCACAACGGCAGTATACAGAATTTACACAATTTTCCTGAAAATCAAAAATTCACCAAATTCGCACAGAATATAGATATCAACATTTTAGAACATTTATTCTACTGCACAGATAATTTCCAAGTTCACAGAAAAAATCCAGTCGACTAAAAACACAGTCGAATCAAAAATACCCGGACAAAAAATCTTAAAAAAAAAAAAATAACCAAAATATGCACACTCGGCACTTCAACAAAATACAGAAAGTTACGCGGTAGAAACTAAACCAGTCGGAAATTACGGACGAAAATCGCGAACAAAACTTAATTCCGGACAGATAATACCGCCAAACTCGACGGTTCTGAAAATTGAGAAAGTCGGATTGTGCCTTACCTTGCGTACAGCAATTTCCTCAACAGTCTCTTCGGACGAAAACAGCTCGGCGTCGCCCGAAAATCCACTTTTCCACTTTTTCCTTCGTTTTTTCTCTCTCCTCAACTTTTTCTCTCTCTTCAAAATATCTCATTTCTCTATATATATCCAGACTGATCGTCCTGGACGATCGAGCTTCGTACCGGACGATCCATGAAGAGAATTATTTCGTCCAGACGAAAATTGAATATCGTCCCCGGCGAAGGGTTCTCTGACTTATTTTCGTCCAGACGATCCTGATTTCGTCCAGACGAACCATACAGCCAAACATGATTTTCTCTGCACAACCTGTACCGATCGTCCCGGACGATCCGACTTCGTCCGGACGAACCTGGAGCAAAAACTGATATTACAATCTCCCCAACTTAAAAAAAATGTCGTCCTCGACATTATCCAGTCCAAACTCAGTCAAAACAAGTATGGGTACAACCGTCTCATGTCAGACTCCTTCTCCCAAGTGGCTTCCCGTGCAGTACGGTGCTTCCACTGGACTTTAACCATTGGAATCTGTTTACTTCTTAGCTTTCGTACGTCGTATGCCAAAATCAACTCTGGCTCTTCCTTGTACGTCAGATTCTCCTGAATCTCAACCTCATCAGCAGATACTTTCTTCCCATAGTCGGATACCCACTTCCTCAGAGTGGATACGTGAAACACATTATGCACATCAGGCATCGAATCAGAAAGCATCAATTTGTAAGCAGCTTTTCCAATCCTTTCCAGGATTTCAAAAGGTCCAACATACCTCGGACTAAGCTTGCTCACCTGACCAAATCTGCTCACACCCTTCATCGGGCTGACTTTGACATACACAAAGTCACCAACCTGAAAACTCTACAAATCTGTGCTTCTGATTGTAATACTTCTGCTGTCGATCTTGAGCAGCTTTCAATCTTTCTCTTATCAAATTGATCTTCTGAGCAGTTTCATCAGCAAAAGTGGCTCCCAAAGCCTGCCTATCTCCGACCTCCGTCAGAGTCAAAGGAGTACGGCACTTCCTGCCATACAAAGCTTCGTACGGTGCCATACCGATACTGGACTGAAAAACTGTTGTTATAGGCAAACTCCAATCAGCGGAATATGATCTTCCCAGCTTCCGCTAAAGTCCAGAACACAAAGTCTTAACAGATCTTCCAGTACCTGAATAGTCCTCTCAGACTGTCCATCGGTCTGAGGATGAAAGGCTGTACTAAAATGCAGTTTTGTACCCAAGCCTTGCTGAATGCCTTTCCAAAGTCTGGAAGTAAAACGTCCATCTCGATCAGATACGATCACACGAGGCACACCGTGCAATCTGACTATCTCTTTCACATATATCTGTGCCAAGCGATCAACTGAATCCGTCTGTCTGATCGGAAGAAAATGGGCTGACTTCGTCAATCGATCTACAACCACCCAAATAGCGTCGTGCCCTTGTCTAGATCGAGGGAAACCCATCGCAAAATCCATCGTTACCTCCTCCCATTTCCACTCAGGGATAGGCAACGACTGCAACAATCCACCTGGTCGCTGATGCTCTGCCTTTACCAACTGACAGGCTTCGCATCTCGACACAAACTCTGCTACATCTTTCTTCATCCCAGGCCACCAGAACAAAAGCTTCATATCAGCGTACATCTTACCACTGCCTGGATGTACAGTGTAGCCTGAATGATGAGATTCATACAGAATCTCCTGCCTCAAGTCTCCAAACACAGGTACCCACAACTTGTTCTTACAGAAAATAGCACCAGAATCAGAAATTCGAAGTTCAGGAGTCTTACCAGATCCAATCTGAGCAATCAACTTCGAATAATCAGAATCTGACTTCTGGGCTTCTTGAATCCTTGTTTCCAAAGTAGACCGAATACTCATCTGAGCCAACTCCAAACCACTGGAGGAAATCACTTCCAACTGCAAACGCTCCATATCACGAATCAGAAAGTCATCACAAGTAAGCTGAATACCTGATAATCCAGAAGACTTCCTGCTCAAGGCATCTGCTACCACATTAGCCTTACCAGGCTGATACTGAATAGTCAAATCATAATCTTTGATCAACTCGAGCCACCTTCTTTGTCTCAGATTCAGATCCTTCTGAGTAAAAATATACTTCAGGCTCTTATGATCAGTGAAAATCTCACATCTGACGCCATACAGGTAATGACGCCAAATCTTCAAAGCAAACACAACTGCAGCTAACTCCAGATCATGCGTCGGGTAATTCTTCTCATGTGGTTTCAACTGTCTAGAAGCATAAGAAATTACCTGACCATGCTGCATCAGGACACATCCCAGTCCTTTCAGTGAAGCATCACTGAACACCTGAAAACCTTCCGTACCTGACGGAAGTGCTAACACTGGAGCTGAAGTCAAACAATCCTTCAATTGCTGAAAACTCGCCTCACACTCCGGTGTCCAAACAAAAGGTACTGACTTCTGAGTCAGTCTCGTCAGAGGCGTCGAAATCTGTGAAAATCCCTTCACAAATTTCCTGTAATATCCAGCCATGCCCAAGAAACTACGTACCTCAAATACCGTAGTCGGCCTTGGCCAATTAGCAACTGCCTGAATCTTCTGGGGATCTCTACAGAAATGCCTTCTCCGCTAATCACATGCCCCAGAAAAGAAATGCTCTTCAGCCAGAATTCACACTTGGAGAACTTGGCATACAGCTGATGCCGCCTCAAAGTCTCTAACACAATCCTCAAATGTCTGGCATGATCATCCTCAGATGCAGAATATACCAGAATATCGTCAATGAAGACGATCACAAACTGATCCAGATACTCCCTGAATACTCGGTTCATCAGATCCATGAAAATAGCAGGCGCGTTGGTTACCCCAAAAGGCATAACAAAAAAACTCATAGTGCCCGTACCGAGTACTAAAAGCTGTCTTCACCACATCAGCTTCCTTCACCTTCACCTGATAATATCCGGATCGCAAATCAATCTTCGAAAATACTGAAGATCCGGAAAGCTGATCAAACAAGTCGTCAATCCGAGGCAAAGGATACTTGTTCTTGATCGTGACCTTGTTCAAATCTCTGTAATCGATACACATACGGAGTGTACCGTCCTTCTTCTTCACAAACAGAACAGGTGCTCCCCAGGGCGAAACACTAGGGCGCACAAAACCTCTATCAACCAACTCCTGAAGCTGAACTTTCAACTCAGAAAGTTCTTTCGGTGCCATCCTGTACGGAGCTTTCGATATCGGAGCGGTACCAGGAAAAATATCGATAGAGAACTCCACATCTCTATCCGGAGGTAAACCAACCAGCTCCTCAGGAAAAATATCAGCAAACTCCCGTACCACAGGGATCTCAGAAACAGAACCAACCTCTAGGTTCAAATCCCGCACCGAAGCCAAAAACACTGGGCATCCCTTCTTCCACATCCTGTTCACTTCCAATACCGAAATCAGACTGGAGAGAACACCTCGTAATCCCTAAAATACAACTCTTTCTCCAGCCATAAGCAAACTCACTTGCTTCTTCAGACAGTCTATCTGGGCTTCATACTGACTCAACCAATCCATGCCCAGAATTACATCATACGATGAAATCGGCAACCGAATCAAACTTGATTTTTCCACTTCTTGCCAGCAATCTCGATCTCACACAAACAAAATTGCCGAGCAATCAAAGGATTCCCAGCCGGTAAAATCACAGACAAAGAAACCGGAAGTAAAAGAGAATCCAAACGTAAAGCCTCAAAACAGTGCTCGGACAGAAAAGAAATGACTCGCTCCAGAGTCAAACAAAACACGACAGGGCTGATCAGAAATGTAAATCGTACCTGTCACAACATCGGGAGCATCTCGAGCCTCCTGCTGACTCAAGCTGTAAACTCGTGGCTGAACTGGAACAGGAGCTGAAGCAACGGAACTACTCTGCTCCCTCTGAACAGTAGGTGGTCTCCGTGGTGCAGAACTAGAACCACCACCTCTTCCAGCAAATCCCTCAGGGCGAGGAGGAACAGTCCTCGGTCTTCCTGCTGAACCGGCAGGTCTGACAAAGCCCTCCGATCGCTGATCAAATCCCATCTGCGGACACTCTGCAATCCGATGTCCTGACTGACCACATCGGAAGCACAGACCAGCCATCCTATAACATTGGCCGAAGTGTCGCCGTCCACAGTTCTGGCACACAGGTGCCGAACTGACTGATCCCGAACTCGTCGTACTGGTAACAGTACCAGACGATCCTCCGCTCCTTCTGGAATCTCCAGATCCAGAACCGGAAACAAATCTCCTCTTTCCGGAGGAACCACTGCCAGATGCCTCGCCTCCAAACCTCTTCCTACTCGCAGTCCACCGCTGCTGAGTAGCCATCAAGTCGTTCTCTATCAATCGAGCTCGCTCCACAAGCTCGGAGAAATCAGTAATCCGGAATGGTATCAGGGGCTGCCTCAAGGTATCTCGCAATCCCCTCAGAAATCTGTAACATCTCTCAGCAGAAGTGCTAACCAGCTGCGGAGCGTACCTGGCTAATGCAGTAAACTCAGCCTCGTACTGCATCACCGTCTTGCTCCCCTGAACAAGCCTCAGAAAGTTCTCCTGCATCTGCTGTCGTGCAGAAGGGGGGAACAAACCAATCTCGGAATACCTCAGTGAACTCTTCCCAAGTAATCAAAGAGTTCAGTCTGCCCTGAAATCTGGCTGCCTGCTGGCCGTCCCACCAGTGCTCAGCCTCTCCGTCTAACAGAAAAACTGCTAACGGTACCTTCCTGTCTGACGGACACTGCATCCCGTCAAAGGTCTTCTCCACTCTCCTCAGCCACTCTTCAGCAGCTCTGGGCTCAACAGCGCCCTCAAACCTCGGAGGTTTCAACCTCAAAAACAACTGCAAATGTCTATCCAGGTCATCAGATCTGACAGTAGAAGCTCTACTCTGAGTCTCGCTCATCATCTGAGCAACCAGCGAAGCAAACTGAGAAAGCGTATCAGCACCGACCACTGGGGCTGTACTCCCCACTGGTGCTGCCTGATCGGCACTCTGACCATCTGTCATGTCTGGGTCTGGCTGATCCATACAGAAAAATCCAGAAAATCCGGAAAAACTATCACAAAAACAACAAAAATAAAAAGCCAAACAAATCAAAATTACCCTCCAGACAGACTTACTGATCACTTCCTATAGCTCTGTTTCACAAAATTCTCAAATTCCAAAACCATTGCTCTGATACCAAAAAAAGCTTGTCACGACCCGACCCGAGACGAGACGGATCCCGCCCGTGCTGGATCGCGACGGAGCTGCACTAACCAGGATCTAGCTTTGGAATTTGGTTCGGAACTGAATCTTCCAAATAATTAATTCACACAGACTAACAAACACAGAGCTACTATGTATCATCAAATGCAGCGGAACAAAACATCTATCCGATTTCATTTCCTCAAAACAATCATCTACAGAACAGTACATGGCTTTCGACAAAAAGAAAGACAGAACAGAAAAGCCATGACTGTACAAAAACCAAAAGTACAAAAGTACCTATACTGATCAGACTCTGAACTAATCCTGGACTTCCTTGCCTTTCCCAGAACCTGAAAACCACCAGAAAGCAAGGGTGAGCTCAACAGCTCAGTAAAGCAACAAACCTCCAATCAAAATCCTCAGAATCTCAAAACCAACACAGCAGACAAATCCGTACAGAATCGAAACAGATTCGGACAGATATCAAATCAACAAAACTGTACGGAAATGGAAGTTGTATCAAATCAGAAACATAACAGATCAGACACATCAGATCAACAGAATCAGAATCGTACAGATCATATCGGAACAGAACAAATCATATCAGAATCATATAGCAGATATCAGATATTTAATTAATAGCTAAATTCCCTGACACTGACTGAATCTCATAGGATCCAGGCCACTTATGCCTCCCTTTGTGCTCACGGCACCAAAACAGATCAGATCAGATGTGCTTATAGCACCAGAATACATATATAGTGCATATAGCACCTAAACAGATTGTTTTCCTCGGATCCGGAACAGAACAGATATCAGATTTCATATTGAGCTCATTTCAGAATTCCCAGACACTAACTGAATCTCATAGGATCCAGGCCCCTTATAAACCCCTTTATATAGCATATACAGATAGCATATCAATTCAGAAGATTTCCGGACAAAACAGAAATTACTCAAAAATCGGGCAGCACAACGGCAGTATACAGAATTTACACAATTTTCCTGAAAATCAAATTTCACCAAATTCGCACAGAATATAGATATCAACATTTTAGAACATTTTATTCTACTGCACAGATAATTTCCAAGTTCACAGAAAAATCCAGTCGACTAAAAACACAGTCGAATCAAAAATACCCGGACAAAAATCTTAAAAAAAATAACCAAAATATGCACACTCGGCACTTCAACAAAATACAGAAAGTTACGTGGTAGAAACTAAACCAGTCGGAAATTACGGACGAAAATCGCGAACAAAACTTAATTCCGGACAGATAATACCGCCAAACTCGACGGTTCTGAAAATTGAGAAAGTCGGATTGTGCCTTACCTTGCGTACAGCAATTTCCTCAACAGTCTCTTCGGACGAAAACAGCTCGGCGTTCGCCCGAAAATCCATTTTTCCACTTTTTCCTTCGTTTTTCTCTCTCCTCAACTTTTTCTCTCTCTTCAAAATATCTCATTTCTATATATATCCAGACTGATCGTCCTGGACGATCGAGCTTCGTACCGGACGATCCATGAAGAGAATTATTTCGTCCAGACGAAAATTGAATATCGTCCCCGGCGAAGGGTTCTCTGACTTATTTTCGTCCAGACGATCCTGATTTCGTCCAGACGAACCATACAGCCAAACATGATTTTCTCTGCACAACCTGTACCGATCGTCCCGGACGATCCGACTTCGTCCGGACGAACCTGGAGCAAAAACTGATATTACAATCACTTCATTAGAGATCATGTGACTAAGGGAGACATTGAGTTACACCATGTGACAACTGAAAATTAACTGGCTGACATCTTTACTAAACCACTGGCCTTCGACACTTTCAGTTCTTTAAGGACCAGATTGGGTGTGATTGACATAAATGCATGAAACTTGATCTTTAAGTTACTTTCTTTTTCTTTTATTTTTATTTATTTTATTTTCTCTTAGTTTTTGGTGTGTTTTACTTTCTTTTGTGTGTTAAAAAAAAACTTAGTTTTCAAAATCAACGCTAAAATGATATCATATTCCTTGTCCTTGTTTTTGAAAATTTGTAGTCAATGTGTTTTTCATCTCTTAATCTCTTAGATTATAAAAATATTTTGTGATTGTGTCTCTTTCTCTAACCTATTTTAGTGGCATGGTTTTCTTTTCTAATCAAAAATCTATTTCAAATTAGAGATTGTGTATGAAATTAAGATCTTTTCTTAAGCTTGCTTAAGCAAATCTATCTAGTATTTATAATGATCAAAGTCTTTTTGTAACATCAAGATCCCTCGTTACTCTTGTCTTTGATTATTAATTCTGCTTATGATAATTCTTTCTTATGTTAGAGAGAGAGCTCCTATTCTCTAATATCTAAGAAGATATACTCACAACTAAGATTTTTTTTAAGAGATTATAAAAGAGAATGTAGCTTGCAAAAAATTTAAAAAAAAAAATATTTTGGCCAATGATGCCAACAAAAGAAGCGCAAAGACGCCAAATTGAAAATCTATAAAAAGATGCGCAAAGCGCCACTCAATTGACAAGAGGCATAAAATGAGCCCACTCAAAAGCAAGCTATTCTCTCTTTTTAAATCTTTTAGAACTTAGAAGTTTTGATTCTCAAAGGCTTGATTTTGATTGTTTTGCGATCGTGACAGATTTACTTTGGTTCATTATTTTATAAAGATATTTTTTCTTGAACCAAGTGATGGATGGATTCTTTTTCTCATATCCAATTAATTCATTGAGTTAGGTCATTGATTTCAAAAGACGATTCTACCCTAAGAAAATGTCTGAGCTAAGGGTAACCATGACCTGATATTCTACCATTCTTTGGATTATTGAGATTGTTAACTCATTAACCCACAAGTTTTTAAATCAATCACATGGAATACTACATCATTTTCATGCCTTGGTAAAAAAAAAATTGTGGTTTGCTATTATTTTTTTTCTTCTCCTCCTTTTTGATATGTCAAAAGGGGGAGAAGTTTATGATGTTTTTACACTTGTCGATCCCATAATTTTACTGCTGATTATCTTCGTAGTGCTTTTCCATCATCAAAAAGGGGGAGATTGTTGCAAATCTATTTTCATGACTTATGTTTTGATGAATGACAAACACTATTGATTCCCTTGGACTGCCTGTTACTTCTAACTTTTTAGGAATCAAAGATCGGACGAACAAATAAAACCAGTTAAAGATTGCGTAGGTTTAGGGTTGAGTCTGTCTATACTTTGTTTTTTTCTCTTCTTTAGTTTATTTGTAATGTTCAAAGAGACTGATGTTAAGTAACCCTACACACACACACTTGAGAGACTTAAAAATTTTGTTTTTACTCAAATCGGCCAGGACGATATTTACATCGTCCTGGACGATCTGGCTTAAAACAAAAATTCTAATCAGAGATTATTAATTAAGGCAGCCGTCATTAACAGATCGGCTTGGACGATACGTGTATCGGCCAGGACGATAAGCTCAAAATAGAAAGAAATTGTCGCCATAAATAATTAAGGTATTTTATATTTTTGGTAATCGACCAGGACGATCTTGGATCGGCCGTGATGATATTCACAATTATGCCTTAATTAATCAGACAAATCAAGGAAGTAATCAAGGATGATTGATATAATCATATCATCCTGGACGATCTCAGGATCGGCCAGGATGATCTATTCAAAATCCTTAGTTACTTCTGGATGATAAATATCGAACAGCTTGAATTCAGGGCGATGCTCTGGACAATTTTCCTCTGATTTGAACTGATCGGCCGGGACGATCGCGAGATTGGCCTAGATGATCAAGCCAATTTTAAATCATCCAGTTTGCATTCAGGGTGATGCTCAGGCCGATCTTCTGAGATTTGTACTGATCGGCCAGGATGATGTCCATATCGGCCTAGACGATATTGTCGGCAACTTCCAATTAATGAGCTTCTTTGAATCTCTTCTATTTAAGAGCTCTTGTTCAATGTTTTGAACAATCTTTTGCTACTGCCTTGACCTGAGAAGACCTTGAGGAGAGAAAGAGAGAGGGAGAGAGAGAGGATCTTGTGAGGGGGAGCTTATGAGGGGATTCACAAGGGTTGTTTCAAGGATCGCTCTGCTTCTTCTTTGTCTAGATTTTCTCGTCCGTGGAAGGGTCGGTAGAGGTAAGGATTCAGCATCTGATTTTGGTTCTCTGCCAGCTTCAGGAGGAAGCAAAAGGAGATAGGTTCTCTGCCTTGCCGGGGTGGCAAAAATAGGTTCTTTGTAAAGGCTTCTCCGCCTAGCTGTGGGGGATAAATGAGAGTCACGATTGTAGTGCAATACTCGGAGGGCGCCTCCGGGGAGTGGACGTAGGTCGAGTCGATTGAACCACTATAAATTTCTGTGTTCTTATTTCTTGCTTCCGCACTTTAAATTTCCGCGCTTATTTTGCTTGTGGTGTGATTTTGGTTTATGAGATTTTTACTTCTTTGTGAAAAGAATTTTTAAAATACCAATTCACCCCCCCCCCCATCTTGGTTAGCTTGGGCCAGTTCTATAGGGCTTAACATCCCTAACGAACTTTCAAATAGAACCTTAACATTCTTTGGCTTTGAAATTCTTCTTCCTAGAGCCACCCAAGAGACTAAACAAGACACATGGAGGAAATAAGATAGAAGCTTTCCTCGAGTAACCGTGTGGAATACCCTATTGCACCACCTCTCCGTTCTCCCTCCCAAAGCTTTCCAATATCTCTCTCAAAGCTCTCTCTCATTAAAACTCAACAGCTAAGGACTCTCAAAGAGTCTCTTAAAAAATTATTTGAAATAAGGCTTAAGACATTATTTTCAATTTTTCCTTCAATGTTTGTATAGTACAGTCAAGGATCATATAATGTGATTAGTTCAAAAACTATGTTCATTCAGTATGATGGAACAATCATGGGATAAACTAATCAATTTATAAGCATTGATTGTACAGTAGGATCAAAATATCTTATTCTACGATTAGTTTAATTTCCTTATGTTCATACAAAACAACTAGAACTTTCTCAGTACAATTAGTTCAAAAATTATGGTTTCATCCAATACAATATTCAAGATGATTAGATTTCTTCTATGTTGATCATTCAGTGTGATTTATATTTTATAATATGATTTACCATATTTATTAAACCTTGATTTGATTGACTAATCATAGCTATTAATTTAAGTAAGTTTTAAAATATTATATCACATGATATGGTTCATAATTTCTGATTAGTTAAAAGAAATGAAATTTTATAAACTTACTTAAACCATTTGTCAGTTAGGGTTTCTATATTAAGCTAATAGTATAGTAGGATTTAGATTATACAATATGATTAGTTTAAATTTTTTAAAACATAGTTTCTCACTCTCCTGGGTGTGTGTGCACAGTTATTAAGTTTAGCATTCACCTTTCATAAGACTTTGACTCAAGAAATATAAAAAATTAAGTAAATAAAATTGATATATTCTTGAGAAAATATAAACATATTCTACACATCGTTAAGTTGATCACTTTGCATGGTGTATGGTGGACTTGAAATGTTATTACACAAAAATAAATATCTAATAATAATAAGAGGAGAAAATATGGTAGGCAAACCAATAATATTTGTTATCATCAAAATTATAAGACCGGGGGTCCAGATTTGCAATAGTTATTTTTTTATGAATATGATTTATAGTTATTTCCATTGAAGATTGTATTAATTAAAAGAGATTAGTTTCTCTAATATATTAATTAATAGAAAAATAAATAATTCATTAAAAATTAAACCTTAGGGTGTTACAGAATCTCCATCTATTTCTCGTACATCATACTCACATAATGTTATGTCCAACTACCTATCACCCAACATCTCCTCCATAAAATTATATACAAACATCAAATAAATCAAATATATAGTAATCCTCACTCTAATCCTTAGGAAACTTCTAAGAATTCAAGACATTAAAGGTGACTTCCTGATCCTGAACTACCATGGTTATCTCTCCCTTCAAAAAATTAATAATGATCCTACATGTTGCTATGACATTTTTACATAGGTTGATAGGTATTTTCTTATCTTCATCCATATCTAAAAAAATTAAATTTTTAGAAAAAATAAACTTATCAACCTTTACTAAAACATCCTCTATTACACCCTTACAATAGGTGAATGAACCGTCAGCTAATTGCAGGGTAATAATGGTAGGTTGGACTTCTTTTAGGTCTAATTTTTATGGACAATGGTATAAGATTGATACCGAAACCAAAATCATATAGCGCTTTCTGATAAAACTTAGCACTTATAGCTAACATGATGGTGAAATTATCATGATCCTTAAGCTTTTGTAGGATTTTCATTTGAATGATGGTGTAAAATTATTTAGTAAGGGCTACTATCTTAATGCCTCTTAATTTTCCTTATTTAATAAAAATCATTTCATAAATTTTACATATGTACGCATTTGTTTTAGAGCTTCAACAAAGGGTATATTAATTGCTAATTTTTAAAATATCTCTAAAAATCTAAAAAACTTTTTATCTAAATTTTGGTTTAATAATTGCTAAGAAAAAGGTGGTGGTGGTCTCTCAACTTCCATACTAATAGATTTATCTTTTTTTCCTTAGTGGGTTGAGATGGTTCCTTAAACTTATTGGGTTCTAATGGGGCTTCTTCCATAACTTTTAAAAGCCTCTCTTTCTTACTGACCATTTACTCTAATTCTTTTCCACTTCTCAATTAAATAGCCTTGCAATGTTCTTACCTTTTTTTTTTTTTTTTTTTTGTTACTAGGAAAGGTTTCCTGGTGGTTTATTATATAAAGAACTAGCTAAGTGTAATAATTGATTTTTCAATATTTCTAATTACAACAAACTAACTTTGTAAATGAGCACCAATTTGCAAAACTAATTTATCTAATGAAGGGTTTTTATTTTTTGATTTAATAAATTGAGTTAAATCTAGGGGATAATTAAGCCTTGGGTTTATAAAATTTCAAGGAGGGTGGTTATAATTTCCTACTTGATTTGGTTGGCTATAGTTTTAATTATTATTCCTATTTTTATTATTACTTCAGTTAAAATTGGGATTATTTTTCCAACCAAGATTAGTAGTATTTGAGAAAGGGTTGTTAGGTCTAATATTAATATTATTAAGGGATTTCACTCCTAATGCATTTTAATCACTAGAGGATATAAACATACTTTTCTCTACACACAAAGGTGTAATATGAGGTGAACTAACTCCAATATTATATGGTCTCTAAGATATAGTAGCTTCTTGTAAAGTTAAGATTTATATAGCATTTGATTCATACACACTAGTTACCTTTCTAGGGTTAACTCTTTTATATGACCTTTGGAAATTATTGGAAGACATTTATTCGACAAAAGAATAAGCTTCATCAAAGGGTTTTAACATCAATGATCCTTCAGTGGCCTCTTCAATAATGGATCTAAGATAACCTATCAAACAATTATAGAAAGTTTGAATAATGAGCCAATCATGTAATGCATGGCAGGTAAACTTGCTAACTAAATCATTAAATATTTCCTATGCCTCATAAATGGACTCACCATCTAATTGGATAAATGTGGTGATATTATTTCTATGTTTAGCAATCATAGATGGGGAAATTAATTTGAAAGAAATTTATGAGCTAAGTCATTCTACGTAGAGATTGAACATGGGGGTAATGACTTTAACCGCATCTTAGCATTATCTCTTAGTGAAAAAGGAAATAAACAAAGTTCAACAATATCATCATATGCATTATTTATTTAAATATGGCACATATTTTTAGGAATTTAGCTATATGCAAGTTAGGATCTTCTATAGGAATTCCCTCAAACTAAAAAATTGGTACCATTTGAATTATTATAGATTTTAGCTCAACATTGTTAGCATGAATAAAAGGTCTATTAATGCTTTGGTGAATTACTTCAACTATTGGATTAGCATATTTTGTAAGCAATCTAGGTTAATCATTTACTTAAATTTATTCATCCATTTCTAAATCTTTTGTATTTTTTTTAGAAGTCTTTTCAATTTCAAGATCAAGCAAAATTTATATCGATTGTTTCTTACTATGCATACAACAATAACAAACTCAAAATAAAAATGAAACACACACTCAATTAAGTAGTTAGAAATGATAATAAACTAATTTTCAATAAAATAAAATAATAGGGGCAACACAAAGTTGGCAAAATTAAAGATGAGAATAAATTAGTAATCTCCTTAGGGTAATAAAGTGCAAGAAAATATAATTAACTTCAGATAATGATGCCAAAAACTTTAGAGACTTGGTCTATTTACTGTTGTTTGTTATGCTAAGTGCAACTCTTGTTCTACGCAAGTGCACATATCATGTAAAGCAGAAAACTGATGAGAAGTGTGTCATTCCCATAACGATTTAGAATTATCATAAGCTCACTCTTCTACTGCTAAATAAAATTATTAGATTTATCATATTAGTCATTTATTAAGTGAGAAGCAATGAAGAGTAAAAAGAAGTGGTTGGAATGATTTTTAAAACTCTGAAACTATGATATTTATAAATATATGCTTGCAATAAATAGATTTACTCTTAATGTTGTCGAGAATCAAAACATAAGTACTCCTCATCTTTTCTGAGCTTATCAGAAGTATTTTCAAGTCTTAGACTTATTTAAGGTAAATTAGAGATCTTAAAAGTTAAAATTAATAATTAAATCAAAATGTGTGTGAATTCATACCATATTAGTTTGCCTAACTAGGTTCTAGAATAATGGATATTGCAATATACGTGGAGTTGTTGGTAACTCTAAAGATATGTAATTCTTGTGATGGGGCATTGATATTTCTCTTAAAATAAACTTGATTTTGATTTTTTTTTTCATTTCGATAAATAAGATTTGAGTTGAAAGAACTTTTATCCCATTTAAAGGCTCCCACATACTCTTCTAAAGGACATGATCATCCATAAGATCTGTTGTAGTCCATAGTTATATGATCATAAAGTCCTCAAAATTTTTTGAATCCTGTAATCAACAAAATCAAAAATTTATAAAATTTATTATTCATAAAATTTTCACCCAATAAAATAACAATATTTTTGCATGAATAAAATTGATGAAGATGGCATAAGTTGTCTTCTGCATCCATAAAAAATTAAGAAAATTTTAACAATTAATGAGATCACAAAAATTCTTTGAAATAGAAACATAACAATTTTAACATTAGGACATTTGAAAAGAATTAAAAAATTATAAATACTAAAATGTAATAATTACAAAAAAAAATTAGGAGAAACATAAAGATTCACACTATCATCTAATAATAAATATGACCAAAATTCTAAGAAAAAGTTGATTCAAGGTGTTAGACTTGGTGAGAAGAATGCTTATGGTCCCTTGATTCCTCTTGTTTTATTTTTTGTAAAGGTAATCAATTTCTTATGATGAGTTTATTCCTATCATTGTTTTAAATCTGGACCCAAGTCCTATATTTTTTATGATAACAAATATTATTGGATTTCTTATTTTGATATATCCTATTAATTGTTATTATTGCATATATGTTTTTTCCTATGCACTAACATTAAGGCCCACCTATCACTTGTAAGTTTGATCAGCTAAAGATTGGGTTGAGTAGGGTTAAGTATGTCATGAAGAGGTTGTATTTTCAATTCTTATGTATTTTTATCTTTCTTAGGAAAATCATGTATTTGGTGGATACTAAGCTTGGTAACCATGCCCACACACACTCACTCAAGAGAGTAAGTTAGTTATAATATCATAAGTTAAATTTTTTGAACTAATCATAATGTATGATCCATATCATATTGTGCAATCAGCTAATTATAAAATGATCAAAATGGATAATTGTGATAATTAATGCAATATGAACTAATCATATATCATACAGGAAGATCAGTTGAAAATAAAGATCCCATCCACCAATGATAATTTAGGTAATATTTTAAAATTCAGATTATATACTCATCATATTGGATGATAGGTATCATACTATATGATGTAATTAAATCTTTCATAAATTAATCCCATGATTTAGGAAAGAATTTTGATTAATTGATCCAGTCATATCGTACATGACGATTTGAATATTCGTACCATATAACCTAATTCTTACATTTGACAATATTTAAATCATCGCCAATCATACTAGATGATAATCGAAGTCCTAGATGATTATCATAATTTCTTAAATTGATTGTAAGGCACCTAGCTCTTAATTTTATACTAATATGAGTACTTTAAACAAATTGTAATGGATGATCCATAATCGTACTAGACAATCAATGTCACCAAAATTGAATTTAGGGCTTTTTGTGATGCCTTGTTTTTAATTTATTTCATTGACTTGTTTCAAACGTCTTTTGGCTACTAAGTGTTCTTGAGAGGAAGTTTTGAGAAGAAGATCTATGAAGGCTTTGGGAAGAAGAGGGAGAGCTTGTGTGTGAGTGAGAAGTAGTGTGAGGGGATCAAATGGTTGTTCCAAGCAAGTTTCTTGCATTGTTCATCCAAGTGTCTATCAAGTTTTCTTGGGTGGCTCTGGGAAGAATTCTTCAGCTCAAGGATGCGGTTATCTACCATAACTAGGAGGGTGAAAAAGGAGTTCATGGTACTCTACCTTCTCTAGAAGGGAGAAAAAGATTGAAGGTTTGCTAGCATAACCTACAGGATAATAAAGCATTCAGCTCTCCGTCACACTAGGTTCAGTGAAAGGGATTTATATAAGGGATTCTCTACCATGTTGTAAGGGCAAAAGGAGAGACACTATAGTGATAGTGCAATACTCAAAGCAGAGGACTCCGGGGAGTGGATGCAGGTCAAGGTTGGTCGGAACACTAAAATCTCTTGGCGTGCTTTTTTCCTTTTTGCATTTATTTTCTTTCTACAATTTTTATTATTATCTAGGTTGAATTAGCTGATTTCAAAATTTACAATTAACTACACTCATGTTGGATTGTGGGTTGCAATAGGAAAATTAGCATGTACTAAACGAAATATATATATATATATATATATATATATATATATATATATATATATATATATATATATATATCTTTTAAAATTATTAATTGTTTCCACACTATTTTAATTTATCTTCCTAGATTTAGTTTACAATTTATATTTCAAAAATAAAATATTAGTATTATTGTTGAGCACTTTTTAAATTACAAATGCCCCCCCCCCCCCCCCCCCCCCCCCCCCCCCCCCCCCCTCTCTTGATGCACCTTGCGCTAGTTCATTAAGGTCACAAAACCTCAATGAACTTTCAATGGTTATTTATATTTAAAATAAACCTTCTTTATCTTTTATCATCATAAATAGGTAAATTCAAATTTGAAAATATTATATTGTACATTTCAAGTGTACTATATAATTATCTACGATATTTAACTATTTAGAATCCTAGCATCTAGGATTATAATTATATATTACATTAGAAAAAAGTATATATAATATGATATAGATCATTCAAGCCAAACAAATAAGGATCATGATTATATGACTTTTAAAAAAATGAACTAATAATATTGTATGATATAAATCATATAGTCTCCAAAAATAGAGAATGTTTTTAGACTAGTTGAACTAATTGTATTATGCAATCTAGCTGATAATTTTAATAATTAGCTTCTTTCAAAGTTTTTTATTGGAGCCATTCTAGAAATTCTAACATGGTTTAAAGAATTTAGAGTTGACGAGATTCTCTGAAGGGTTTGAGAGAGATTTTTTGCATCATTGCAAAAGGGTTTAGAGAGGATTAGAATATAAGGGATTTGGAAAGCATATATTGAGTTTCTTGAGAGGATTCTCGATTTTGAGGTATTCGGTTTATTATTTCTCAAATCATATCGTTTATTCATCTAAATTATAGCCAAATCTCTTGGTGGAAGGCTTTGAAGAGTCTTGTTGTATAGACTATAAAGATCTCAGCAGTTCTTATATACCTCATGGATCTAGCTAAGGTGACTCTTAAAAAAAGACCCGATGAAAGTAAATAGTGGATAGCCTATTTACTAAAAAAATTTCATAAGATCAAGGTGTTAACTAGATCTCCATAAATCTAAATATCTCAAAATGTATAAGCTATAAAAAAACATATATTCCTTCTTTTAATCTAAAAATACATACAGCTTGGTATGTATAGGGTTCAATCATCTAAAAATCTCAAAAGCATAAGCCTCATAAGTATAAATTTTTTTTTAAGAAAATAAAAAATATAAGCCTTAGAATATACATATTAATTCTAAATCTTAGAACATATAAGCCTCAGAAGTTATATCTTAATTCACTAAAATCTAAGAAAGCATAAGCATTATAAGATATAGATTATTTCTAAAAATTTTAGACACAAGCCTCATAAGTTATATGCATTTCAATCATCCAAAAATCTCAAAAGACACAAGTTCAAGAGGTATATATCTTTATTCATTCATAGTTATCAAGAATCTAAATTTATTCAATAAACTCAAAAAGCTCACAAACCATGCCAAAGTTCTTATCAATTGAGGGATTGAGGTCATTTGAACCTATCTTTGGGGATAATATACTTAGTTTATTCAAAGATTCAAGATCGACATATGAAATTTCTATTAAAGCTTAAATATTTCAAAAACATCTCAAAAAAATTTAAAGGACTTAATCTCCTATGGATAGTAACTTCTGAAAAATTTGGATCATTATTATTGACAATACATCAATTATAATCACTACATCAATTATAATCACTAATTGCAATAAAATATCTATTAATTTTCTACATAACTACACTAAGATACATCCAATTAAGGGTTGAATAAAAGAAGTTTTATTTCATAGATACATATAGTACCATTGTTTCATCATTACCAAAGATTGCCTAATTCTTCTACAACCTTCAAATTTTTCTTTTTTAACTTTCAATAGGCAATCACTTTTCCTATGAAGTGTGGTTTTCTTCATATCGCTTATATCTCATCTACAATACATCATGAATAATTTAAAAATCTTCAACACTAATATTAACTCCTAACATCACCAATATTGACATTGGACATCAATTTCAACCTAGGAATCAATCTCAATCTTTGATGCTTGTGAAATATGCTATATATTTAAATGAGATTTGAGTAAAGATTAAAAGATTAAAAAAAAAACATAAATACACATAAACCATTATGTAAGATCATAGATCTATAAATTTTCTTTTCAAAAATAGTAAGTATGATGAATAATTTATTTGTTTGACATTTCAATGAATTTCTCTATAATAATTGTGTAGTATAGAAATTGTAGACCAATAGCTACAAAAAAAATGAAAACTTTACTTTCATAAAAACGTTAAATCTCATTCTTGATAAATTTATACATCAACTTTAAAAAAGTTCAACACATTTTTACGAGGATGCACTGAAGAAATTTTTATGATCTTTAATTAGCACAATTGCACATTCTTGGAGTCATTGTTCATCCAAGCAAAGGATATTTTTTTTAAATAAAGATTTCATAAAAATAGCTTAAGATATTATCTAAATCTAAGAATTTTTTTTTAATATTTAGTGTGATCACAAAAATGTATTGAAAACAACAATCTCATAGTTCCAACAGCAAAATATTCAAAAATAAAATTTCTTTCGCAAGTAAAGATGATAGAATTTTTTGCTAAATTTCTTGAGGGAAGAGTGTACATACACACAATTGTTGACCTAATTTTTTATCTTATGCATGAATTCCAAACTCATGTCCCTTAGTGTGATTAGTTCAAAGCATGGGTGAGTCAACTTGACCAAGTTGACTAGTCAAAGTGGTCAAACAAAAAAAGTTCCAAAATACTCAAAAAGGCTAAGGTTTGTCAAATCTCATGCATGCATGACACATGGCTTCTAAGGACCCCCCATGGTATATCATAGTCATCTTGACCAAGTTTACTAGGTCAAAGTGGTCAAATTAATTAAAATTTCTAAAATACCTAAAAGGTCAAATTTGGACAAATGATTTAATTTTCATGTCTCCAACACATGCCAACCCTTGGAGCTGATCTAAACCCACTCTAAAACCTTCCTATAGTTTTTCAAATCCAACATAACCATTGGTTCAACCAATACCTAACCCAAATGGGGTTTTTGCAAAGGATTGTCCTTACCTAGCCAAAGCTAGCCACCTAAACCTCATGGAACAGTTGGCAAACATCAAAGGAAGAGATCCAAGCCATCCCAACCCTCCATACAAACCCCTTTTGCCTTGAATAGGGAAAAACTTCCAAAACCTGCATAACACCCAAAAACACTCCAACAAAGCCACCTCCAGAGCTCCAATTCTGTTCATTTCATTGCAAGAACTTTCTTTTTCCCTTTAGAACTTTTTCTCATTATTAAATGTGTGCTAGAAAAGAGATCCAATGAGACTTATAGGTGATTTTTCTTCAAGCCAACATAACTTTTGATCTAGGCATTTTTAGGAGGAGAGTCCTTCATAGTAGTTATTCCTCTCATCTTATGAAAAATGGAGCCAAGGAATGAGCAATTTCTCCCACTTGATAGAGGCTCAACGTTTAGTTAAAACCTTGATTGCAAATAACACTTGAAATTCAACATATAAAAACCCTAAAATAATGTTGTAGTAGTTCATATGGTCATAAATATTCCCTAAAAATTCCATTAAGGTTAGCTTAGTGGATAACTCATAGTAAGTAAAAGAATTTTCCTTATGAAAGTTATTCTGATGGAAGAAAACAAAATCTAGACTGTCCATCTTTCATTAAATATTCTTGATTTCTCCAAATGGTCAATCCGTCCAACCCATTGCATGGGATCTCACCCATAGATCATGTGCAACGCTAATGTGAATAAGTGAATAGCCCACACACCAACATGTAGAAAGCACCACCACATCACCACAGCCCGATTGCCACTTGCCTCAACCTTGCCTGATTAAATTATCTAGATTTTTTAAAACCTTTTTAGATCATTTTAAAAAATTAAATCACTATTCTTGAGACATGCAATTGTTTATAGAAATGATTATCACATATGATTTTACAACCACAAAATTTTAGATGTAGAAAAATAAAAATGCAGGAAAAAATTAAAGGCAATAAAAGAACACCAAATTTTATAGTGGTTTAGTCCAACTAGACCTACATCCACTCCCTAGAGACTCCTTCTCCAAGTATTGCACAAAATAATTGTGAATCTTCTTTTTCCCCCATAGTAAGGTGGAGAAGCCCTTACAAACTCTCTTCCATTAATCCTAATGCGATAGAGAACCACATCTTTTACACTCTCCAAGTGATAGCAACATACTGTCACGTCCTTTTTCACCCTCCTAGTGAAGGAAGAGAACCGTTGCCTTTTACACTACTCCAAGTGATGGTAGCATACCTTCACATCTTTTGTCATATTATTGGTGAACGTAGAGAACCTTGATCTAATAAAAAAGATTTTTTCTTGAGAACCTCCAAAGAAGTTGGGAAGAAATTTGCAGAAGATAAAGAGATCCTCACTTTCAGTAACCTTGTGACTCCCTCACAACTCCCTTTCAATATCACTCTTCACTCACAAAATCTTTCCCAAAAACACTCTCAATGGCCCCTCTCAAGAGAAATTTAAAGTAAAGGATTATAAGAAAATTTTTAAGACTCTTTATATAAAAAACATTTGAAAAATCATCCAAAAATTGAATTTTTTAAGAGTACCATCCTACGATCATACTATAAGATCATGGATCATTTGGTACAAGCATTTTAAAAAATTAGGGCTTCATTCGATATGAACTTGGATGAACTCAGTTTCATATATTGTTAGTCATTTATATGAATTCACATCATATTATACGAACAATTCAAAAATGAATGTGTTCGTTCGGTACAATTTGGTATGAATCTAATACTCTGTCAGTCATTTGTACAAATTCTCATCTTACAGTATGAACAGTTCAAAAATGAATATGTTCATTCGGTACATTTTGGTATGAACCTAATTTCATACTTTATCAATCATTTATATTAATTAACATCAAATTGTATGAATAGTTCAAAAATGAATGTGCCCATTCAGTAAGATTTGGTATGAACCTTATTTTGTACTCTATCAGTCATTTATATGACTTAACATCATACAGTATGAATAGTTCAAAATTTTAAGTCATGGTTTAATTAACTAGATCTTGGAGGAAAATATATGTCAAATTGTACAGTACGATTAAATATCATACAGTACACTCAGTTTTAAAAAAAAAAATTATCACACACTCCATGAATGTGTGTGCACGATTGCCCAATTACAATCATAGTTGCTCAGACTTAAGAAATAAAAATAGAGATATACATACTCTATTACATGAAATCCTAATCTACCTTCTCTTGAAGTCTTTAGTAATCTAGAGTAGTATATGATTTCCCAAAAATATTAGTACACACATAAATAAATAGAAATATCTAATATATGTTAGGAGAAATAATTAAATCATAATAATAATATTTTATTATAATAAAAAATCATAATCTCAATCTTGATTCCTAATTTACAATAATATACTTTTATGTTAGGTATAATTTTTGCACAGTTTACTACGCTTGCTAACTACTTTCAGCAGCCACCTCCACCACCTCCATCTGATGATCAGGGTCCCTCGTTCTTCTAGTCTGTGTTTTCTATTTTCTATTTTATGTTTTTTATTTTAATTTCTGTTGTGCTGTTTACTTTTTCTTTTGTGTGTTTAGGACCCTCATTTTGTGATGACAAAAGTGGGAGTAGGATGTGGTAGGAAAAGTTGATGTGCTTGTAGCTTTGAAATTTTAATGAACTGCTATTTTTACTGAGTTTTTCCTACTTGTGTTTGCCATCATCAAAAAGGGGGAGATTATTGCAAATCTATTTTCATGACTTATGTTTTGATGATCAACAAATACTATTGATTCTCTTGGACTTTCTGTTACTTCTAACTTTTCAGGAATCGAAGATCGGATGAACAAACGAAGCCAATTCAAGATTGCATAGGTTTAGGGATGAGTCAGTCTGTACTTTGTTTTTCTCTTCTTGAGTCTATTTGTAATGTTCAAGAGACTGATGCTATGTAACCCTACACACAAACACTTGAGAGACTTAGAATTTATGTTTTTACTCATATCGGCCAGGACGATATTTACATCGTCCTGGACGATCGGGCATAAAACAAAAAATCTAAATAAGGATTCTTAATTAAGGCAGCCATCATTAACAGATCATCCTGAACGATACGTGTATCAGCCAGGACGATAAGCTCAAAACTGAAAGAAGTTGCCTCCATAGACAATTAAGATATTCTGTATTTTTTAATAATCGGCTAGGACGATCATTGATCGGCTTGGACGATATTCACAAATTATGCTTTAATTGATCAAGAAATAAAGGGAATAATTAATGATGATTGATACGATCATATCATCCTAGATGATCGCAGGATCGGCCAGGACGATCTATTCAAAAACCTTAGTTACTTCTGGACGATAAATATTGGCCAGCTCAAATTCAGGGTGATGCTCTAGACGATTTTCCTCTGATTTGAACTGATCGGCCTGGATGATCAAGCCAATTTTAAATCGTCCAATTTTGCATTCAGGGCGATGCTCTGGCCGATCTTCTTAGATTTTTACTGATCGGCCAGGACGATGTCCATATCAGCTTGGAGGATATTGTCGGTAACTTGTAATTAATGAGCTCCTTTGAAGCTCTTCTATTTAAGAGCTCTTGTTCAACATTTTGAACAATCTTTTTGTAATATCAGTTCTGCTCCAGGTTCATCCGAGGAAAAGTTGGATCGTCCGGGACGATCGGTATAGGTTTGTTCAGAATTGTGAAAATTGGGCAGTTCGTCCGGGATGAAATGTGGGATCGTCTGGACGAAAATTTTCCAGAGCCCAAGTCGTCCTGAGACGATAATTAATTTTGTCTGGACGAGAATTTTTCAGAGCCCAGATCATACCGGGACGAAGTGCGATCGTCCAGGATGATCTGAGTATTTTAAAGAGGAAATGAGATATTTTGAAGAGATAGAAAATAAAAGAAAATATCAAAAATTCCATCCGTGAGAAAAGGAAAAAGAGAAAAAAGGAAAAGTTGATTTCGGGAAGCTGCGGGTCCGTTTTCGTTCGTCGAGACTGTTGAGGATTTTGCTGTACGCAAGGTAAGGCACAATCCGACTTTCTCAATTTTCAGAACCGTCGCTGTTGGCGGTATTTTCTGTCCGAAGTTCATTTTTGTTAGCGATTTTCGTCCGTATTTTCCGATTGGTTTAGTTTTTACCGCGTAACTTTCTGTATGTTGTTGACGTGCCGGTTGTGCACATTTGTAATATATTTTGGGGATTTTTGTCCAGATCATTTTGATTTGACGACGTTTTATTCCGTCTGTATTTTTCTGTGTGAATATTAAATGCTGTGGAAGTAGAATAAATGTTCTGAAATGTTGTTATCTATATTCTGTGCAAATTTGGTGAATTTTGATTTTCAGGAAAAATTGTGTAAATTTCGTATACTGCCGTTGTGCTGCTTGATTTTTGTCTGATTTATGATTTGTCCGGATTTGCTCTGCAATGCTTTGATTCTGTATATGCTATTAAGGGAGCTATAAGGGGAAGTTCTGTGAAGTTCTGAAATTCTGTATATCTGTTTAGGTGCTATAAGCACTATATATGTATTCTGGTATAAGCACATCTGTTCTGGTGCCGTGAGCACAAATGGGAGGCATAAGCGGAAGTTCTGGTGCTGTATGCACAAAAAGGGAGCTATAAGGGGAAGAGGGGTGCTATATGCACAAGGGAGATATAAGGGGAAGTTATGATATCTGGAAGGAAGATTTGTTCTGAACTAAATATTATCTGATTTTTTGTACTCTTGATGTGATTGATCTGATTTTCTGATTTCTGTAAGTGCTATCAGCTATGATGTGATATTATAATGATTTCTGTTTTATAGGAATCGTCGGGTCAGGTCGGGTCACGATTCTGTTCTGTTCCGATAGGATTTGAATTCTGAATTCTGTACGATTCTGATTCTATTGATTTCATATGTCTGATCTATTCTGTTTCTGATTTGATATGACTTCTGTTTCCGTACAGTTCTGTTAGCTTTGATATTTGTTTAGTTCAGTTCTGATCTGTCCGATTTGATATCTGTCTGATTCTGTTCTGATTTCTGTACGGATTTGTCTGATATGTTGGTTTTGGATTCTGAGAGTTTTGATTGGAGGTTTGTTGTCTTGCTGAGCTGTTGAGCTCACCCTTGCTTTCTGGTGGTTTTCAGGTTCTGGGAAAGGGAAGGAGGTCTTGGACTAGAGTTCAAAGTCTGATCTGTGATAGGTACTTGTACTTTTTGATTTTTGTACAGTCATGGCTCTTTCTGCTTTATTTTTTTCTGTCAGCCATGTACTGTATTTGTAGACGATTGTTTTGAGGAAAAGAAAGAAAAAATATAGATGATTTGTTCCGTTGCATTTGATATTTTTAGTAGCTCTGGTCTATTTTGTATAATATTTGGAAGATTCAGTTCAGTAAGGAAATTCCAAAGCCAGATCCTGGTTAGTTTGTTAAGCTGGTCGGGATCCGGCTCGGGCAGGATCCGTCCCCGTCGGGTCGGGTCGTGACAAGCTTTGGTGGTATCCGAGCATTGGTTTTGGAATTTGGTTGGATTGTAAGACAGAGCTATAGGAAGTGATCTATAGTGAGTTTGTCTGGGGTAGTTTTGGTTTGTTCGGCTTTTTATTGTGTTGTTTTTGTGATAGTTTTCCGGCTTTTCTGGATTTTTTTGTATGGATCAGCCAGACCCAGACATGACTGACGGGCAGAGTGCCAGTCAGGCAGCTCCAGTGGGGAGTACAGCCCCAGTGGCCGGTGCTGATACATTATCTCAGTTTGCTACGCTTGTTGCTCAGATGATGAGCGAGACTCAGAGCAGAGCTTCTACTTTCAGATCTGATGACATTGATAGACATCTGAAGTTATTTCTGAGATCGAAACCTCCAAGATTTTAGGGCGCTGTTGAGCCTAGAGCAGCCGAGGAGTGGCTGAGGAGATTGGAAAAGACCTTTGATGGAATGCAGTGTCCGTCAGATAGGAAGGTCCCATTGGCAGTGTTTCTGTTGGATGGAGAGGCTGAGCACTGGTGGGAAGGCCAGCAGGCAGCCAGATTTCAGGGCAGATTGAACTCTTTGATCACTTGCGAAGAGTTCACTGAGGTTTTTTCGAGATTGGTTCGTTCCCCCTTCTGCACGACAGCAGATGCAGGAGACTTTTCTGAGGCTTGTTCAGGGGAGTAAGACGGTGATGCAGTACGAGGCTGAGTTTATTACATTAGCCAGGTATGCTCCGCAGCTGGTTAGCACATCTGCTGAGAGGTGCTATAGATTTTTGGGGGGACTATGAGATACTTTGAGGAAGCCCCTGATACCGTTCCGGATCACTGATTTTTCTGAGCTTGTAGAGCGAGCTCGTTTGATAGAGAATGACATGATAGCTACTCAGCAGCGGTGGACTGCGAGTAGGAAGAGATTTGGAGGCGAGACTTCTGGTAGTGGTTCCTCTGGGAAGAGGAGATTTGTAGCTGGTTCTGGATCTATTGACTCTAGGAGGAGCGGAGGGTCATCTGGTACTGCTACCAGTACAACGAGTTCTGGTTCTGTTAGCATGGCACCTGTGTGCCAGAGTTGTGGACGCCGACATTTTGGCCAGTGCTACAGGATGACTGGTCAGTGCTATAGGTGTGGTCAGCCAGGACATCGGATTGCAGAGTGTCCACAGACTGGATTGGATCGGAGTTCTGAGTTCCGATCTGAGGGTTCTGTTAGACCTGCCGGTTCAGTAGCAGGAAGATCGAGGACTGTTCCTCCACGCCCTGAGGGATTTTCTGGTAGAGGTGGTGGATCTAGTTCTGCACCACGGAGACCACCTACTGTTCAGAGGGAGCAGAGTAGTTCTGTTGCTTCAGCTCCAGCTCCAGTGCAGCCCCGAGTTTACAGCTTGAGTCAGCAGGAGGCTCGAGATGCCCCCGATGTTGTGACAGGTACGATTTACATTTCTGATCAGCCCTGTCGTGTTTTGTTTGATTCTGGAGCCAGTCACTCTTTTCTGTCCGAGTGGTGTTTTGAGACTTTACATTTGGATTCGATGGTTTTACCGGTTTCTCTGTCCGTGATTTTACCGACTGGAAATCCTTTGATTGCTCGGAAGTTTTGCTTGTGTGAGGTTGACATTTCTGGCAAGAAGTGGAAATCGAGTCTGATTTTGGTACCGATTTTGTCTTATGATGTGATTCTTGGTATGGATTAGCTGAGTCAGTATGAAGCTCAGATTGATTGTCTGAAGAAGCAAGTGAGTTTGCTTATGGCTGGAGAGCGATGTGTATTTCAGGGCTTACGGGGTGTTCTCTCCAATATGCTTTCTCTGTTGGAGGTAAGCAAGATGTGGAAGAAAGGATGTCCAGTGTTTTTGGCTTCGGTGTGGGATCTGAACCTGGAGGTTGGTTCTGTCTCTAAGATCCCAGTAGTACGGGAGTTTGTTGATGTTTTTCCTGAGGAGTTGGTTGGTTTACCTCCGGATAGAGATGTGGAGTTCTCTATCGATATTTTTCCAGGTACCGCTCCTATATCAAAAGCTCCGTACAGGATGGCACCGAAAGAACTTTCTGAGTTGAAAGTTCAGCTTCAGGAGTTGGTTGACAGAGGTTTTGTCCGTCCTAGTGTTTCGCCCTGGGGAGCACCTGTCCTGTTTGTGAAGAAGAAGGACGGTACACTCCGTATGTGTATTGATTACAGAGAATTGAACAAGGTCACGATCAAGAACAAGTATCCTTTGCCTCGGATCGATTACTTGTTCGATCAGCTTTCCGGATCTTTTGTGTTTTCGAAGATTGATTTGAGATCCGGATATTATCAGGTGAAGGTGAAGGAAGTTGATGTGGTGAAGATAGTTTTCAATACTCGGTACGGGCATTATGAGTTCTTGGTTATGCCTTTTGGGGTAACCAACGCGCTTGCTATTTTCATGGATCTGATGAACCGAGTATTCAGGGAGTATTTGGATCAGTTTGTGATCGTCTTCATTGATGATATTTTGGTATATTCTGCTTCTGAGGATGAGCATGCCAGACACTTGAGCATGGTGTTGGAGACTTTGAGGCGGCATCAGTTGTATGCCAAGTTCTCCAAGTGTGAGTTCTGGCTGAGGAGCATTTCTTTTCTGGGGCATGTGATTAGCGGAGAAGGCATTTCTGTTGATCCCCAGAAGATTCAGGCAGTTGCTGATTGGCCGAGGCCGACTACGATATTTGAGGTACGTAGTTTCTTGGGCATGGCCGGATATTACAGGAAATTTGTGAAAGGATTTTCACAAATTTCGACGCCTCTGACGAGACTGACGTAAAAGTCAGTAGCTTTTATTTGGACACCGGAGTGTGAAGCTAGTTTTCAGAGATTGAAGGACTGTTTGACTTCAGCTCCAGTGTTAGCACTTCCGTCAGGTACGGAAGGTTTTCAGGTGTTCAGTGATGCTTCACTGAAAGGACTGGGATGTGTACTGATGTAGCATGGTCAGGTAATTGCTTATGCTTCTAGACAGTTAAAGTCACATGAGAAGAATTACCCGACACATGATCTGGAATTAGCTGCAGTGGTATTTTCTTTGAAGATTTGGCGTCATTACCTGTATGGTGTCAGATGTGAGATCTTTACTGATCATAAGAGCCTGAAGTACATTTTTACTCAGAAGGATCTGAATCTGAGACAGAGAAGGTGGCTCGAGTTGATCAAGGATTACGATCTGACTATTCAGTACCAGCTTGGGAAGGCTAATGTGGTAGCGGATGCTCTGAGCAGGAAGTCTTCTGAATTATCAGGTATTCAGCTTACTTCTGATGAATTTCTGATTCGAGACATGGAGCGCTTGCAGTTGGAGGTGATTTCCTCCAATGGTTTGGATTTGCCTCATCTGAGTATTCAGTCTTCTTTGGAGACAAGGATTCGAGAAGCCCAGAAGTCAGATTCTGATTATTCGAAGTTGATTGCTCAGATTGGATCTGGTAAGACTCCTGAACTTCGAATTTCTGATTCTGGTGCTATTTTCTGCAAGAACAGGTTGTGGGTACCTGTGTTTGGGGATTTGAGGCAGGAGATTCTGTATGAATCTCATCATTCTGGCTACACTATTCATCCAGGCAGTGGTAAGATGTATGCTGATATGAAGCTTTTGTTCTGGTGGCCTGGGATGAAGAAGGATGTGGCGGAGTTTGTGTCGAGATGCGAGGCCTGTCAGTTGGTGAAGGCAGAGCATCAGCGACCAGGTGGACTGTTACAGTCGTTGCCTATCCCTGGGTGGAAGTGGGAGGAGGTAACGATGGACTTTGCGATGGGTTTTCCGCGATCTAGGCAATGGCACGATGCCATCTGGGTGATTGTAGATCGATTGACAAAGTCCGCCCATTTTCTTCCGATCAGACAGACTGATTCAGTAGATCGCTTGGCACATGTTTATGTTAAGGAGATTATCATATTGCACGGTGTGCCGCGAGTGATTGTATCTGATCGAGACGGACGTTTTACTTCCAGACTTTGAAAGGGTATTCAGCAAGGCTTGGGTACTAAACTGCATTTTAGTACAGCTTTTCATCCTCAGACTGATGGACAGTCTGAGAGGACTATTCAGGTACTGGAAGATCTGTTGAGACTTTGTGTTTTGGACTTTGGCGGAAGCTGGGAAGATCATATCCCTTTGATTGAGTTTGCTTATAACAATAGCTTCCAGTCCAGTATCGGTATGGCACCGTATGAGGCTCTGTATGGCCGGAAGTGCTGGACTTTTTTGACTTTGACGGAGGTCGGAGATAGACAGGCTTTGGGTGCCACTTTTGCTTATGAAACTGTTCAGAAGATCAGTTTGATTAAAGAAAGATTGAAAGCAGCTCAGGATCGACAGCAGAAGTATTATAATCAGAAGCACAGGTTTGTTGAGTTTCAAGTTGGTGACTTTGTGTATGTCAAAGTCAGCCCGATGAAGGGTGTGAGCAGATTTGGCCAGGTAAGTAAGCTTAGTCCAAGGCATGTTGGACCTTTTGAAATCTTGGAAAGAATTGAGAAATCTGCTTACAGACTGTTGCTTTCTGATTCGATGCCCGACGTGCATAATGTGTTTCACGTATCCACTTTGAGGAAGTGGGTATCTGACTCTGGAAAGAAGGTATCAGCTGATGAGGTTGAGATTCAGGAGAATCTGGCGTACAAGGAAGAGCCAGAGTTGATTTTGGCGTACGACGTCCGAAAGCTAAGAAGTAAACAGATTCCGATGGTTAAAGTCCAGTGGAAGCACCGGACTGCACGGGAAGCGACTTGGGAGAAGGAGTCGGACATGAGGAAGTCGTATCCGTATCTGTTTTGATGGAGTTTTGATTGGACAATGTCGAGGACGACATTTTTTTGAAGTTGGGGAGATTGTAATATCAGTTCTACTCCAGGTTCGTCCGGGATGAAGTTGGATTGTCCGGGACGATCGGTACAGGTTTGTTCAGAATTGTGAAAATTGGGCAGTTCGTCCGGGACGAAATGTGGGATCGTCTGGACGAAAATTTTCCAGAGCCCAAGTCGTCCTGAGACGATAATTAATTTCGTCTGGACGAGAATTTTCCAGAGCCCAGATCGTACCGAGACGAAGTGCGATCGTCCAGGACGATCTGAGTATTTTAAAGAGGAAAGGAGATATTTTGAAGAGAGAGAAAATAAAAGAAAATATCAGAAATTCCATCCGTGAGAAAAGGAAAAAGAGGAAAAAGGAAAAGTTGATTTCGGGAAGCCGCGGGTCCGTTTTCGTTCGTCGAGACTGTTGAGGATTTTGCTGTACACAAGGTAAGGCACAATCCGACTTTCTCAATTTTCAGAATCGTCGCTGTTGGTGGTATTTTCTGTCCGAAGTTCGTTTTTGTTAGCGACTTTCGTCCGTATTTTCCGACTAGTTTAGTATTTACCGCGTAACTTTCTGTATGTTGTTGACGTGCCGGGTGTGCACATTTTGAATATATTTTGGGGATTTTTGTCCGGATCATTTTGATTTGACGACGTGTTATTCCGTCTGTATTTTTCTGTGTGAATATTAAATGCTGTGGCAGTAGAATAAATGTTCTGAAATGTTGTTATCTATATTCTGTGCAAATTTGGTGAATTGTGATTTTCAGGAAAAATTATGTAAATTCCGTATACTGCCGTTGTGCTGCCCGATTTTTGTCTGATTTCTGATTTGTTCGGATTTGCTCTGTAATGCTTTGATTCTGTATATGCTATTAAGGGAGCTATAAGGGGAAGTTCTGTGAAGTTCTGAAATTCTGTATATCTGTTTAGGTTCTATAAGCACTATATATGTATTCTGGTATAAGCACATCTGTTCTGGTGCCGTGAGCACAAATGGGAGGCATAAGCGGAAGTTATGGTGCTGTATGCACAAAAAGGGAGCTATAAGGGGAAGAGGGGTGCTATATGCACAAGGGAGATATAAGGGGAAGTTATGATATCTGGAAGGAAGATTTGTTCTGAACTAAATATTATCTGATTTTTTGTACTCTTGATGTGATTGATCTGATTTTCTGATTTTTGTAAGTGTTATCATCTATGATGTGATATTATAATGATTTCTGTTTTATAGGAATCGTCGGGTCGGGTCGGGTCACGATTCTGTTCTGTTCCGATAGGATTTGAATTCTGAACTCTGTACGATTCTGATTCTATTGATTTGATATGTCTGATCTGTTCTGTTTCTGATTTGATATGACTTCTATTTCCGTACAGTTCTGTTAGCTTTGATATTTATTTAGTTCAGTTCTGATCTGTCCGATTTGATATCTGTCCGATTCTGTTCTGATTTCTGTACGGATTTGTCTGATATGTTGGTTTTGGATTCTGAGAGTTTTGATTGGAGGTTTGTTGTCTTGCTGAGCTGTTGAGCTCACCCTTGCTTTCTGGTGGTTTTTAGGTTCTGGGAAAGGGAAGGAGGTCTTGGACTAGAGTTCAGAGTCTGATCTGTGATAGGTACTTTTGTACTTTTTGATTTTTGTACAGTCATGGCTCTTTCTGCTTTATTTTTTTCTGTCAGCCATGTACTGTATTTGTAGACGATTGTTTTGAGGAAAAGAAAGAAAAAATATAGATGATTTGTTCCGCTGCATTTGATATTTTTAGTAGCTCTGGTCTATTTTGTATAATATTTGGAAGATTCAGTTCAGTAAGCAAATTCCAAAGCCAGATCCTGGTTAGTTTGTTAAGCTGGTCGGGATCCGGCTCGGGCGGGATCCGTCCCCGTCGGGTCGGGTCGTGACACTTTTGCTGCTGCCTTGACCTGAGAAGGCCTTGAGGAGAGAAAGAGAGAGAGGGAGAGAGAGGATCTTGTGAGGGGGAGCTTGTGAGGGGATTCACAAGGGTTGCTTTAAGGATCGCTCTGCTTCTTCTTCGTCTAGAGTTTCTCGTCCGTGGAAGGGTCGGTAGAGGTAAGGAGTCAGCATCTGATTGTGGTTCTCTGCCAGCTTCAGGAGGAAGCAAAAGGATATAGGTTCTCTGCCTTCCCGAGGTGGCAAAAAGAGGTTCGTTGTAAAGGCTTCTCCGTGGGGGCTAAAGGAGAGTCACGATTGTAGTGCAATACTCGGAGGGCGCCTCCGGGGAGTGGACGTAGGTCGAGTTGACCGAACCACTATAAATCTCTGTGTTCTTGTTTCTTGCTTCCACACTTTAATTTTCACATTTATTTTTCTCGTGGTATGATTTTGGTTTATGTGATCTTTTGTTCTTTGCAAAAACAAATTTTTTAAAATACCAATTCCAATTCACCCCCCCCCCCTCTTGGTTAGCTTGGGCTAGTTCTATAGGGCTTAACATCCCTAACGAACTCTCAAGTGTTATCAGAGCGGGATTCAAAAATTTTAAGTTTAAAAACTTTTTGATTTTGATCCATAGCTAACCTTGGGGATTGTAACACTACGGAAGGGTATTCTATTACCCGACCTCCCCTGTTCGATAACCTACCTTTTGATTTCTAGAAAACCCGCATGTCAACATTTTTACAATCTACTGATTATCGCATATGGATGCTTATTAAAGAAGGTTATTCTTCACCTTCTCGTGAAATTAATGGTGTTAAAACTAAAGTTGCTTTTACTGAATGGACTTTCGATGAATGAGATTTAGCTCAATTGAATGCAAAATGTTTAAATTGTTTTTACTATGCTTTAAAATCTAAGGATTACATGCGTGTCTCCACTTGAAAAACTGGTAAAGAAATTTGGGATAAATTGTGTATCACCTATGAAGGCACTAATGAGGTTAAACAATCCCGTTTGAATATTCTCTTGCATGACTACGAACTTTTTCGCATGAAATCTCATGAATCAATTTCTGACATGTATACTAGGTTTACTCAGATAGTTGCTTCACTGCATGCATTAGGAAAAAAACTTTCCAACTATGAAAAAGTAAACAAGATTTTAAGATGCTTGCCTTCGTCATATGATGCTAAAATCACTACAATCACTGAATCTAAGGATTTGAACACTTATTCTATTGATAACTTACTTGGCTCACTCATTGCTTACGAGCAAGGGGTGAATCAAAGAAATCTTGATGCAGGAGAGAAAAAGAAGGAGAAAATAGTTGCAATGAAGGTGCACAAATCAGATTATGAATCTTCCGGGTCTGAAAGCGATGAAGTTGCCTTCATCACAAGGCAATCAAAAGCTTTCTAAGGAAGAAGCAAAAGTATCATTGGAGAAAAGGTAAGGATCATAAATATTCTAAAGGATCTTCTGATATTGTTTGTTATGAATGCAGGAAGCCTGGACATGTGAAAGCCGATTGTCCTACACTTCAAGATCACTCGAGCAAAGAAAAGAAAAAGGGCGACGAGAAACCTAAGTTTAGGAAGGACAAGAAGAGAGTTCAAAAGGCATTCTGGGCAGAATATGGTACTGATTCCTCTAAAACTGAACCAGAGGAAGAGACTACAAACCTGTGCTTAATGGGGGAAGATCATCTTGAGCAAAGTGATGAGGAAGAGGTATGTAAACCCACCTATGATGAATTATTTGAAATTTGTGAGAAAATTCATGCATCATATAAAAAACTTAAAAAGACTCATGCTAGTTTAAAGTTAGAACTTTCCAATTTACAAAAAGAGTATGCAATTATTCTCAAAGATCATTCTACGATTGATTCAAATCACATGACTTTAATTGATGAATTTGATGATTTAAATAAAAAGAATTTGGAATTAATTGATGAGTATGTTGCATTGAAAGCTTCACACACCTCACTTGAGTCTAAGTTTAAGAATCTCAAGGGATAGAAGAAAAGTTGAGGATTGAAAATAATGTTTTGGAAAATACAAACTTGAGACTAAAGAATGAATTGGATTCACTTAAAGGAAATTGGAAGACACCCACTTTTGATTTAAAGTTAAGACCTAGGAAGAGGCATTATAACTCAAACCATTTAAGAAATCCTTTTCCAGGAGTTAGATGTTTTTCATGTGGCATGCTAGGACACATCTCACACACTTGCACTGTTCACCATAGTACACATTGGGTGTGGAGACCTAAAGTTCATGATTCACAGCATACCACACCTGCATTGCATTCTACTTTTCCTAAGAAGGGACCCCAACTAGGTTGGGTTCCTAAATCTGACTATTGTTGAGCTTTTGCAGGTGTGCTCTCGCCAAAGACCTCGTGGGAGCATAGGATAATTGGACATATGGAGGCTCGTAGCTCATAAATGCTTAAACTTCCTGCTTTAATAAATTCTTGAAATACGTTTTTTATTAGTGTTGTTTTAAGTTTTTTTTTTTCTTTTTGTGTTGTTGTGTGCTAGCTTTTTATTATTTTAGATTATTTTGTTTTCACGTTGCCTTTTATGATTGGTTTTCCATATGTTGAATCTTTTCAAGCTTTTAGATTTTGGAGTTTTGGAGATAGTGTTTAGCTTTTCTAAATCGGTTAAAGAGAGAAATACCGTTGATGGTTTCCTTCTTTGTAACCTTGTTTAGTGGTCTAATTTTCTTTTCTAAACAAAAGTCTAAACTCATTTTTAACCAATGGTTTTTGAAATTAAGATCCTTTTTCTTGTTACAATAATTTATCTTATGTATAATAGCAAAAGTTCTTATATATCTTTCATGATTAATTGAAGTCTTGTCATTGCATTTATCACACGATTATGACTTTGTTTTGTGACTTGTTCTTCCCTATGTTAGAGAGAGACCTCCTATTCTCTAATATTTGGAGGATATACTCACAACTAAGTTTATTTTTTTAAGGGTTTGTTAAAGAGTTTTTAGCTTGCCAGAATTAAAAAGGAAAGAGGCTAATAACGCCAAATTGAAAAGAAAACTATATACACAAAAGTGTATCAAAAGATCAAAAGATGCTCAAAAAGCCAATCAAAGTAACAAGAGGCATAAAATGAGCCCACTAAATGCAAGCTATCCTCTCTTTTCTAAACTCTTAAAACTTAGAGAACTCATTGATTAATTGATGCTTTCAAGGGCTTGATTTCAAATTCCATGATTGAGACAAATTACTTTGTCTTATTATTTATGAGATATTTTCTTTATAAAATAAGTTTTGAACGGATCTTATTTTTATCCTTTTAAGGTATTCTGAGTTAGGTCTTTTGTTTTTTAAAAGAAAATTTGAACCCTGAAGGATGTCCGACCTAGGGTTACAAGAATCGGATATTCTACCTTCTTCTGATTGGGATTTTTTTAAACTCCTTGATCTCTTGGAACTCTAAGGTTTAAATTTTTTGAGACTTTCTCATATGAAATGCTTTGCTACATAAAAAATTTTGTTTTTTCTTTCATTTGTTTGTTTTTTAGCTTTTTACTACTATTCTTTTTCTTTCTTTCTGCATTTATTTTGTTTTATTTTTTAGAGCTTTGATCATCACAATCTTTCATTAATTTTCAAATTCTAGTCAAATCGTCCTGGCCGATACTTTTATCATCCTGGACGATAAGACAAATTTCCTTCAAACTTCCATCTGCTGAACTTCTCTGTGCTTACTACAACTCTTCATCATGGATGATCCATTATCATCCTCGACGATCTGATCAAACTCTGTTGCAATCATGATGATAGTCCTGGCCGATAACCTATTTCGTCCAGGCCGATGCATTTTATGGTCATCGTCCGGGCCGATACACTAGATCGTCCTGGACAATCCACGTGTCAGCTAGTTTAAATCCTTAAAATCGGCCCCGAACGATCCATTATTAGACAATCGTCCTGGCTGATCCACTGTTCGTCCTGGACGATACACATGGAACAGATTTAAAACATTTTAACTTCGACCGGTACGATTAATTATTGTGCATCATCCTGGACGATACACCTAATCGGCCCGGACGATCTGCTTTTTCAACGGTTGTCCGGCTTGACTCCTCAGGATGATTGCCTGTGTCTAATCGTCCTGGCCGATATCTGGTCGGCCCAGATGATTGGACTGCCTTTTTGACTAATCGGCCTATACGCAATTATTGTACCATATCATCCTGGACGATTCTGAGATCGACCTGGACGATATGGCCGTTTCTTTAAATTCTGGCCATTCCAGCCATATTTTTCACTTCGCATCCCTTCTCCTCTTGTATTTTCTTGCTAACTCCTTACTATGGCTGGTGGGAAATGAGTTCGACAGGCTTCTGGAAGTTCCTCGAGGGCCACTCTGGACCCTCGATTCTGGGAGGCAGAGGATCAGGCAGCTTACCGTCGCTACAAAGAGTGTGGCATTACCCTTTCCAGAACAATCAATCTGGCACACATCTCGTATCCGATAATAAATCTTTTTTCCCACACTTCTCTTTGTTTCATACTCACCCTCACTGTCCTTTTTTCTTCTGAGCTCCTGTTAGAATTTTATGCAAATCTTCGCTTAAATTTTACTTTCACAGCCCTGACCTCCTATGTGAATCGACGCTCGGTCGAGATCACATATCAGGACTGTGCGGAGCTTTTACAGCTATCCATCATCGAGGATAAGCTGCACATAATCGTTATAGATCCTTATTTTGATTGGTCCACGACAAACCATTTTCTTCGCCAAACCAACACACCCTTTCATGTTGGAGAGACTAGCTCTTTAGTCAAAGATGCTAGGACAATCCAACATGTCCTTCGCACCTCAATAATTCCAAAAACCAGGGACCGAATCCATATCACTCCTCTACTTTCCTTGACTACCTTTTTCATTATGGCCCGGAGAGAATTTAATGCCATTGATCTACTCTTTCGCTACATTGATCATTTAACAACTATTCGCGATCCAGGCCATAGGAGGAAACCCAACCTTGCTTTAGGACATCTCATAGCCTACATTCTTGAAACCAAATACAATCTTCAATATCATGCTCTTCACGACCTTCAGCCTCCTTGCTACTCAAACAATTCTTTCACTATCCTTCATAGTACTCGTTTCCACCCAGGAGATGGGGAAGGTCGGGGGGCTGAGGAGGCGGAGGCTCCCACTCCGGCTCCTGTTCTTGATCCTGTTCCTCTCCACCTGCACTCACCATTTGATCAGTTGATAGAGAGGTTTGATCGATGGGAGACCCGCTTTGACGCTTACATTACTGCATAGGAGCAATAACATTCTGAGGACATTACCCGCTACGAGCAGCACCACACAGAGGATTTAGCCCGTTTTGATAGCTACATTACACACCAACAGCAGCAGCATGACCAGGACATTGCCTGGTTCAATGCACAGTTTACTACGCTTGCCAGCTACTTCCAGCAGCCACCTCCACCACCTCCATCTGATGATCAGGGTCCCTCGTTCTTCTAGTCTGTGTTTTCTGTTTTCTATTTTTTATTTTTTGTTTTAGTTTTTATTGTGTTGTTTACTTTTTCTTTTGTGTGTCTAGAACCCTCTTTTTGTGATGAAAAAAGGGGGAGTAGGATGTGGTAAGAAAAGTTGATTTGCTTGTAGCTTTGAAATTTTAATGAACTGCTGTTTTTACTGAGTTTTTCCTACTTGTGTTTGCCATCATCAAAAAGGGGGAGATTATTGCAAATATATTTTCATGACTTATGTTTTGATGATCGACAAACACTATTGATTCTCTTGGACTTCCTGTTACTTCTAACTTTTCAGGAATCGAAGATCGGATGAACAAACAAAGCCAGTTCAAGATTGCGTAGGTTTAGGGATGAGTCAGTCTGTACTTTGTTTTTCTCTTCTTGAGTCTATTTATAATGTTCAAGAGACTGATGCTAAGTAACCCTATACACACACAATTGAGAGACTTAGAATTTTTATTTTTACTCATATCGACCAGGACTATATTTACATCGTCCTGGACGATCGGGCTTAAAATAGAAAATTTAAATAAGGATAATTATTTAAGGCAGCCGCCATTAACAGATCATCCTGGACGATACGTGTATCGGCCAGGACGATAAGCTCAAAATAGAAAGAAGTTGCCGCCATAGATAATTAAGGTATTTTGTATTTTTTAATAATCGGCCAAGACGATCATTGATCGGCCAAGACGATCATTGATCGGTCTGGACGATATTCACAAATTATGCCTTAATTGATCAAGAAATCAAGGGAGTAATTAAGGAGGATTGATACAATCATATCATCCTGGATGATCGCAGGATCAGCCAGGATGATCTATTCAAAAATCTTAGTTACTTCTGGACGATAAATATCAGCCAGCTCTAATTCAGGGCGATGCTCTGGACGATTTTCCTCTGATTTGAACTGACGATCGTGAGATCGGCCTGGACGATCATGAGATCGGCCTGGACGATCGTGAGATCGGCCTGGATGATCAAGCCAATTTTAAATCATCCAGTTTTGCATTCAGGGCGATGCTCTGGCAGATCTTTTGAGATTTGTACTGATCGGCCAGGACGATGGCCTGGACGATATTATCGGCAACTTGCAATTAATGAGCTCCTTTGATGCTCTTCTATTTAAGAGCTCTTGTTCAATGTTTTGAATAATCTTTTGCTGTTGCCTTGACTTAAGAAGGCCTTGAAAAGAGAAAGAGAGAGAGGGAGAGAGAGAGAGAGGATCTTGTGAGGGGGAGCTTGTGAGGGGATTCACAAGGGTAGCTTCAAGGATCGCTCTGATTCTTCTTCGTCTAGAGTTTCTCATCCGTGGAAGGGTCGGTAGAGGTAAGGAGTCAGCATCTGATTGTGGTTCTCTGCCAGCTTCAGGAGGAAGGAAAAGGAGATAGGTTCTCTGCCTTGCCGGGTTGGCAAAAAGAGGTTCATTGTAAAGGCTTCTCCGCCTAGCTATGGGGGCTAAAGGAGAGTCACGATTGTAGTGCAATACTCGGAGGGCGCCTCCGGGGAGTGGACATAGGTCGAGTTGACCGAACCACTATAAATCTATGTGTTCTTATTTCTTGCTTCCGCACTTTAATTTCTGCATTTATTTTTCTCGTGGTGTGATTTTGGTTTATGTGATCTTTTGTGCTTTACGAAAAGAAATTTTTTAAAATACCAATTCACCCCCCCCCCCCCCCTCCTCTTGGTTAGCTTGGGCCAGTTATATAGGGCTTAACATCCCTAACGAACTCTCACTAAACCCTAGGATTCTTCTAGATTAATCCAGACCTTAGGATTACTCTAGACCCTAGGATTATTCTAGTCTCCAGACCTTAAGACTTCTTAGACTCTAGAGTTCTCCTTGATTCTAGATCCTAGGATTCTTCTAGACTCCAGACCCTAGGAATAAGTCTGATCTTAGATCAACCTATATCCTAGATTAATTTAAAAATTCTTATCAATCCAAATTCAAATCAAACCCAAGCTTCAAACTTGTCTAGACTCCTAGGCAATTCGATCTCTAGCTTAAACTCCATTTAATAAAGCCTTTAATCAAACTTCAATCCTATTCAATCATTCATAATCACCAATATGATTATGAGTAATGAGGGTAATTCAAGTTCAAGTAATCAAACCCAAAACCCAATTCAAACCCTTAAACTTTTCTACTTTGAATCAAGCCTCAATTACACTCAAAACTTTGTCAAACTCTTATAATCACTTCACTTAGTGATTTAGGCTTGATTGGACCTTTGACCCAATCATTAGTTGACTTGGTCAACTATGACTCAAGTCTAGCCTAATTTGACCTACTTAGGTCAAATAAAGCTATATAATCAAACCAATGTCTTCATGCTCTCAATATCATTTCAATGTATGTCCCAAATACATTTGAATATGTTATGAGTCACCTCATGGTCATTTGACCAAGTCAACCCTATACTACTTGGTCAAATCACATTAAGTCTTCATGATTTCATTTAAATTCAAACTCCCTAATCATTAAACCTATTCCAACTAGCTCCAACCTCCATGCCACATCAGCATATCACTTTGACTAGTTGACTGGCCAATCTAGTCAACAAAGTCTTCTAGAGGTTTTAAATGGTCAAATTTCCCTTGAACCCCTTTCAAATTTCAAGCTCACCATATGAATGCCTTGAGATCCATCTAATTAGATCCTTAAGCTCCTCCCATGCCACCTCAGCTTCCATGTGACATGGGGGGCAGTTAAACTAGGGCTTTAAGAGGGTCAAATATGGTCAAACACCCTCTCAAAGATAATCCATTTAATTTGGTATCATTCAAGCTATTCCAAATGCTTTCTAAAATCTTCCTATGTTAATCTAATCCTTAAATTAGGTTTAAACTGACATTTAATCATCCCATATGCATATTAGGCCAAAATAACTTTTACACATAGGATGTCCTTAGCCCATCCTTGCCACCTGCTCCCAACCACTCACAGACCACTTGGCATTCTTCTGGGAGTTCAGCCAGCATATCATAGTTATCTATTAGATCATAAGGAGTTTGAATAGGGAAATACCCCATTTGATCCCTCATTCTTGAACTAATACTCTCTCTCCACTCAAACCCTCCCATAGCTCAAACTCTTTTTGTTTGAACATTCCAGACCCCCGTTTACATTTTTTCCAGTAGAAGTCCACCACTTAAACTCCACCAGCAGTAGATTTTCTGACGAACCAAGCCCAAATCCGTTAACGCTTCCATCCGGCCGATCCATAGCTTGTATGCTCGAGGATTCAACTAGGATTTTGTATGAGGACAGTCTACACATTAGTTAGGGTTAATTAGTATTTTATTAAATGCATTTTAAGATTTAAATTTACAACCCCTTTGATGCTCTTTACCTAGGTAATCTATGCTTAAATTTTCAAGTCATTTGATTCACTAGTTTAAGAAAAAAAGTCAAAAAAATGTGTTCTAGGGCATCATTCGTAGTCTGTTGCGAGTGCACATTTTCTAGACTATTGATCGCACGATCAATGGTCCATATTTAGCCATTCCATGGCATTTTCAAACCATGGATCCGATCCAATGGTGAGGTCTTCATCCAGTAGCATCTGGACCCTTGATCCAGAACTGCGAGGTCTGATCTGAGCCCTTGATGTCGAATGGTGGATAATCCAATGGTTGTAGTTGCCGAGAGACCGTGCTGAAGCAGATTAGTAAACCGCGACCCTGAGGTCATTTATTGCCCAATGATTGCTGGCGGTGATTGCACTGCCGACAATCATTACCCTGTAGTTTCGCTGGGCTAATTAAAGCCCGCCAAGTGGCTCCACTATCATCACGGTTTGGAGCTGCCAATTAGGAGATGAGGCATATCCAGCCCGCCGCTAGAGACATTAAATGATTTAAAACTTATTTTTTAAATCATCTTAAATCTGATTTTATTAAGAAAATATTATAAAATTAAATAAAGATTAGAAAAAATAAAATTTATATTAAATATCCATAAAATTAAATCATTTAATTTAAATTTAATTTTTTTAAAATATTAAATATATTTTAAATAATTTTAAAACACTTAATTTTAAATATTTAATTAATATTTAATGAAATATTTTTCTAATATTATATATTAAAACATGTTAAATAATTAAACATTTATTATAAAATAATTTAATTTAAAATTAAGTTTAACTAAGATATATATTGGATATTTTAAATCTTTTTTTAATAAAAAATTTAAATACTAATTAATATTTATATGAAATTAAATTTAAATAATTTCAAAATTTTAAATAAAATTATTTTAAATTATTTAACAATTTCATTAAGATTTAAAATTTTAGTTAATTCAATTTAAAATTAATTTATAAATATTAATTAATTTTAAATTAATTTAGATGTATTTAATTAACGCAAACTTAAAAAATTCAAAATAAACTCAAATTAATTGAGAAAAATTTAAATAATATATCTAATTTTTTTATTTCAAATATTTTATTTTAAATTAATTTTAAGATTTAAATTTTAATTTATTTTAAATAATTTGAATTCATTAAATATTTATAATATTTAATTAATATTTAATTAAATATTATATTAATTTTTAAAAAATTAAAAATTTATTTTCAAATAAATTTAACAAAAATTAGAGGATCTCCTAAATCCTTAAAAATTATTTTAATAATATTTTTTAATTATTTTATTTTAAAACTTATATGTGTATATATATATATATATATATATATATATATATATATATATATATATATATATATATATATATAAAATATATTTATAAATATTATATATATTTAAATCTTTAATTTTGAGAGATCCCTTGAAACTTTAAACATAGATTAAGCATAATTGAGTAGAATTTATGGGGAGTGATGATTAATCAAAGAATAATTGCTTTGCTAATTATTCATTTATTAATCCTTCAATTAATTAAGCTTTAACTTAATTTGCATGCTTAGGAAGCGCACACCACTTAGCTTAGGCTCTCCTATATTTAGGAATTGATTATGATTGTGTTCATGCATATATATGTTGGTCAAGGGTTAGAAACTTTGATTTCAAATGTATTTAACTTTTTTTTGAAAAAATGCTATTAGTAAATTTTATTCAAAGGAACTACAAACAATCAAATTCCTCCTTCAACAAATTGGAGAAAGAAGGAGGAATTTTATTAAAGCTGCTGACATCCCAAAAAAAAGCTAAAACGAAAGCTAAGTTAGCACATAAATCTGCTAACTTGTTACAACTTCTATTCGAATGAAGAAAAATAATTTGCTTGAAATGATAACGAAAATCTATGTACCATGAATCAATGTTGACATTCTTGATATCAACTTTATTCATAACCTCTTCAAGAATTTGATAACATTAATGTTATCACCTTCAATTATTACTCCTTTTGCGTCGAACATCCAATCTTGAACAAATCTTTTTAATGAAAGAATAACTAACATTTCAAGTTGTGAACTATCCCAATGAAGGTAATTTATACCAAAGGCACATAAGAATCTTCCTTTGCAATCTCTAAAAACTCCTCCAATTCCAGCATTGTTCGTATAAAGCAATGTAGCATCTATATTAATTTTTATCCATCTAGGAGGTGGAGGACGCCAAGATGTAAAGATAGCCCATAGAGCTGATTGACATCCCAGTTCTCCCAAATGAGGTTCTTATTAAAAGATGCAATAGAATTACAAACTTAATTTGCAGCTATAAAAGAAGAGATATCTTCCAATCCTTGATGAACTAATTTATTTCTGCTCTTTCAATAGAAAAAAATCATGATGCATAACAGATTACCTTGAAAAGGGATAGAGTTTGCAAGAAGCTTCAATCCATGATAACATTCATCCAGAGAATTGAAAGATGGAGTATTAAACCCCCATTTATTCAGAAATTTGAAAACTTGTTGCAGTTTATAGCAAAAAATTGTAACGTGCTCTAAATTTTCCACTGAAGAACATCCTCTCGGGCAACTATCAAAATCAGTTAGCTTTCTATAATTTAAAAAGTGATTATTAGGAATCACATTTCTCTTCAACCTCCACTAGAACAGAGTAATTCCTAGCCTCAATCTAGTTTTTTTCATCCAGCTCCAGTCATCATCTATTTGTTAATCAATTTCAGAAAGAACCGATGCTAAACTAGAAATTATTTTACCTTAATATTTTAACTTCAGCTCCAATTTGTAACTTGATAAATCTGATTGGATTGGCACAGATAAAATGACATTAACAAGCTCTTGTCCAAAGTAATCTTTTAGTTTCCTTTCATTCCAATTTCCATCATTAATGAACCCTACAACTACTTCAGTATCTTCATTCATATTCCTTACAAAAGTAGGCCATTTGTTGATGCAATTGTCTAAAATCTAAGTATCTTTGATAGTATTTATTTCCATTCCAGTTGATACTCTCCATCATACAATTGGATGAACAGAATTTGCACCATTTAAAATAATTCTCCATGTAGATGAAGAATTGTTGCAGTGATCCGAACTCCAAATATCTTGACCATACTTTTCTATCAAAGTTTTATTCAGCAGTGAGTTCGGCCTATTGATGAAATTCTAAGCAAATTTAGCTCTTAAAGGACTAATTTTCCTCATAATAGATTGAACACCCCAACCTCTAGCTTTCTTTGATTTTATAGTGGACACCCCAAGTGACATAATGAAGTCCCTTAGTGGCATCATTTTTATTCCATAAAAAGTTCCTGCACATGTTATCAAAGTCATTTAAGACAACCATTGGTACTAATAAGTGAATTACCAAGAATATAGGGTGAGATAGACAAGCCGAATTAATAAGAATAACCTTCCCAGCAATTGGCATAAGCTTATTTCCCCAATAGCTCAATCTATTAGCAGCTTTAACCAATAGATTTTGAAAATTGGAAAAAACCAATATTCTAAAAGCAAATTTTATGCCCAATTACTCCATTTCTTTCACAACTTTGAGCCCAAATATCTTAGCAAGTGTTCTTCTTTTTTTCCTTTTAACTGACTTTCCAAAAATAATTGAAGATTTAATTATATTGACCTTTTGGCCAGTCATCTATAATAATCTTCAATAAGTTTTTTTAACTTTTTTCATGTTCTTTCTATTTTCTTCAGAAAAATAGATAATATCATCAGCATACATTAAATGAGAAATTAAAGGAGCATTGGGTACAACCTTTATTCCAATGTTTTTACCTTTTTGATCAAATGCATCTGTTAGTAGTTGAAAGCACATAATAAACAGATAGGGAGACAAAAGACAACCTTATCTAAACTCACTCCTTGCTTCAATCCAATCAGATTGTCTACCATTAAACATGATAGTAAACTTCATCTCTCTCACACATTCCAATATCCATTTAGAAAAAAACTTTGGCAACCCAAAACCTTCAAGAACTTGGGCTAGAGTGGACCAACTCATGCTATCATAAGCTTGCACCATATCAATTTTAACAGCCATCATCCTCTTCATAGATTTGGAATGTCTGAATTTGTTAAACAGCTCTTGAGCAACCAAAATCTGATCTGACATGGATCTATCTCTTACATAAGGATATTGATTTTCAGAAATGATTTTAGGGAATAAAATAGACATCCTATTTAATAACATCTTAGCCACAATTTTGTAAATGGATTTAGAAAGGCTAATAGGGTAATAATTGGAAGGAGTCAAAGGGTTATTCACCTTTGGAATCAAAACCACATTAGTTTCTTTCCATTCAAAACAAAGAACACCAGTGGTAAAGAAGGAATTTATAGCCATCCAAACATCATATTTTATAAAATTCCAATAAGATTTGAGGAAAGAATGAGAGATTCCATAATTACTTGGAGATCTTCTTAACTCCATCTTCTTGATAACATCCTCCAGTTCTTCAAAAGAAAATTCCTTTTCAAGCATCTTCTTATCATCTTCATTTAAGACAATTGATGGGTTAGGCCACCCACTCAACTTGCATTTATGATCTCTCCATTTGAATTTGAAGTAGCTACAAAGATATTTTTTAATTTGTGAATGATCTTCTAAAATTTCACCATCTTCATTTTTAATTTGCTTGATGCAATTTGAATTCTTTTTAGCTGAGGCATAAGCATGAAAGAATTTGGAGTTTGAATCACCATCCTTCATCCATTGAATTTTTTCCCTTTTTCCACCAAGTGCAAAGCCAACTGATTGTGGAATTGAGTTCATAGACTTTAGATTTCAAAATCTGTAACTTCTGATCCAAGAGCCCTTCATCACTAGATTCTTCAATTTGTAACTTAAGAATTTCATTCTTAAGAGTTTTCTTCATTTCTTCTAAGCTCTTGTGCTTAGCTTTACTCCAAAAAAATAAGGCCTTTAAAGATCTCTTGAATTTAACATTCAAAATCTCCACTTTGCTACCTTTCACTAGTTTCCTCCAAGAGCTGGAAACTATAGCATAGGATGCAGGGAAAGTAGTCCAAACTTCTTCGAACATAATGGTTTGATTTTTGTCAAAACCTGAGGAAACAATCTTCAGCATTATGGGACAATGATTGGAAGCCAGTCTAGCCAAGTGTTTTACAACCAGCAACTTAATAGTTTTCAAAGCTGCAGAATTAATAATGCAACAATCCAATCTTTCCAATATATGGGATTTGCCTTCCTTGTTGTTGCACCAAGTGAATTTTGGGCCAACTATTCCCATATCATTGATATCATAATTACTCATAAAGGAATACATGTCTTGAGTACTTGTAGAAAAGATAAACTTTATAACTCCCTTCTTATCATCTTGTAATAGTAAACAATTAAAGTGTGCTCCTATAATGACTGGCTTTTTAATGTTTGCTATCATCTCCAAGCTGCACCACAAGATCCTCCTTTTGAAATAGTTTTTATTTCCATAAATTGTAGTTATACACCATGGTCCCTTATTAGCTACATTAAGCTCAAGAATCACAGCTTGAGAGTTAGCCTCTTTGACAAAAAAAGAAGCAATGTCATTTCTCCAACAAGTCATTATACCTCCTTAAAGACCTTCAGCTGGAAACAAAAAGTAATCCCATTTATCTCCTAAGAACATCTTGAATTTACGAGTATCAATGGATGAAATTTTTGGTTCAACCAAACCCACAAATAGAGCATCATGATCCTTCACTATTTCCTTTAAATATAGAGAGGCTTCTACTTTCTTAGTCCCTCTATAGTTCCAAAAGATTACATACATCATTTTTGAATGTTAACGAGATTGCTCCCATTAGCACTTCTCTTTAGAACTTCTGTTCTTATGCTTCTAAGTTGAAGATTGCTCTTACTAAGTGAATGCAGTTCTTTTTGAAGGTTGAACTTAACAGTACCAGCAGTAATTGTGACTTTTAAAGTGGAAGCTGTAGGATCTTCTTGTGTGTTTCAGTGAGCTCACCTTCTTCTTTTTCAACTATAGATTTATCAACAACATATTTAATAGACATAGGATTCACTTCTCCACTCTCTGAATCTAAAACACTGAACTGATTATTATGAATAATAATTGGTTCAGTTGGGAGGTTCAACTAATTTATCTTTTGTTTATCAGAATTCATCTTCACTGAAAGGAAATCTTTATCCATATTTTGGCACCACTGTATTTGCAATAACATGCTCCATAGAAATAAGGACAATAATTAAGGACCTTTATCTATAAAATTTAGATTAATTCTAAAAATTATGATACACATCCACTTGACTTGAAACTTTAAACATTTTAACTTTGTGACACATATAGCCCATAGAATTTTTTTCTCAATGATTTTAAAAGTCATTAAGCCCTTTAATTAATTTTCTTAAAATTAAAACCTTATTTAAGCATTAAAAATTTCTAAAAATTATAAATAATCAAATTTAAATCTAAAAATTGTGTATAATACCTTAAACTAACCAAAATTCAAATTCCAACTTATGAAAAATAAAACCCCTTTAATTTGATTGTAAACTTGTACTCAAATTAATTTTAATTAAAATTAAATATTTAATTAATTAAAAATAATTAAAAAATCAAGAAAATTCCTAAACACATGGGAATCTCTCCTTAGGTCATTATTGACCTTTGGAGTTGATTTCAAGGAGTTGGGAGTTCATTTGAAGCAAAAGCATTAAAAAGCCCCTTAATTAAACAATTTTAAAAAAATTCAATAACTACTCAAACTTTGAAAAATCATAACTAATTAAAGAAAAATCTAAATGGAACAAACTCAAAGGCATTCAACTCATATAAAAATATAATATTTATTAAAAATACTAAACTTCTATAAATCATTTAAATTTTTTAAAAAAAATCAAATTTTAGTCAAATATAAGTCAAATATTCAAACATTCGTAACTAAGTATAAAAAAATCCAAATCTAGCAAACTTAGTGTCTAACAACTCATCTTAAGGTCTAGTATTTTATAAAAATAGTAAATTTTCAAAAATCACTCTTAATTAAAAAGTTAATTTTTAATCCCATAATTAAATGATTAAAATAATTCAAAAAATTCTTAAAATTCAAAAATCACTTTAAAACTCTAGAAATCTTTAATCAACCTTAAAATAAGCAATCAAACCATTTTAATTAAAATTCATTAACTTTTAAACTTAAAATCAAATCAAATCACTTAATCCTACCATGTACAACTAGATAACCCAGGCCTATGAGGCTATTAAATTAGCCCCAAGGAAGGTGAAATAAACTTCACAATCTTGGTGAGCAACAAAGGTAGTATCCAAAAAACAATTGAAAATCAATATTAAAATTAATTTTAAATCATTAATATTTAAATTTAAATAAATATTCCTTAAATCCATTCAACCAATTAGAACATCAAACAATATTAACTAATTGCCCTACTTAGGACATATTCAAACTATACAGCCTACATCAAACACTTTATATGGTTTGCTAAGACAACCAACTCTAGTCTTAGGCTAGGTCGGTATTTATTTCTATTGTGTGCCAGATTTTTGAGCTTTCACTAAATATTGTTTGCTAGTGTAGATTGATATATTTATTTACTTACTTTCTACACTCTGTGATATATTTAATTGTGCATTAGATCTACCCTTAGGTTAGGGGTGATTTATATTAATTTAATCTTATACATGTGGCCATGCTCATACATGGTAATTGAGATTAAAAGGGGAAAAATAAATTAAGATTATAAATTCGGGCTTATTATTAGTGGTACCCAGCCACTTTACTTTTCTACATTCCTATGTTGTAATATTAAAAGGCACTTGCCTATGGACATTCAATTTGAATATTTAATTTGATTGACTTATTTAATTGATTGTGTAGTATAACTACCTATTATTCTAGTATTTTTACATGCATGTCCATCTTTACTTTAGCCTAGAACCTTATCGGAGGCTTGTGAGGGTACAAATAATTTTTTTCTACTTAAACAAAATTAAAAACTTTAAGATAACATAGAAACTCTAACGGTCTTAAGAAGTAAGCTTGAACTCGCTGAGGGTTTTTAAAACATCATATTATACCTTTTCTACCTTGTTAGGTACCTCCCTACCTGCAGGTTCTGGTAGACCACCTAGCTTATGAGGGTGCAGATCTATCAAGAGGATGTTAAGCAATCTCTAGGGAAAACCCTATTTTTAAGCTTGATTTTTAAACTGTTTCATTTTGATTCATGCATTCAATTGACTCAACTAGCATGCATCGCATCAGTAATAAACTTAAAAGTATCTAAATTTTTAATTGCATTTACTTAGACAACAAATACCCAACATATGTTAAGGGGCCTATTAGGGATTTGCTCTAGATGTCAGCTCCACTTTTCTTAAAAATATAATTAACATCCTTAACCACTCTTTCATTATTTACTAGACACATGGTTTTTAAGTGTTTAGGTGGTTTAGCTGGCTCTCCAATCCAAGCCCGGATAAGTCCATATTTGCACTGCATTAGCTAGGTTCAGGTTACTGACTCTTAATACCCAATTTAGACTTAGGTTCTTAGGCAAATTCAGGCTATAAGATCTCAACTTCCAGGAATTGAATCCCATCTTTCTAATAAAATTGATCACTCAAACTTAAATCTCTTTCAATCAAATTCAAGCCTAATATATAGGATAGGCTAAGGTGTTTCTGAAGTAATTCAGAATCTCAAAACACCTCCTACCCTTTTTTCATTTGACTTCAGAAATAAGTGCTCAACCTTGATTCAGTACCTATTGAAAATTCCAACCCTTATCTCCTTTGACATCAAGCTTTGAAAATCTAAATAAGATTTGTACCACTATTTTAATCGAGAGTATTCATAGGAAAATTCTAATTTTCCTATAATGTAATTAACTACAAGGGCTTGTGCTCATAGGAGATTTAGTAACCAAGATTGATTTTTTAAAATCAAGTTTTCGAAACTCTTAATTAATTATCTTTAGGAAATTCAAAAAAATTATGGATCATTATCATCATTTTTAAATAATCAATAGTATTTGATAACTTCTTTCCACAAAGAGATATATCAATTACTATCGTGACTTTGATTATGAATGATCTATTATCCTCTCTTATCCAAACTATTATAATCAAATACTTGATTGAATATCATTTTGATCTTTCAAGATCATATGATGTCTCTCCTAAGTTTGATAATGATAATCAAGATAAATAAAAAAATTTATAATCTAAACTTATTAAGGAAAGATATGCTCATCTTTCGAGGCAATATACCATTCATAATAAGATATTCGATTTAAAATTTTAAAAAATTCCAAAATTATATATTTTCTAAAGAAAATTAATATTTTTCAAAACCACACTTTTTAATCAAACAACCTCTCATTTATTATAAATGACTTGGTGACACTAGCACAAATACTTTGGACTACTTTTACTTTCCCCTAAATTCATATTATACAATGTGTTAGACACTTATCGTAGTATAGCTCACATACAAATCATTAGCCTTATTAGCCAATTTCCTCTCTAGGAACCTTAGTGACCTTCATATGGTTAACTAGACCTATAGTGTAGGCCATCCATTTGGCCCATGTGCATCACTATTTTTTTGCAAGAAGCAGATCTTGCTAGGATGTTTTTTTTTTTTTTTTAATAAAATACTTAAGCAACTATCTCCTTAATAATTTTGAGCTTTTAAATCTTATTTCCATGAATATGTAAAAATGTGAAAATAAAAATAAAGATTGAGCTCTATCATGTTAGGTTAATCTATATGTTAGCTTTGTGAAGTGTGACTCTCCAATATATGATATATTAAGTTCTATTATTGCAGCCTAGTTTGGATCTGATATTTGAACTTCATTTGCTATATCACAAATTTCATGATTAAAAAAACTATTTAATTTTTTTAGTATTACCTATTATGTTAATAAAATTTATAGGTTATAAATCTTAAGTTGTGGGGTTATGTGTCTTGGGGAGGCTTTGGCCCTTGTGTCCTAGGGAGGCTTATATTATGATAATGCCATGAATGAATTGATGGAATATAGGTGTTAAATTATAAATCATGAAAAAATAAAGCATTATTTAAAATTATCTTTCAATTATAACATGTGGTATTAGAGAAGCAATGCACTTCAAATATAGCCTTAGTGCCTTAACTCATATTTGATTTATGTTAATTTTTGTATACACTTCTTTGTTGTGAGATATATTGATTGGAATCCTTGGGCTACTAGGCAATGTATCATAAGGAGGCTTTAATTATTGTGCCCTTATTATGATTCCTTGTACCTCACAAGTAAGGGGCGAAGATTCTAAAGGTTTGCATAGGTCATCCCATTTAAGAAATCTAAAGCCACCTTTATGAGCCAAATAGCCCCTGCTCTTTAACCACCTAAGTTTCAAACCTTAGGTCTTTTATAACCCTTCTATATTCTTATATATTAAGTGTTTCATTCCTATTATGTCCTTTTAAGTTAATTAACCTTAGACAAAAGAAGCCTAGAATTTTCATGATGGGTAGTAGCCCCCTTTAGTGTGTAACCATTGGCCTTACCTCAAGTCAAAGGAAACCAAAGATGAATTATCCACCCTTTTATCCTTATAATTAATCTATCCTTAATTAGGTTTAGGATTGAGGATGAGTCACTTACTCCTCATTTCTTTATAACTTTAGAATAGGTTAGGGTGCATGTATGTTGAGCTCTTCATAACTTAATAATTAAAATCATAACTTTAAAAATAAGATCATAATTAATTCATCCTAAATGGATAATCACTTAAATAAAAATCTCTGATTTAATAAATTAAATAATATGAACTTGGCCTTATAAATTGAACTCTCCACCTAAATTAGGGTAGCTAACTAGCTCTAACTTTAAATACACATAAATGCTTGCTAGGACACATTTTGAAGGCATCTTAAGATAGGGTATAGTTAGGATAATATTTTTAAGTTCTTTATTTTCCTTTTTAATTTAAATTTATGATACTATAATGTGGTGTTTTATTTTAGATTATTTATGATGTTTTTTTTCTTATGTTATAGATTGATGAGTGGATGCTTACCCTTAAGTGGTTAAAATTTTTCTAAAAATATCTTCTATAGGTGGTCAAATTCCCATGATGCTAATGAAATGATATAATTATTATTATGAATGCACTCTCTAATAGCTGTCATGAGGACTGCTAAGTTCTTTGTAATGTGGTCCTAAGGATTAGGTCCAAATGTAAATATAACTACTTTATTACAACTATGTTAATCTCTATTATATAGGGAGCTTATATAATTCTCTTTTTTATATATAATTTTATTTAGGAAAACTATATAGGTACATGGGTATTTTAGAAAATAGGAGGTCAAATATGAAGATATATCAATGAACCCCACATACCATTTTAATAATATTTAGTTTTAGGTTGAGTTGTAATTATAATAAAGCTAAACTACCTTTTTTCCTAAGGTTTATTGTATAATCCAAATGAACTTCTGGCCTCTTACTTAATATTTATTCTTGAATGGATCGAGTGTTTACTTTATTTGCACATTATAATATTCTGCTTTTATTAGGTTTCTTTGATTATTTTGTTTGGGGTGGCTCAGACGTGGTCTTCATATTAGGATCTTAGGATGTTAATTTTTTTATAAAAGATAAAATATGCTCAATCAAGATAAAATAAATATATGTCCAAAAGTCAACCAACATGTTATCAAAACTTAATATATGACCCCTCTTGGGTCGCTTTTTCAAATTATAACTTATATTAAAAATTAAGCCCACTTCATGGTGGCTCTTAGTTAGTTCATTTTAGCCCTAACTTTATGCATTATGTGAGCCAAGATAATAGATTTTATTTTTATTACATAAAGGGATAGTTTACCATTACATCAACATAATACCATTCATAATCGGGCCTGAGGCACATTCCTCATCTATACCTACCCTAAACTACATAAGTTTAAAATGTTAGGTGAAGTTTTATATGGTACCCCTTTCTAAGTAGATGATAAATTCATGTTAGGGATGCTTAGATCCTCGATATGATTTGAGTTATAAGTCCCCTCATTATCTTTCATTTGCTAGGTTGAGGGCATTAGTACTAGGAGTATAATACATCCCTTATATATTTAAAATCAAAGGTAGGAATAATGATTATATCACAGTATACTTTATCATTACTTAAGCTCTCCATTCTTGGGAGGCTATAAATCTCACCTATCTACATCACATTAATAATGTCACATCAATCTTGCTCTCTTATATGCTTCATGTATGATTTCTTCTTTCTTGATTTCTTCCCTTTAAAAAGACTGAATGAATCCTCTCTTATGTGCGTTGAATAGCCCGTTGAGCCTATCTTATTTGGATTAAAAGAATCCTTTTTCTTTATTAGATAGTTCATCATTAGGAATTTTTCCTTTACCTTTCCTAACTGCATTCGATCCTTTAGACCTTTATATATTATTATACAATCATGTTCTTTCCCCTATTGAATTTATGATAGTCTTACCTTTATTTAAGATGGGAGAATGCATCCCCTCTCCATGATGGTGTTTTTTTATAGATAGGTTTGTATGATGTATTTTTTATTCGATTATATTTATATATTTAAGCCTTCATAAAGTTTTTTCTTTGTTCTACCATCTAACATATGGTTGGATAAAGACTTTATCACCAGACCTATGAGTAGATAGAGATTGGACCCTCTTTCATTTATTCTACCGTCAGACCTATGTGTTGCAAATTTGGTTTCATGAATTATGGTTTTGATGATAGCAAATAATACGACTATCTTTTTCTACTGACATTTTAGGGCCAAGAGATCAGACGACAAATGGAACCAGCTCAAGATTGGGTAGATTAGGGTCGAGTCAGTCTGTAACTTTCCTTTTCTCTTTCTTGAGTCAATTGTAATCTTGGAAGTGTCTGATGCTAAGTAACCCTACACACACACACTTGTTTGATTCTTTTCTTACTGATTTAGAATTTCTATTTTTACTCATATCGTCCCAGATGATATTTATATCTTCTTGGACGATCGGGTTTAAAATAGAAACCCTTATTAGGACTCCTAGTCAAGGCAGCCATCATTAGGATATCAGCCTGGACGATACATATATTGGCCAGGACGATATGCTCAAAATAGAAAGAATTCACCGACATGATCTATTTAGGCATTCTTTATTTTTGGATATCGACCATGACGATCGTGTATCATCCTGGACGATTTAATACAATTATGCCTAAATTGATCAGACAATTAAAGAAAATAATTAAGGATGATTTATACGATCACATCGTTCAGGATGATCATAATATTGTCTGGGACGATCAGTTCAAATACCTTAGTTGCTTCTGGATGATCAACATCGGCCATATCATATTCAGGGCGATGTTCTGGATGATTTACCTCTGATTTGAACTAATCGTCCGAAACGATCGTGAGATTGTCTTAGACGATCAAGCTAATTTTGAATTGTCCAGACCCCCATATAGGGCGATATTTAGTATGATAGTCCACGATTTATACTGATCGGCCAGGACGATATTCATATCGTCCGGGACGATAATGTCAGTTCTTTAAATTCTATTTAAAGGATCAAATTTTTCTCATGTATGAGACCTTGAGTGCTGTTGTCTTAACCTAAGAGAGCCTTGGGAGAGGGAGAGAGAGAGAGAGAGAGAGAGAGAGAGAGAGAGAGAGAGAGAGAGAGAGAGAGAGAGAGAGGAACTTGTGAGGGGGAGTTTGTGAGAGGGTTCATAAGGGTTACCCCAAGCAAGGTTCCAAGTCGTCTTCTCCAGTCTTCATACTTCATTCTTGGGAGGTTCTTGGGAGGTCTACTTCAGCAAAAGGTCTGGGTTCTATGCTCGCTTCAGAAGGAAGCAAAAGAAGTTAGTTCTCTGCCGCACCGGGGTTGGTGAAAAGGTGTCAGGTGTAAAGGCTTCTCTGCCTAGCTGTGGGAGCTAAAGGAGAGACACTTACTTAATGCAATACCTGGAGGGCGCCTCCAGGGAGTGGACGTAGGTCAAGTTGACCGAACCACTATAAACCATTGTGTTCTTTTTACTGCTTCCTCATTTTAAATTTTCACACTTATTTTTCTGTGGTGATTTTGGTTTATGCTTATTATTATTTGATCTAAGAAAGAGTTTTTAAAATACCAATTCACCCCCCGCCCCTCTTGGTTAGCCTCGAGCTAGTTCTCGAGGGCTTAACATCCCTAACGAACTTTTAAGTGGTATCAGAGCAGGATTCATAACAACTGAGTTTGAAAACTTTTTTACTTTTGATCCATGGCTAACTTTGGGAATCGTAATACAACGGAAGGATATTCTATTATACAACCACCTTTGTTTGATAATCTACCTTTTGATTTTTGAAAAACTCACATGTCTACTTTTTTACCATCAACTGATTATCGCATTTGGATGTATATTCTCCACCTTCTCGTGAACTTAACAGAATTAAAACTAAAGTGTCTTTTACTGAATGGACTTTTGATGAAAGAGATTTATCTCAACTTAATGCAAAGTGTTTGAATTATTTTTTCGGTGCTTTAAAATTTGATGACTACATACATGTTTCTACTTGCTCTACTAGAAAAGAGATTTGGGATAGGTTGTGCATTACTTATGAAGGAACCAATGAAGTTAAGTAATATCATTTGAATATTCTCTTACATGATTATGAACTCTTTCAGATGAAACCTTCTGAATCAATTTCTGATATGTATACAAGGTTTACTCAAATTGTAACTTCTTTGCATTCTTTAGGAAGAGAACTTTCAAATTATGAAAAAGTAAACAAGATTTTGAGATGCTTACCTTCCTCTTTTGATGCTAAAATCACTGCAATCATTGAGTCTAAAGATTTGAATACCTATTCGATTGATAACTTACTTGGCTCACTCATTGCTTTCGAGCAAGGGGTGAATCAAAGAAATCTTGATGCAGGTGAGAAAAGAAAGGAGAAAACTATGGCATTAAAGGTCAACAACACGAACTCTGATTCTTCCAGGTCTGAAAGTGATGACATTGCCTTAATCATAAGGCAATTTAAAAGCTTTCTAAGGAAGAGTCACAAGCATCATCAAAATTGGAGAAAAGGTAAGGATAAAAAATATTCTAAAGGATCTTCTGATGTTATTTATTTTGAATGCAGGAAGCCTGAACATGTCAGAGCTGATTGTTCTACACTTCAGGATCACTCTAGCAAAGAAAAGAGTGAGGAGAAACCTAAGTTCAGGAAGGACAAGAAGAGAATTCAAAAGGCATTCTGGGCAAAATCTGTTTCTTATTCATCTGAAACTAAACCTGAGGAAGAAACAACAAACTTGTGCTTAATGGCAGAAGATCATCTTGATCAAAGTGATGAAGAAGAGGTATGTAACCCAACTTATGATCATCTGTTTGAAATTTGTGAGAAAATTCATGCATCATACAAAAAACTTAAGAAAACTCATGCTAGTTTAAAATTGGAGCTTTTAAATTTACAAAAAAAGCATAAAATTATTCTCAAAGATCACTCAAAGATTGATTCAAATCACATGGTTTTACTTGATGAATTTGATGATTAAATAACAAGCATTTGGAATTAATTAATGTGCATGATTCATTAAAAGCATCACACACCTCACTTGAATCTGATTTTAAGAAATCTAAAGAGATGGAGCAAAATTTGAGGATTAAGAATGCTGCTTTAGAAAGTACTAACTCGAGGTTTAATACTGAATTGGAAACAATTAAGAGAAATTGGATGAAACCCATTTTTGATCTAAAATCAAGACCTAGGAAGAGGCATTATAACCCAAACCATTTAAGAAATCCTTTTACTGGTGTTAGATTCTTTTCATGTGGCATGCTAGGACACATCTCACACACTTGCACTGTTCACCATAGTACACATTGGGTGTGGAGATCCAAATTGCATGATTCACAGCATAGCACACATACATTGCATTCTACCTTTCATAAGAACGGACCCAAACCCGTTTGGATTCCTAAATATGAGGTTTTTTATTTTTACAGGAATGCTCTCATGAAAGATCTCGTGAGAGCATATGACTCTTGGACAAATGGAGGCTCGCAGGTCATAATTGCTTAAACTTGCTGCTTAATAAATTCTTGAAATGCATGTTTTGATTATCGCTGTTTTATATCTTTTGTGCTTGTTTCTTTTTAGTTAATTTTGTTTTTGCTTTCCTTTTCTTTATGATGATTTTCCTAGTTCTTAAATTTAGCATCTCTAAATCGGTTAAAGGGAGAAACACCGTTGATGGTTTCCCCCCTCTAACCTCTTTTGATGGTATAATTTTTTTTTCTAAACAAAAGTCTATCTCAAATTAACAACTGATTTTTGAAACTAAGATCTTTTTTATCTTGTTACAATAATCTACCTTATATATAATATTCAAGGCTTTTATATATCTTTCAAGAAAATTGAAATCTTGTCATTGCATTTATCATATAATTTTGAGTCTGCTTTGTGGTCTATTCTTCCTTATATTAGAGAGTGAGTTTTTCTTCTCTAATATCTGAGAAGATCTACTTACAAGTAATTATATTTTAAGAGTTGTAGAAAAAGGGATCTAGCTTGCAAAAATAAGAAAAAGAAAAAGGCCAATAATGCCAAAAATAAAAAGATGCGCAATGACGCCAAATTGAAAAATCTATATACACAAAGTGTATCAAAAGATGCTCAAAGAGCCATTCAAAGTGACAAGAGGCATAAAATGAACCCACTAAAAGCAAGCTGTCCTCTTTTTAAAAAAAAAAAAAAACTTTTAAAACTTAGAAGAACTCATGGGTTATTTGATATTTTCAAAGGCTTGATTTCAAATTCCATGATTGAGATAAATTTCTTTGGTATATTATTTTATAAGATATTTTTTTTTTTGTAGTCAAGTTTTGAACGGATCTTCTTTTTACCCGAATTAGTTTGATTTGAGATAGGCCTTTTATTTTCAAAAGATGATTGTGCCCTGAAAGAAGTCTGAGCTAGGGTTACAAGATCGGATATTCTACCATTTTCAATTTTTGACATTGTTAATTCATTAATCTTTCAAATCTTTAAAATTTAATTATTTGGGAAATTTATCATATGCCGCTTTGCAAAAATTTAAATTAAAAAAAAAAGATTTTATTTGCTTTTATCTTTTTTTGGTTTTGTTGTTTTTAGATTGGTTTTATTGTTTGTGGTTTTATTGTTTGTGGACTCTCTCTGATCGTCTCCATCTTTCCCAGATTTTCCAAATTTTGTCACATCGTCCTGGCCGATATATTTATCATCCTGGATGATTGGACCATCTATGTTCTAAATCCATCTGCTGGCTTTTTTCTGACTTTGCTCAAACTCATCGTTCCAGACGATCCAATATCGTCCTGGATGATATGATCATCATCTTCTACAATCATTTTTATCATCTTGGCTGATTTTAATTTCATACTGGCCGATGCGTTTATGGACATCATCCTGGCCGATACACTTGATCATTCTGGACAATACACGTGTCAGCACATTTTAAGTCATTAAAATTGCCCAGAACAATCCATATTTGGACAATCGTCCCGAATGATCCACTGTTCGGCCTGGATGATATACGTGGCACATGCTTTAAAATGATTTAAATTCGGCCGGTACAATCAATTATTGACCATCATCCTGAACGATCCACCTAATCGGCCCGGACGATCTACTTTTTCAACGATTGTTCGGCTTGACTCCTCGGGACGATCGCAAGAGTCTTTTCATCCTGGCCGATATCTGATCGGCCTGGACGATTGGACTGCCTTTTTGACCAATCGGCCTGTACATAACAAATGAACCATATCATCCTGGATGATTTTATAATCATCCTGGACGATCTGATCGTTCCTTTAAATTCAAGCCTCCAGCCACTAGTTTTCTCACAAATCTTTCCTTCCATCTTTTGCTTACTATTTTCTTAATATGGCTGGAGGAAAGCGTGTTCGTCACGCGTCGGGAAGTTCCTCGAGGGCCACTCTAGACCCTCATTTTTTGGATGCAAAAAATCAAGCTGCTTACCACCGTTACAAGGAATGCGGCATTACTCTTTCATGAATGATCAATCTTGCCTACCTTTCTTATCCAGTATTAGACCTTTTTTCCCATACCTCGCTCTGCTTTATTCTTACCCTGGCCGTACCCTTTTGCTCTGAACTTCTGTTTGAATTTTTTGTAAACCTCCGCATGAATAATTAGTACACCGCCCTCACCTCATATGTGAATCGACACCCTATCGAGATCACATATCATGACTGTGCTGAACTTTTGCAGCTATCCACCACCGGGGATAAGCTGCATATAATTATCTCTTATCCTGACTATAACTGGTCCGTTGCAATCATTTTCTATGCCACACTAACTCACCCTTTAATGTTGGAGATACTAGCTCTTTAGTCAAAGATGCTAGGACAATCCAATATATCCTTCGCACTTCCATCATTCCAAAAGCCGGAGACCGAGTACACATCACTCCACTGCTTTCACTTACTACCTTTTATATTCTGGCCCATCGAGATTTTAATGCCACTGACCTAATTTTTTGGTACATCGATTATTTGGCATCAATCCGCGATCCAGGCCATAAGAGGAAACCCAATCTCTCTCGAGGACACCTCATTACTTATGTTCTGCAAACTAAGTATAACCTTTAATATCCTGCTCCTCCCAACCATCCGCCACCTCTTTACTCAAACAATTCATTCAAAGTCCTTCATAGTACTCGTCTTCACCCAGGGGATGAGGAAGCTCAGGGGGCTAAGGAGGAGGAGGCTCTCGTTCCTATTCCTGAACCTACTCGTCTCCGCCAGTACTCACAACTAGATCAGTTGGTAAAGAGATTTGATCAGTTGGAGGCCTGGTTCAACACTTTCAAGTTCTAGTTGCTTTAGTTTGTTTTTAGTTTCCTCCTCCTTTTTGAGATGTCAAAAGAGGGAGTAGTAGGTTTCTATGTTTAAACTTTTATTCTGATTCTTGAAAACCTTTCTATTTTTTACTGTTATTTTTGAAATAATCGTTGGAGTGTTTGTCATCATCAAAAAAGGGGAAATTATTGCAAATTCGATTTCATGAATTATGGTTTTGATGATAGCAAATAATATGACTGCCTTTTTCTACTGACATTTTAGGGCCAAGAGATCAGACGACAAATGGAAACAGCTCAAGATTGGGTAGATTAGGGTTGAGTCAGTCTGTAACTTTCCTTTTCCCTTTCTTAAGTCAATTGTAATGTTGCAAGTTTCTAATGTTAAGTAACCCAACACACACATACTTGAGTGATTCTTTTCTTACTGATTTAGAATTTATGTTTTTACTCATATCATCCCGGACGATATTTATATCGTCCTGGACGATCGAGTTTAAAACAGAAATCCTAATCAGGACTCCTAGTCAAGGCAGCCGTCATTAGGATATCGACCTGGACGATACATGTATCGTCCAAGACGATATGCTCAAAATAGAAAGAATTCGCTGACATGATCTATTTATGCATTCTTTATTTTTGGATATCGGCTAGGACGATCGTGTATCATCCTGGACGATTTTATACAATTATGCCTAAATTGATCAGATAATTAAGGAAAGCAATTAAGGATGATTGATACTATTACATCATCTGGGATGATCACAATATCGTCTGGGACGATCAGTTCAAAAACCTTAGTTGCTTCTGGACGATCAATATGGGCCAGATCATATTCAGGGTGATATTCTGGATGATTTACCTCTGATATAAACTAATCATCCGAAACGATCGTGAGATCGTTCTGGACGATCAAGCTAATTTTGAATCATTTAGACCCCCATACAGGGCGATATTCAGTATGATAGTCCACGATTTTTACTGATCGGCCTGGACGATATCCATATCGTCCTGGACGATAATGTCAGTTTTTGAAATTTTATTTAAAAGATCCAATTTTTCTTATGTATGAAACCTTGAGTGCTGCTGTCTTGACCTAAGAGAGCCTTGAGAGAGAGAGAGAGAGAGAGAGAGAGAGAGAGAGAGAGAGAGAGAGAGAGAGAGAGAGGAACTTGTGAGGGGGAGCTTGTGAGAGGGTTCACAAGGATTACTCCAAGCAAGGTTCCAAGTCATCTTATCCAGTCTTCGTCCTTTGTTCTTGAGAGGTTCTTGGGAGGCTACTTCAGCAAAAGGTCTGGGTTCTCTGCCCGCTTTATGTTTAAGCAAAAGGAGTCGTTTCTCTGCCCGCTTCAGGAGGAAGCAAAAGGAGTCGGTTCTTTGCCGCACCGGGGTTGGTGAAAAGGAGTCGGGTGTAAAGGCTTCTCTGCCTAGCTGTGGGAGCTCAAGGAGAGACACTTACTTAGTGCAATACCTGGAGGGCGCCTCCAGGGAGTGGATGTAGGTCAAGTTGATCGAACCACTATAAACCCTTGTGTTTTTTTTACTTCTTCCGCATTTTAATTTTTTGTACTTATTTTTCTGTGGTGATTTTGGTTTGTGCTTATTGTAATTTGATCTAAGAAAGAGTTTTTAAAATACCAATTCAACCCCCCCCCCCCCCCCCCTTTTGGTTAGCCTCGGGCTAGTTCTCAAGGGCTTAACATCCCTAACAAACTTTCACTATGGTCAGATAGAGAATATTATTTTGGGCTTTTGATTGAACAGAAGTGACTCTTGTCCTCTTCACTTCACCATTAAACCTATGGTTGAGTAGTTATTGAGTTTACTTTTATCCTACCTGAAAGTTCATTAGGGATGTTAGGCCCTTATGAGCTAATCCCAAGGCTAACCAAGAGGGTGGGGTGAATTGGTATTTAAAATTTTCTCCAAACGAAATCACAAACACAACCAAAAAATCACCATAGAAATTAAAGTGCAAAAATTATATGTAGAACAATAATAAGAAAGAACACACCAGATTTTATAGTGGTTTGGTGAACTTGACCTACGTCCACTCCCCGGAGCCTTTCCTTTGGGTATTGCACTAAAATCAGTGTCTCTCCCTTTGCCTCCACAGTAAGGTGGAGAAGCTCGAACAAAAAAGCAGAACCCAACTTCTTTTGCTTCCTCTTAAAGCAGGCAAAGAACGTAACTCCTTTTGCTTTCTCCTAAAGTAGGAAAAGAACCCAACTCCTTTTGCTTCCTCCTACAGCAGGCAGAGAACCTTGATCAGTTGCTGAAGCATACCTCTCTCAAACCTCCAAGGGACTAGGGACGTTGACCAGAGAAGATGACTCAGATCTTTACTTGGTTACAACCTTTATGAAATTGCTCATAAATTCCCCCTCATAAGATCCTCTCTCTCTCTCTCTCTCTTGCTCTCCCTTTCCTCTTGGCTCTCTCAGATCAGGATAACAGCAAAAGATATTCTCTTGAGAAAATAAGAGATCTTTTAAACAAGGGCTCCAAAATAGCCCTAATTTGTAACTAATTGTCAAATATCGTCTAGGATGATTAATCGATTATCAAGTATGATCAGTTCAAATTTAGCTTAATCAGCTAATACGATTTGGGAGAGTCTGGATGATTAGAAGGTTCCTTTATTCATATCATCCAGGATGATATACTATCATAATATATGATTAGTTTAAGTTGACAAATATCATCCAGACCATCACTCTGGATGGATGCCTAGATGATGAAAAAGTAACTTAATCATCCATGATGATCTCAAATTCATCTGAGATGATTAGTTCAAAATGTCACATATCATCCAAAACATCACCCTGGATGGATGTTTGGATGATGAAAAATTAACTAGATCATCCAGGCCGATCTCACGATCATCCAGGACGATCTCACGATCATCCAGGATGATTAGTACAAAACATCATTATCATCCAAAACATCACCCTGGATGGAGCCAAGCCAATTATGGATCATCCAGGAAGAACTAAGGTTTATTAACTAATCATCCCAGATGATCCTACAATCGTCAAGGATGATATTATTGAGCAAACAAATCTTAATTGGTTTCCTTAATTGCCAAATTAATTTAGGCATAATTTTAGTGCATCATCTAGGATGATGTCCAAAAATAAAATATCCCTAAAAGGATTTAGCAAATAAGTCTTTTTGATTTAATCATATTATCTTGAATGATGATAATATCATCCAGGATGATTTACTTAATTGCTGTTACCTTAACCAGGATGTCTTAATTAGGGCTTCTATTTTTAACTGATCGTCCTGAATGATATAATCAAAAATAGAAAACACTAATCAAACAGACAAAAATTTTTCCTAAGTGTGTGTGTGTGTGTGTGTGTGTTTGTTTGTGTGTGTGCAAGTTACTTAGCATTATGACCCACATTATTACAATGGACTCAAGGAAAGGTAAAAAACCCTTACAAACTTACTCACCCCTAGTCTATCCAATCCTGAGATGACTTAATTTGCACTCAACCTGGTGGACTTGAAATGTTAGTAGGTAAGACAGTTGTAAAATAATAGAAGTATCAATAATGTTTGCTATCATCAAAATTATATTTCTTGAAATCAGATTCACAACACTACCATCAGACATATGATCAGGTAGAGACTCTACTATACAATTTATAGTTGAGTGGAGGTGGATATTTTCTCATCATTCTATTTTCAAACCTATGGTCAGATCGATATTGAGCTTCCCTTTTATCCTATTATCTAGCCTATAGTTTGGTGGATATTGGGTATTCATATTGGTTTCCTCATAATATCATTAGGGGTATAGTTTACCACCACTTTATACTTCCTATTTCATATTTCTTATCCAAGACATTCTTGAGTTTTTGCCTGTTATTTTATTGTAAGAATTATGATAGGGTAGATAATCTACTATTTTGTACTCTATGGCCAGGTGAAGATGGACTCTTTCCACTTATTTTTAATATCATATCTATGATCAGGTGATTATTAATTATTCTTTTGTTCTACTATTATACCTAAGGTTGGTTAGGACTCTACTGTCATGCTTTGAGAAAGGGTGACTCATTTCCTTTTCACTTCACCATATATCCTACAGTCAGGTGATTATTGATCCTTTCTTTATTTTACTTTCAAACCTATGATCGAGTAGAGACTCTATTATTAGGCTTATGGTCGAGCAGAGGTGACCGCTTCCTTCTTTCTTCATCATCGGACCTATAATCAGGTGATTGTTGAGTGTTCCTTTACTTTACTGTCAAACCTATTTTTAAGTAGGGACTCTGTTATCAGGTTATGACTAAGTGTAATGTTGCGACCCATGACCCCAAGTTTGAGATTTTGATGATGACAAATAATGTGCCTGATCTACTATTCATTAAATATTATTTATTATTTGCTACTGTCCGTGAGTACTAACATTTCAGGAAGATCACAAGCTACTCAGGACAACAGGAAGACTCAAGTGGTTAGATTAGGAGTATGAGTCTGACAATGTAATTTGTTATTTATTTTATTTTTTATTTTCTTGAGTCTGGCCACAAGCTGCATGTAAGTCTGAGCAACCATGCACACACACAGGAGGAGAGGGTTTTAAAAGTAAAAAATATAGATTTTCTTTCTTTGGTGATTGTGTTGTACGACTTTATTTTGTATTGTACGATCTGAGCTTGTAAAATGATTTCTGTGAATAGATCGTACCGTACGAATATTATCGTACTGTATGATGTGTTCCAAATCCAAAACCCTAGCTGTCAAATTAACTTAAGTAAGATTTTCTCATCCATTCGTACTGTAAGATTTATTTTAAATACTTACTTAAATTAATCTGTGATTAGTAGAGTAAATTAAGACTTAATTACTAATTGAAAATCATACTATACAAACACATTCGTACTATACGATGAACAGAGATGAATTCTGATCGTCCTAGAAATCGTCCTGGATGATCCCTTGTTTTTGTCTCATCGTACTGTATGATGTCTATCGTATCATACAATGAATAGAGAAGACATTTAATCATCTCAGAATTCATCCTTGACGTGCCTTGATTTTGACCATTCATATTGTACGATGTATATCATACCATATGATGTACATAGACAATATTTGATTGTCCCGGCTATCGTCCTATACGAGTAGTAGTGTTGAGGGTTGTACCGTATGATTTATTATCATACTATACGAGTATATTTTGAACTCATTCGTACACCTTCGTACCAGGATGAGGCATGTTATATATATCGTACTGTACGATTGGAAAACATATTATACGATTGTAACGACTACTTTGAAAAATTCAGGGATTTTAGAGCCCGTTTTAAGTATCAAATTAGTAATCTTTTTGAGAGAGACAAAATGAGGGGAACGTGATTAGAGAGGGAATCCTTGGGAGAGAGCTCTTGAGAAGTTTTTAGGGTTTGAGAGAGGAAGGAAAAGGTGAGCTTGGTGAGGGAGAAGAGGTGTGAGGGAGATCACACGGTTGCTCCGTTCTTGCTGCATCTTGCTCCTCTTATGGCCTGGGAAGAACTTATGGGAGGATCTCTGAGGGGGGACTCTTTTACATCCGTGACCTTGAAGGTACTCTGCCTTCTCTAGGAGGGAGAAAAATGAGAAGGTTCTCTGCCGTCACCAGGAGGGTGAAAATAGCGCTTGGCACTCCGCCATGCTGGGATGGTGAAAGGGAGTATTGTAAGGGCTTCTCCACCTTGCTGAGGGGGGAAAATGGAGAGCTATAGTTTGTAATGAAATTCTCGGAGCGGAGGACTCTGGGGAGTGGACGTAGGTCATGATTTGACCGAACCACTATAAAATTTTGATGTGTTTTTTTTTTCCTTTTTTCCTTATCGCTATTTACTTTTGCTTGCACATAATTTTCATAATATTTACTTAGTGAAATTTATGGAAGAAAAGGATTCTATTGTTGCACGTTGAGTTCAATTGTTTACCTTCGTAGTAATTTAAATTTTCATGTTAAAAATTTTAAAAACATCAAAAAAATTAGAACTACTGCTTAGGTTTTAATTATTGCAATAAAGTTTTCATAATTCACCCCCCCCCCCCTCTTATTAATCTAGTTATTTCATTTGGTATCAGAGCCTGTTTTAAAAAATAGTGTTTTAGAAAACCTTGAAAAAATGATCATGTCGCATTTTGGTAATCGTAACACCGCGGAGGGTTATTCAATAACCCGTCCACCTCTTTTTGATAACATTCCATTTGATTTCTAGAAAATTAAAATGCCTACTTTTTTACAGTCTATTGATTACCGCATGTGAATGTTAGTTAATGGATATATTGCATCTTTTAAAACTGTGAATGAAGTGAAAACTCCAGTACCTTTTAATGAATGGAGAAATGAGGATAGGGATTTAGCCCAATTGAATGCTAAGTGTTTAAATTGCTTTTTCTGTGTATTAAAGTTTGAGGATTATATGAGAGTTTCTACCTGTGCTACTAGTAAGGAGATTTGGGATAGACTGTGCATTACATACGAAGAAATAAGTGAAGTAAAACAGTCTAGGCTTAACATTCTATTGCATGATTATGAACTCATCCGTATGAAACCTAGCGAGATAATATCTGACATGTATACTAGGTTCACCCAAATGGTGACATCCTTGCATGCATTAGGTAGAGAGATTTCAAATTCTGAGAAAGTTAATAAGATTCTAAGATGCTTACCTAGTTCCTATGATGCTAAGATAATTGCTATCACTGAATCTAAAGACCTTAATGTTTATTCTATTGATAATCTCCTTAGGTCACTCATTGCATACGAGCAAGGAGTGAGTCAAAGACAAAGTGATGCAGGTGAAAAGAAGAAGGAGCGAATGGTGGCATTAAAAGCAAACAATTCAGAAAGCGACAACTTTGCAGGGGAAGAAGAAGATGATATAGCCTTGATGACCCGACAGTTTAAGAACTTCTTAAAGAGAAAATAAAGGCGTCATCAAAATGGCTGGCATAAAGGTAAAAGCTCTAAGTTTAATAAAGTTTCATCTGACACAATCTGTTTTGAGTGCAGGAAGCCAGGTCACCTTCGAGCTGATTGTCCCAACTTAAAGAGCCAACCTGCTAAGGAAAAGACTGAGGACAAAGCCAAGTATAAGAAAGGAAAAATGAAGACACAAAAAGCTTTTTGGGCCGACTCTGCCTTAGAATCATCAAAATAAGAAGCAGAGGAAGAGGTAATAAATCTGTGTCTAATGGTTAATGATAATCTTGATCAATCAGATCAAGATGAGGGATGCTCTCACAAAAGACCTAATGAGAGCATGTGGTACCTGGATAGTGGCTGCTCGCGACACATAACTGGAGATATGAAGAAGTTCATTCTACTAGAGACCAGAACTGGAGGAAAAGTAACATTGGGAGACAACACTACCAGGAAAGTGATAGGCTCAGGTATTATTGGTAATGCTAAGATTTTTTAATTGAAAATGCTTTATTAGTTGATGGTTTGAAGCATAACTTACTTAACATTAGTTAATTATGTGTCAAAGGTTTTGATATTAAATTTATGTCTAACAAATGCCTGATTAGTTTAAATGATAAACTAGTTTTAGAAGAAAAAGGAATGAATAATATTTACATGTTAGACCTTGATTACATTGATAGTTCGAATTCATTTTGTTTGAAAATAATAGTTGATGGCTCATGGCTATGGCATAGGAGACTATGCCATGCTAGTATGAAAACACTTAGAAACATCACTCAGAAAAACCTAGTTAGAGGCATACCTAAATTAGACTTTACTAAAGATCACTTATGTGATGCTTTCTAACTAGGAAAACAAGTCAAATCATCCTTTCATTCAATTAGAGATGTGATCACCTCTAGGCCATTAGAAATCCTATACATGAACTTATTTGGACCCATTAGTACAGCTAGCCTAGGTGGAAAAAATTATGGATTTATGATTGTAGATGACTTCACTAAGTTCACATGGGTAAGAATCCTAGCACATAAGAATGAGTTTTTTGAGGAATTTAAGGTATTCTCCACATGGATTCAATGAAAATTAGGTTGTGAAATCTCAACAATCCATAGTGATTATGGTGGAGAGTTTAAAAATGATAGATTTGAATCATTCTGTCAAGAGATAGGGATAGAACACAATTTCTCAACCCCTAGAACGCCTCAACAAAATGGTATAGAAGAAAGGAAGAATATAACTTTGGTAGAAGCTGCTAGGGCAATGTTAGCGGAGTACACCCTTCCTAGATACTTTTGGGCAGAAGCAGTTAACACAGCGTGTTATGTTTTAAATAGGGTAAACATCAGATCTAAGCTGAATAAAACTCCTTATGAACTCCTTAAGGGTAGGACACCAAATCTTTCACATTTACATGTCTTTGGGTGCAAGTGCTTCATCTTGAATAATGGCAAACATCCCTTAGGAAAATTCGATCCCAAGTCTGATGAGGGTGTCTTCTTAGGTTATTCATCTATAGGTAAGGCCTATAGAATCTTTAATAAGAGAACCCTAGTAGTAGAAGAGTCCACCCATGTAGTATTTGATGAATCAGATAAGCCCTCTAAATATAAAATTGAAGATGATGAAATAGAGACAATTCAAGGAGTAGAGACTATGACCTTTGGATAAAGGGTAGAACCTCAGGAAGATTTGCCTAGAGAATAGAGATATTAATCTAGTCATCTTAAAGATTTAATTTTAGGAGACCCTTTAGAAGGTGTAAGAACTAGGTATGGACTTAGAAAAGAGGTTAGTCATTCAACATTCATCTCTATGATAGAACCTACAAGTATAGATCAAGCCTTAAGAGATGAATTCTAGATTCTAGCAATATAAGAAGAACTGAACCAATTCACCAGAAATGATGTTTGGGAGTTAGTTAAGAGACCTAAAGAACAAAGTGTTGTTGGAAAAAAATGGGTCTTCAAAAATAAGGTGAATGATTCAGGAACAATAATAAGAAATAAAGCCAGATTAGTAGCTAAGGGGTAAAACCAAATTAAGGGAATAAACTTTGAAGAAACCTTTGTCCCTGTTGCTAGACAAGAGTGCTCTTAGCTTTTGCTTGTTTCAAGAACTTCAAACTATATCAAATGGATGTAAAGAGTGCTTTTTTGAACGGTGTAATTAAGGAAGATGTCTATGTTGAGCAACCCCCCCCCCCCCCCCCAGATTTGAAAGTTCATAATTTCTAAACCATGTATTCAAATTAAAAAGGGCACTTTATGGATTAAAGCAAGCACCTAGAGCATGGTACAAAAGACAGCTCATTCTTATTGGATAGAGGATTTGAAAAGGGTTGTGTAGATACTACACTCTTTTTATAAAAGATCAAAAATGAAATTTTCATTATTCAAATTTATGTGGATGATATCTTATTTGGATCTTCAGATAAAAACTTGTGTGATGAATTCTAAAAAATAATGAGTAATGAGTTTGAAATGAGCATGATGGGAGAACTTAATTACTTTCTTGGCTTTAGTGTAAAACAAATGGATAATAGAACTTTTCTTAGCTAAACAAAGTAAATTAAGGATATTTTGAAAAAATACAAAATGGATAGTGCTAAACCCATGAACACTCCAATGAGCTCAACAATTCAATTAGACAAAGATCCTAGTGGAATATCAGTAGATCAGAAAAAGTATAGAGGAACGATTGGATCCCCTCTTTATCTGAATGCTAGTAGATCAAACATAATGTTTAGTGTATGCCTCTGTGCCCATTTTCAAGCTGATCATAACGAGTCTCACTTAATTACGGTCAAGAGAATCCTTAGATATCTACTAGGCACACCAAACTTAGGAATTTGGTATCCTAGGCACAAGCACTTTCTTTGAAATCTTAGGGTACTCATATTCTGATTTTGTAGGATGTAGGATAGATAAAAAAGTACCTCTGGTACCTACCAATTCATAGGACAATCATTAGTTTCTTGGTCCAGTAGGAAGTAAAACTTAGTAGCCCTTTCCATGGCCGAGGCAGAATATATTGCAGTAGGAAGTTGCGTTGCACAAGTACTATGGTTAAAATAACAAATTCTTGATCTTGGACTACCTGTACGAACCATCTCAATCATTTGTAACAACACAAGTACAATTTGTATCTCTAAGAATCCAATTCAGCACTCTCAAACGAAACACATAAATATTAGACACCATTTCATAAGATATCATGTTGCTAAGGGAGATATAGAATTGCATCACATTGCTACAGAAGATCAATTGGCTGACATATTCACAAAACCACTAGCATTTGACACCTTTAGCACCTTGAGGACTAGACTAGGTGTTATAGACATTAATGCATTAAAAAAATAAATAAAAAAAAAAAATCTCTTCTAAGGTTGTTCATAATCATCACACACTCACTACACAAAACCACAAAATTTGACATTTCATTATCGTACTGTACGATCCACTATCATTCTGTATGATACATCTAAATCTACGCAAAACATAACCATAGGCAATTTTTGCCTCTGTTGATTTTACTATATGATCTCCATCGTACTATACAATACAGCTGGCTGGAATTCAATCCGTCTGGTATGACATTATTACTCATCGTACGGTATGATATTTCCTCTTCGTACTGTACGATCCATATCATCTAATAGATTTGGATGAATTAACTCTGTTTAGCATGATATTTATTGGTGTTCGTACTGTACGATACCTCTACTTCATACTGTATGATCCACCTCAGCAAAACAGATGAGAACGAGCTAAAGGTGTCTGGTATGATATAATTGTCATTCATACTGTATGATACACCTGTTTGTATAGTACAAAACTTTTCATCAAAAGTCGTACCGACGACCCTCGGGACGATCGAAATCCTTTTGATCGTACTGTACGATACTCATCGTACTGTACGAGTTGATCGCCTTTTCCCAAAATGATCCATCAAAACATTTATTACTAATCATACTATACAAAACACGATCGTACTATACGATGTTGGGAAAATTCTATAAATTGCCTTGCTTGGCAGATCTCTTCACTCCAAACTCTTCACTCACATCTCTTCTTCTACTTGCCTTCCTGATCATGTCAAGTTCCAATAAGAGGGTCATTTGGCAGCTGGAAGTTCGTCTTCCTTTAGCCATCACAGTGGTCGCTTTCTAAATGCTGGGTGTGAAGAGGCCTATCATAAGTATAAAGCCTGCAAGATTACACCATCAAAAATTCTCAATCAAGCTGCTCTGAACTTTGAGGTACAAAACCTCTTTGCTTCCACCACCTTTCAGTTCCTTCTCACCTTGCCCTTTCACTACAACTCTGAACTTCTATTGGAATTTCTAGCAAATCTAACATACACTATCGACAATACAACTTTCCACTCCTTTGTCGATTGCCAAAACATCGAGATTACCAAAGCTGACATCGACCCAATATATTGGGCTATCCACTGAAGGAACTCGAGTTTGTTTCTTTTTAACAAATGAATTTTACTGGAGTGATGCTAATCATGTCCTTAGGAATGATGCCTTCTATCAACACCAACCACTCGTCCAATCACTCAATCGAAATGCCAGAATTATTCAACATGTCCTTATAACCTCTATAATACCCAAAGCTGGCGACCGAATCAACATGAACCCGACTTTTTTTTTATCTGTCGCTACCTATCTTATCATGTCCAAAACCAAATTTGATGATGTAGATCTGATTATTGACTACATTCATCATATGAATTTCATTCGCCTTCCTACTACTCGCCGGAAACAAAATCTAGCTCTTGGTCACCTTATAGGATACATCCTTCAAAATAAATATCAATTAACCTATCATGGTGAACCCCGACATGCACATATAAGAGCAACATCAGCAACACGAGACCGACATGCAATGGTTTGGGGAACGCTTCACCGCGATTGATCAACAATTTGATATAATCCTTCACTATTTTCAGCCAAACCCACCTCCACCTCCAAGTGATCAGGATCCTTCCCTTTGAAGTGTATGTGTTGTATTTTTCTTTCTTAGCGTTGTTTGCTCCTCTTTTTGGTGCTGTCAAAAGGGGGAGAAGGTTATTGTAGTTTGCTTATATTTTAGTTTGCTTATGTTGTAGTTTCCTTTTACGTTTCAATAGAATGCAATTCATCTCTTTTCTTGTCTTGTCTAGTTCGTATTTTCTTTTTTGTATTAACAAAAAAAAATAAAAAATATATGCCTTTCAAACCTGCCTACAACAAATATTATTTGACATCATTAAAAAGGGGGAAATTATTGCGACCCATGACCCCGAGTTTGAGATTTTGATAATGACAAATAATGTCGCCTGATCTACTATTCATTGAATATCATTTATTGTTTGCTACTGTCCGTGAGTACTAATATTTCAAGAAGATCACAAGCTACTCAGGACAACACGAAGACTCAAGACTGGTTAGATTAAGAGTATGAGTCTGACAATGTAATTTGTTATTTATTTTATTTTTTATTTTCTTGAGTCTGGCCAAAAAGTATATGTAAGTCTGAGCAAACATGCACACACACAAGGTGAGAGGGTTTTTAAAAGTAAAAAATATAGATTTTCTTTCTCTGGTGATTCATACTGTAGGACTTTATTTCGTACTGTACGATCTGAGCTTGTAAAATGATTTCTGTGAATAGATCGTACCGTATGAATTTTATCATACTGTACGATGTGTTCCAAATTCAAAACCCTAGCTGTCAAATTAACTTAAAAAAGTTTTTTCAGTCGTTCGTACTGTACGAAGGACTTCGTACTATACGAAGGACTTCATACTGTACGAAGGACATACTTACTTAAATTAACCCATGATTAGTGGAACAAATTAAGGCTTAATTACTAATTAAAAATCATACTATATGAATACATTCGTACTATATAATGAACAGAGAAAAATTCTGATCGTCCCGAAAATCGTCCTAGACGATACCTTGTTTTTATCTCATCATACTGTATGATGTCTATCATACCATATGATGAACATAGACGACATTTGATCATCCCAGAATTCAACCTGGATGATGCCTTGATTTTGACCATTCATATTGTACGATGTATATCGTACCATACGATGTATAGAGATGACATTTGATCATCCTAGCTATCGTCTTGTATAAGCAGTAGTGTTGAGGATTGTACCATACGATTTATTATCATACTGTATGATTGGAAATCGTACTGTACGATTGTAACGGCTACTTTAAAAAATTCAAAGATTTTGGAGCCCGTTTTAAGTATCAAATTAGTAATCTTTTTGAGAGACACAAAAAGAGGGAACGTGATTAGAGAGGGAATCCTTGGGAGAGAGCTCTTGGAAAGTTTTTAGGGTTTTAGAGAGGAAGGAGAATGTGAGCTTGGTAAGGGAGAAGAGGTGTGAGGGAGATCACATGGTTGCTCCGTTCTTATTGCATCTTGCTCCTCCTGTGGCCCGGGAAGAACTTGTGGGAGGCTCTCTGAGGGGGAGACTCTTCTACATCCGTGACCTTGAAGGTACTATACCTTCTCTAGGAAAGAGAAAAACGAGAAGGTTCTCTGCCGCCACCAGGAGGGTGAAAACAGCGCTTGGCACTCCGCCACGCCAGGTTGGTGAAAGGGAGTATTGTAAGGGCTTCTCCGTCTTGCTGAGGGGGGAAAAAGGAGAGCTATAGTTTTTAGTGAAATTCTTGAAGCGGAGGACTCCGAGGAGTGGACGTAGGTCATGGTTTGACCGAACCTCTATAAAATTTCGGTGTCCTTTTTCCTTATCGCTATTTACTTTTGCTTGCACTTAATTTTCATAATATTTGCTTGGTGAAATTTGTGGAAGAAAAGGATTCTATTGTTGCATGTTGAGTTCAATTGTTTGCCTTCGTAGTAGTTTAAATTTTCATGTTAAAAATTTTAAAAATATCAAAAAAATTAGAACTCCTGCTTATGTTTTAATTATTGCTACAAAGTTTTCACAATTCACCCCCCCCCCCCCCCCCCCTCTTGTCGATCTAGTTATTTCATGTAGGTGACTCCTTTTCTCTTCACTTCACCATCTAACCCATTAATGGGTGATTTTTTAGTCTTTCTTTATTTTATTGTCTAACCTATAGTCAGTTAGAGACTCTATTATCATGCTTGTGGCAGAGTAGAGGTGACACCTTTCTTCATTTCTTCACTGTCATAACTATCATCGGGTGATTTTTTTGTGTTTCTTTATTGTACCATCAAACTTATGGTTGGGTAGAGACTCTGTTGTCAGGTTTATGGCTAAGCAGAGGTGACTCCATTTTCTCCTTTCTTCATGATCAGATCAATGGTTGGGTGATTATTAAGTTTTCTTTTGTTTTATCATCAGGCCTAGGCTAGGAAAAAATTGAGTTTTTAATATCCTTCCTTTAACGTTAGACATATGATCAGACCATTATTGGGTTATATCATCCTAGAGATAAGGAGGCAAATGCCAATAGGTATAATTCTCTAGTGGTTCATGACGCCCTTTGGAAGCCTATTTTTTTACCTCATTTTTTATCTCATGTATAAATTCCAAACTCATTTCCTTTAGTGTGATGAGTCCAAAGCATAGATGAGTCATCTTGAGCAAGTTAATTAGTTAAAGTGGTCAAACCTACTAAAAATTTTCTAAAATATTCAGAAAAATAAAAAGTGGATCAAATCTCATGCATACATGCCACATGGCTTCTACCAACCTCCCATGGTCTATCCTAGTCATCTTAATCAAGTTTGACAGGTAAAAGTGGTCAAGTTAATTAAAATTTCTAAAAATACCCAAAGGTCAAATATGGTCAAATCATTAATTTTATGTCTCAAACCCTTGCAACCCCTTGGAGCTAATCTAAACCCACACTAGAATCTTCCTAGAGCTGCTCAAACCTAAGCTTAACCCTTGGTTCAACCCAAACTTAATACACATGCCCCATTCATGAAATGCCAAAATGGGTTTTCCATATAGGATTGGCCCTAACTATCCAAACCTGCCCAGTTAATCTCATGGGAAACTTAGAGAATATCTAAGGAAGAGCTCCAAACCATCCCAAGCGTCCATGCAAACCCCATGACTTAGAGTAAGGCAAAACCTTTCAAAACCCACATAACATACATCACACACAATAACTCTCCAAGTAAGCCTCCTCCAAAGCTCTCATTCCTTTCATTAAATTATTGGAGCTTTCTTCTTCTCTTCTCCACTCTTTTCCACCATTAAAAGTGTGTTAGAAGATAGATCCAAGGAGATATATAGGTGGTTTTCCTTCAATCCATCATAACTTTTGATCCAGGCATTATTAGTAAAAGACTCCATCAGAGAAGTTGCTCCTCTAATCCTTACAAAGAAACCAAGCATAAGAATGAGCCATTTCACCCACTGGATAGAGGTATATCTCAACTTCTATTTAAAATATTTATTATGAATAACTCTCAAAATACATCATATAAAAGCCCCAAAAATCACGGAGTAGGTATTATCAAACGGATGAACTATCCAACACATTGATCGGGATCCCACCCACATATCTCTTGATATACTTATGTGAATAAATGAATAGCCCACACGCCAACACATGATAGCTTTCCCTCATTGCAACATCACCACTGCCACCCGTTATCGCATGTCCATCGTCGGCCACCACCTGAAATTCTAAAATAAATAATAATAAAGCCCAAAACTTTAAAATTTTATCAAAAATTTATTCCTATTCCAAATTTAATGATCTTAGGCTCTAAGAAGTTAGAATAAAGATCCCTACATTTTAAAAATAAAATCAAAGTATTTTGATATATATATATATATATATATATATATATATATATAGTAATTTTCATTTGAACCCATAAGGTATTTTGTAAATTACTCCCCAATTGGGCATTATCTTGGGCTCAAATTTAGATAGAGCAAATTAGGGGATTTTCTTTACATCCCCTAATTTTCTCTTAGCATAGTGAGTCCTCTAGGTTATGTATTTGGTTTTTTAAAGTTATGGGTCACTATTTGATCTAAAACTTTAGAAAACTACTTCTATTAGTGCATGCAAGCCTAAGTCATCTTATTGCTTGCGTCATTTCATAAATTCTTACATAATTTACATATTATTTTCTTACAAGTGTTTTCTCTTTATGATATTTATGAGGTATGTCATTTTTGTGTGTCGGTTGGCCAGTTAGAACTCCCTGAGCCTTAGGAGAGGTTCATTTGCTATATTCTCCATCTTACTTTTGGGTTAGGTATAATTTTTTTAAACTTTGTTAAGAACTCTCTCTTGTTGTGAATGACTTGGTAACCTCACACACACACTTTGGATTGCTTTTAATTACTTTCACCCAAATACATGTGGAAGGATGTGTTATACATTGGTCATAGATTAGCTGACTTATAAATCATTGGCCTTATTGAAAAGGCTTATCCCCTCTGTGAACTTTAGTGACATTCATATAATCAATTAGGCCTATAGTGTATTCTACACATTTATGCCATATATATTTATTTTTTTTCACACAAAGATGACCTTGCTAGGATGTTTTATTTGGTTTTACTAATAAAATATTTAAGCCATCATAAAAGTTATCTCCTTAATAAGTTTGAACTTTTAAATCTTATCTACATGAACATATCAAGAATGTGAAAATCAAAATAAAATTTGATATTTATCATGTTAGGTTAATCTATGTGTTAACTTTGTGTAGTGTGTCTCTCTAGTAGGTGATAGATTAAGCTCTATTGCTTCAACATAGTCTAGGATCCCATATTTGAACTACATTTGCTACTTCAAAAATTTAATGATTAAAAAATTTAAACATTTTGTATTAACTATTTCATCAATAAAGTTTATATGCTTGAAACTTGAAGCTGTGGGGCTACGTGTCCAAGGAGGCTTTGGTCCTCATTCCCGTGGTGATAATATCATGAATGAATTGATGGAATGAAGGTGTTCAATTATAAATCTTATAAGAAGAAATCTTTATTTTAAATTATGTTTCAAATATAAAATGTGATGTTGGAAAATAAAATCTACTTTAAATCAAGCCTTAGTGCCTTAACGCACATTTGATTTGTGTTTATTTTTGTATCATCTTCTTTGACGTGAGGTAAAAAGGGTGGAATTGTTGGGCTACGGGGTTATATGTCCTAAGGAGTTTTTTATCCTTATGCCCTTTGTTATGACACCACATACCTCACAAGTATGGGGAGAAGGATCCAAAGGTTTGTATATGTCATCCCGTTTTAAAAATCTAAAGCTCCTTTAGGATCCAGATAAACCCTACTCCTTAACCACCTAAGTTTCAAACTTTAGGGTTGGTAGAACCCTTATATATTCTTATATAGTGAGTATTTCATTCATATGCCTTCCTTTTAAAAATGATTAATCTTATACATAGGAAGCTTAAGATTTTTGAGATAAGCAATAGTCACACTTTAGTGTGTCGTCTATTAGCCTTACCTCAATTATTAGGAAACCAAGGATGGATTAGCCACCCTTGTAGCCTTATAATCATTTTAAGCTTAGTTAGGTTTTGAATTGAGGATTGGTCACTTACCCCTAAATTCTTTATAACTCTTGTATATATTAGATTTTATGTATATTAGGATCTTCATAACTTAATAATCAAAATCATAACTTTAAAACTAAGATCATAATTAATTTACCTTAAATGGTTAATCACTTAAAATAAATATCTAGGTTAATAAATTAAATATTATGAATTCGGACTTGCAACTTAAACCTTTCACCTAAATTAGGATAGCTAGCTAATACTAACTTTATACACACTTTAGTACTAGATAAGACACTTTTTAAAAGCATCATAAGGTAGGGTGTAGTTAAAATAATATTTTTCAATTTATTTATTTATTACTCTGTATTTGTGATACTATCATGGGGTGTTTTATTTGGATTAATTATGATTATTTTATTTCTTATTTTGTATATTTATGAGTGGGCACTTGAACTTAAGTGATTAAAATTCTTTTATAAATTTCTTATGCAGGTGGTCGCATTCCCAATGGGCTAATAAATACTATAATTGTCATTACAAATGCACTTTCTAATACATACCACAAGGATTTCTAAGATCTTAAGAATATGGTCCTTAAGATTAGGTATTGATGTTAATATAACTACTTGTTATAATTAAGTTAATCTCTATTTTACAGGGGGCTTATATAATTTTCGTTTTCATATATAATTTTAGTTAAAAAATTTTATGTAGGTATGTGGGTATTTTGAAAAGTAGGAGGACAAACATGTAAGGACCTATCAAGACCCCACATGCCATTTCAATAATTTATAATTTTATTTTGAGTTATATTTATGGTAGAGCTTAGCTACCCCTTTTCCTAGAGTGTATTACAGAACCTAGCTGCACTTCTGGTCTCTTATTTATTATTTATTCTTGAATGGTTGGCGTGTTTACTTTGTTTATGCACTAGAACTACTACTTATTAGGCTTTTCTGATTATTTTGCTTGGGGTGGCTCAAACAGAGTTTTCATATTAGTCACTAAGGATGCTATATTTTTTATAAAATATAAATGTGCCCAATCAAGATAAAAGAAATATGGGGCCTAAAATTTACCAACATGCTTTTAAAACTTAATGCATAACCCCACTTGGGAGTCCACTTCATGGTGGCTCCTAGCTAGTTCTGATTAGCCCTATTCTTTATATATAGCTTGAGTCAAGTATATTGATTTTATTTTTATCCCATAGAGGGATAGTTCACCAATGCATTAATATAGTATCATTCATAGTCCGGATTGAGGCTCATTCCTCTTCTATACTTCCTTACCACTCTTATATTTGCATAAGATTAGACTGCATAAGTTTAAAATGCTAAGTAGAGTTTTAGTTTATACCCTTTTTCAAGTAGAGTGGTAAATTTAGGTCAGGACTGCTTAGATCCCTAGTGGAATTTGAGTTATAATTCCCCTCATTGTCATGTATTAGCTAATCAAGGGAGTTAATATTGGAAGTATAATATGTCCCCTATAGATTTAGGATCAAAGGCATGAGTTACAAGTATATCGTTGAATGTCTTATCGTCAGGTGAGCTCTCCATTCTCATGAGGATATAAATCTCATCTATCTACATCATACTGATGATGTCTCCCCCATCTTACTCTCGTGTATGCTTCATGTGTGATTTCTTCTTTCTTGATTTCTTCCTTTCAGACTGATTAGATGATTGCATGATCTTTGTGTGTGTTGAATAACTCGATGAGCCTATCTCTTTTGGATTAGAAGAACATAGGAATCTCACTATGCACCAAGCCAAGAAGAGAATAAAAAAAATATCTTTAATTGAGTGCTCTTAGGTTGATGCCTAAGGCGTAATTAACCACGGAGGCTTATGCCTATGAAAAATGGACACCGACATCAAATAAACCTCATTCAAGCTGATGCAATGAATGGGAGAAATCTTGTAAATCTTGAATCATAATATCATTATCTATCGAAATGTGTTGGTGAAAGTCATTACTTTCCATGGCAATCATATAAATGATTCTATTTTCTCTTTCATTTTCCTAATTGCATAGAGTATAAGGGTCTGCAACCATTTTATTATATGGGATAGTGTGATTCTACCATTTGCATTCTAACCCTCACAAGTAATTCACTTTTGGAAACCCACAACAATCATGTAATAAAAAACCAATCCTAAATTTCAAGAAGAAGTTAAGAAATAAGCCACAAAATCAGTCTAAAATTAAAAAAATCAAAAGATTAAATAATTTTTTTTTATATTTTTGAGGGAAATTGTGATACTTTAATTTTCTTTCTTACTCCTCTTGATGGTATAACAATATTTGTAATAGAACATAAAGCATAATTAAAATAGATCAGTGCATTATTGTATTCTCTTGTCACCATTTCTTCTATTTCTCTTTATCATTAGAATTTTTATTGGGTGTGGAGTCTAGATGTAGCTCTACATCCAAAAGCCTGTAACATCACACCATGTGGAGCCCACCATTACCCCAACATTCTAATTACCACATTTTTTTACAATGCGGCCCAATGACCCAACCCATCATATTCGCTATAAATTGAAAAAAAAAATGTCGATAACTCGTTAATTAAATCAATTTGTAAATGTCATTTCAATTTTTCAAAATGTTTCCATTTTCAGTTTATCAAAAAGACCCGAAGCGTCTCAGTTTTGCATAATTTGGGGTTTAGGTTTTCACTTTACTCCATAAGGAAGTCTTGCAAGCGATCTTCATCTTCAGTCTTCATCTTCAACATGAAGCCATTTTATCTTCAATCTTTGGCTTCTACATGGCTAAGGTATGTTTTTTCATGGTAAGATAACCTATACTCATTTGTATTTCTCACGTTTATGGTTTAGGGTTGGATTGGAAAAGGTTTTCTGTATTCTATAGTGGGTATTGGTTTATCTCCATTTTGTTGTATATGTTGTTTAGGTACCACTAGGTACCCTATTTGAGTACCTCTTAGTACACTTTTTGGGTACCCAATGGTACCCCGTTTGGGTACCTCTATTCATTTCGAAAAGAGGAATTCATTGTAAGTTTCATTTTTTCTGTAAATACCACATTTAGGGTTAGGGTTTTATTTTGTATTTGCTATATAGGATATCATTTTGTATGTGTGTATTGCTGGGTACCATCTGGGAACTACTGGGTACCATTGTGAACCGATGGGTACTACTCGATACCGTTGGGTACAACTCGGTACCCCTGGGTATATGTGTTGTAATTCATTTTTTGTTGATCAACTACATCTTATTTTGTAGGGATATACTCCAAAGATTAGTTTCCATTACATAACATCTACATTTAGAGAAGTATGTTATCATTTGGCCAAAACATTTGGGCAGAACTTTATGGATAGTCTGATGCAAAATCATCTACATCAATTTCTTTTAATGCCTCGTTACGTTCAAAATGATCCATTGGTTTATAAGTTGTTGTCCTTCTAGGATATTAAGAAGTAAGGCTTTATCATCAAGGACCAGAAGTTACCATTTACCGCTGATGAAGTTTCTTTGATCTTAGGTTTGTCAAATTGAGGAAACCATTTTGGCTTGGGTAGAGCCCGAATCACAAGGAAATCAGTAAATGACATTAAGAAGGAGGTTCTTAGTTTTGATGACTAAACTCCACTTCCCAATATAATGAAGAAATTCATTATTTACTTATCGTCAAACCTTTTCTTTCCTATGCATAACTACCAAACACCAACTACTATCCTCAATGTAGATGTAGATAATTTTTTATCTTACAACTGGCCAGAATAAATTAGAGATTTCCTTGTGGCTGAGTTTGATGTAATTACGAAAAAGATTATAAAAGGATAACCACTTGGATACATGAATGATTTTGCACATATTATAATTATGAGTACATATAACGTTTTATTTAAATATGAATGATTTGAAATCCTTGGTTTTCCTTTTTATACTGACATCCTTCTATTTTTCTTGTAGTTATGGTTTCTAGAGCACGCAATAGTCCACACACCAGTGGATTCAAAGTCAAGACCATATTTTCTTTGATGGGTTTGTGATATAATTTATAGTGAGTATGAGGCTATTAGTTTATTTGAAGGTCTCGAAGATGTAGATATATTACTTTCTTTTGATGCAATAACAAGTGAGGAGAGGACATTATTAGGAACACCTCCCTCTCATCCCCCAAATGCATCTGTAAATCAAACATCAAAATCACCTGAAACATTTCCCCACTTATAACTCACCTTACTCAAACCTCACTTTGTTTTTTCTTCACCTTCCAGATCACCTACACCATTTAAACCCCCAAGCCCATGTAGACCTCCCATTCCCCCCCCCCCCCCCCCCCCCCCCCCAAGGTCACTTGGACAGCAGCAACCTACTTCCCCCCACTAAATGACGTCATGATAGCATTGAGGAATCCATCCATAAGATATTGGATCAAAAAAGAAATTCTTCAGAAAAGGTTAGTTCATCTCGAATTGACAACTCCTTTGATTGAGCGACAAATGGTTGTAGTAGAACATCATGTTTTCGAGCAGCAGGAGATGGATGGGAGATTTGAGGCTATGGAGAAGTTTCTATCTGAGAACTTTCTAACATTTAAACCTTTGTCCACCCTTAGAGAACAAGTTAAATCTTCATTTAGGACTGTAATAGATGAGAAGAAAAAAGTGAAGGATGATGGCCTTACTATAAATGTTATTGTCATTGAAAGACATTTAAATAAGATATTCTGAAGAACGCCAACACTACTAATATACTGGGTGATGTGGATGATACTTGCCTAGCTTCATCATGCAACACGAGCATCGCACGAAGAGTGAGGTGAAGGCTAGACCGAAAACCCAAAGAGGTTAATTCCCCATTCATAACCGGTCAAAATAAGATAAAGATGTTAATGAAAAAAGTAGTTGCAAGGCCTTCTCCTATGAAGAAAGTAATTACCACAATAGTTGTAGTTAACATTGAAACCATAAAATCACCCGAACCAAGACCAGTGTAGTAAAATTAGATTATCTTGGGAGGGCAATGATAAATAAAGAAATGAGGATCTTTATTAACAGCTTCCATCAAAAGTATACTGATAAGTAAGTTTGAATTATGTTGTAGGTTTAAGTTTAAAGACTTGATTAAAGTCATCTAGGTTCTCTTGGTACCGCTCAGTACTGCTCAGTTCCGCTTGGTATTTATTAATAATATTCAGTTCCTACTGATGAGTACTGCTAGGTACCACTGGATATAAGTCTACTTTGATTACGCTAGGTATTCTAGGGTACCATTGGATACCGCTCGGTACCGCTTGGTATTTATTGGTAATATTTGGTTCCTACTTATGACTAGCACAAGGTACCACTAGATATAAGTCTACTTTGATTAGGCCATGTATTCTAGGATACCGCAGGGTACCACTTAATACTGCTCGGTATCGGCACTTGGATATCGAAATATCTACTGCTGACCTCTTCTATTTTGCAAGGGTGACATTATTTATTCTGTAAGGAATGTTCATATTTTTAAAAGTTAGATAGACAAACTTTTAACCAACCAATACCTGGATAACAACCACATTGATGCCTTGACTATTTTGCTAGCTGAGAAGAACAAATTGTGGCTAAGACTTTATCAACCATTCATTTTATTTCTACCATACATTGGGAAATGTAATAACATATTATTTAATAAATTTGTGTAAGTTCTTCTAATACCCTTGAACATATTCCTTAATAGGGTTCCACATTATATAAGTATGATATTAGATAATATATTTCTCATGTTACAAAGGAGTCGGTTAGTACTTCAAATTTCTTGCTATTGCCAGTAGTTGAGAAAAACCATTGGACACTTTTGGCAGCAAATTTGAAGAAATCAGCTTGGATTTGTTTTATTCTTTTCCTAGCCCGATGCATTGGGCTTTGCTTCCAAATGTCGTAATTGAAGAATCATACATTCTAACATATCAATTAGAGTTTAGACACATTTATTTATAACAAGTTAATATTTTTTGCAGATAAATCATTTGTAGGAGGAAAGTGAAGATTGTTTTGAAGTTGACATCAGAACTTAGCCAATCGATGTTGCTAATAGAATTCCAACCTAAACAAATGGCTTCGATTGTGAGATGTTTTTTTGTAAATATATGGAATTTGCAATCCTTCCTCAGTATATTAAGTTGGAAGAACTATTAAATTTGCAAGATGAAATGCCAAAGTATAAATTGGAACTCGCATTCTCAATTCTATGTTCAACGCTTAAATGATTATTGAATATGTACTAACATCAAAATGTATTTATATATTATCACAGTTTTTCCTTTTGTTGTGCTTAAATAATTTATTTGTACGTAATAATTTCACAAAGTTGCTGGAATTGAGTTTGTACATAATAATTATCACGAGTTTACCTCTTAAGCAATTTGCGAAGACGTTGCTCCAGTTGAGTTTGTGCAGGACAATATTCAAATATTGTCTTCAGGTCAAACTATAAATCTTCCCAATCACATAAATTTAGGAACTTCTTTCACTTATGTCCATAGACATGCTTCTTTAATAATTGCTTATATAAGTTTAATAAAAATGCATCTTCAACTGGATCCTAAGGGTGGTAAGAAATTACATTTTTTATATCACAAGGTTGCCTATCTACAAAAATAGAGCAGGACACTTTGCCTTTAGATGTTAGATCATGATAATGATATTGCAGGAAGGACCCCATTTTTTCATGATAGTGAGAGCCCCTGACTAATGTCCTCCTACTTCGCAAGCCAGCCCCCAATACGGTATAGAACCCTCCGCTATCGCCCGTTAGCCAGATAATGATATTTGTTAAAAAAATTACTTTGCACACATTGTCATCCTTCAGCATTTAGGAAACATCTTGTTATATTTGTCTTCTCAGCCATCGCTTCTCTCCATAACACTTCAAGACATTATCAAAATGATCATGCAATGTATGAACACAATATTTATATATTTCATTTTCCCAGGCTTGTTGCTCAAGATGACAGTTAGCACACTAAGCAAGGCATTCATGCATTCTAATGGTGGCAATGTTGACAAAAATTTTCATAATCATACCTAGATGCAGTTTAGCATCAGGCCAACGTAGTTTATAGACCATAATTATTAAGATAGTTGCTATTTGAATGCTTTACATTTTTGCAACTTATGTAATTTTGATGATTCCAAACATTATTGTTCAAATGTGTAATTATCTCCTAAAAATTTTAGAAGATTTGTATTTGCTCTTGTGAGTACTAATATTTCAGGAAAAATGAACTCCAAACTACGAACACTTCAAATCAAATTCAGAATGAGATACTTTGTAAAATTTGAAGTTTGCATTTCTTTGAGATTAAATTGAAATGGAGTGATTGTAATTGAGTGAATAAAAACATACACACACACATAAGGAGATCATAAAAAAATTATACTGATCGTACTGGACGATATACGTTCGTACGGGACGATCAAACAGTTATCTCCTATTGAGCACATGGAATGAATATGAACTTGCTTAGAAATTTTTCTAAGTCCTATTCGTCCAGGATGAATTTTACAATCGTCCAGGACGATTGGTTCTCTATAAAATTTTCGTCCAGACGAAATTAAATTATCGTCAATGGCGATTGGTCCTCTGGAAAATTTTCATCCATACGAAATTAATAATCGTCCAGGATGATCTAGTCTCTGGAAAATGTTCGTCCAGATGAAATTAAATTATCGTCTATGGCGATTGGTCCTCTGGAAAATTTTTGTCCAGACAAAATAAATAATCGTCCAGGATGATCGGTCCTCTATAAAAATTTCGTCTAGACGAATAAATTTTCGTCCAAATGATTAACCGACTTAGAACGGTTTTCAGCAGTTTTTAGAACCGACCTAGTATAAACCGTTCGTACCGGACGAACCTAGTTCGTACGGGACGATCAGCTATACGAAGACATTTTGTACACATGTACAAATGGGGTCATTTCAAATCGTTTAAGTAAAATCATCCAGGATGATCCACGATCGTACGGGACTATCCACTGCGTACATAATTGAAAAACTATAGTTTTTGGGCGGTTTTTCTTGTCTTTTGTATATATAGTCCAAATTAGACTGCCATCCAATCTTTTTGTCATTTGATCTTCGTGCCTCTTGAGAGAATAGCCAAGGAGAGAGTGGAAGAGAGCATTCAAAGGAGGATTCCTACCATTGGAGCGAGAAGGCTTCACTTGGATTTCAAAGGTAAGAGTCTCTACTTGTGAATTGGGATTACTTCACTCTTTTCCTTCTTCCTTCTAGATTCTTGTGAGAAGATCTGTCAAGGAGATCCGGTTCTCTGCCGACACTTGGAGAGTGTGAACAAACGAAGGGTTCGCTGCCTACACTTGGAGAGTGTGAATAGCCGAAGGGTTCGCTTCCTACACTTGGAGAGTGTAAATAGCCGAAGGGTTCTCTGCCTACACTAGGAGAGTGTGAATAGCCGAAGGGTTCTCTGCCCACACTAGAAGAGTGTGAAAGGATGACAGTTCTCTGCCAACACTGTAGATTGTGTGAAAGGACGGACGGTTCTCTACCAACACTAGGGATTGTGTAAAAGGACGACGGTTCTCTGCCGCACTGGGGAGTGGTGAAAAGAGTGTGTTGTAAAGGCTTCTCCGCCATGCTGTGGGTGCAAAAGGAGAGTCACTATTGGTATTAGTGCAATACTCAGAGGGTGTCTCTGGGGAGTGGATGTAGGTCTGGTTTTAGACCGAACCACTATAAATCTGGTGTCATTTACTTTACTGTTTTTATGTTTCCGTATTTTAATTCTTAGTCTTAAAAACTTTGTGGTTAAAAAAACTTTTTCTACAAAACTTAAAAGAAATAATTTTTATTTTGGTTCAACATAATTTCAAAAGAGGGCTTAAAATTTTTTAAACTACCAATTCACCCCCCTCTTGGTAACCTTTGGGACATTAACTTAGGCTTAACAACCTAATTACTAGACTCAACAAGTGGTATCAGAGCTTCGTTTCAAAATCATAAGTTTGAACTACTTTTTGATTAACGTAAATGGCTACATTCGGAAACCGAAATACACCTGAAGGTTACTCTATCACTATACCTCCACTGTTTGACAATATTCCTTTTGATTTTTGGAAAACACACATGTCTACTTTCTTACAGTCACTTGATTATCGCATGTGGATGCTACTCCAGGAAGGTTACACAAAACCAACTAGATTAATTAATGGAGTTAGGGTAGAAACACCTTATGCAGATTGGACTATAGAAGAACGTGACTTAGCACAATTAAATGCCAAATTTTTAAATAGTTTCTTTTGTACTTTAAAATCTGAAGACTACATGCGGGTTTCCACTTGCAAAAGCGGAAAAGACATATGGGATAGACTTTGTATAACTTATAAAGGGATAAATGAGGTTAAGCAATCAAGACTCAATATCTTGTTACATAACTTTGAATTGTTTCGCATGAAACCTAATGAATCTATTTCTTATATATACACAAGATTCACACAAATTGTCACTTCTTTGCATGCACTTGGTAGGGAATTAACTAATGCTGAAATGGTTAATAAAATTCTTTGATGTTTACCTACTGCTTATGATGCTAAAATTACTGCAATTACAGAGTCTAAAGATCTTAACATTTACTCTATTGACAATCTTCTTGGTTCACTCATTGCTTATGAGCAAGGAGTAAGTCAAAGAAAGATTGATGCAGGTGAACCACGAAAGGAGAAAAATATTGCACTAAAGGTGGAAGAGTTAGAAAGTGAACACTCACAACCTAAGAATGAAGATGATATTGCACTGATGACTAGACAATTCAGAAGCTTTTTAAAGAGGAAGTAGAAGAGTCGCCAGCAATGGAACAGAGGTAAGTTTAACAGAAATGACAAGGTTTCTAATGAAGTAATTTGTTATGAATGCAGGAAACCAGGTCATATCAAGACTGATTACCCAAAACTCAAAGCCACTTCTAGCAGGAGAAGGTAGAGGAGAAACCAATGGTAAAGAAGGGAAAGAAGAAATTTCAAAGAGCTTTCTGGGCGGACTCAGCTTCAGACTCATCTGAGACTGAAAAAGAAGAAGAAGTCACCAATCTTTGCTTAATGGTAGACAATATAGATCACTCAGATCAAGAAGAGGTATGTGACTTAACCTATGATGAATTATTTGAAGTTTCTGAACACATGCATGATGCAGATAGGAAAATGAAAAAGATGCATGCTAATTTAATTTTAGAACTAGAAGAGCTTAAGAAGGAACATGAAATCCTTAGGAAAGACCATGCATTAATAGATAACAACCACATGAAACTACTTGATGAATATGATGACTTGAATAAGAATTTTGAAAATCTAAAATCATCCTATGCTGATCTTGAAAGAGATTTTAAAAAATTTAAGGATGAATCTAAGAGGAAAACATATCAAATCAGTTATACAAATCGACTCTTGGAAGAAATGAATTCATTTTATAAATTGACAATAAGAGCTCTTGAGGATAATAGGATACCCCCCAAAATTGAAGATTTTATAAATCCTAAATATTATCCTAAATTCATGAAATCTCTTAGAAGACAATCATATGGAAGAAAACATAGGAATATTTTTCCTAATGTTAAATGTAATAATTATGGATTTTTGGGACATATAGCTCACACCTGTACTTTGAAGATGAAATCTAATTTGGTGTGGAGAACTAAGATGCATAAACCTAGACATATCATACATGTATCTGATTATAAATTTCTTAAAGGTTAACCCAAACTTGTTTGGGTTCCCAGGTCTAACATTTGAGAATTTTGTAGGATTGCTCTCACACAAGACCTCGTGGGAGCATATGGTACCTGGACAGCGGATGTTCAAAGCATATGACTGGAGATACTACTCAATTCATATCACTGGAAGCCAGGAATGGAGACAAGGTTACACTTGGAGATAATACCACAAAGAAAGTGGTTGGATAAGGTATGATTGGAAATTTCAAAAACTTTTTCATAGATAATGTGTTATTGGTTGAAGGCTTAAAACATAATCTATTAAGTATAAGTCAGCTATGTGATAAGGGCTATAATGTGAAATTTTTACCTACTAGCTGCATATTAAGCCTAAATGGAAAAAGGGTTAACAATGTTTACATGCTAGATTTGAATTTTATTCTATCTCCTACTGCTTTTTGTTTAAAAACTGTTTCTGATGAATCATGGCTTTCGTATAGGAGACTTTGTCATTCTAGTATGAAAAACCTTAGGAGAATTACCCAAAAGAACTTAGTGAGAGGTATATCAAAACTAGACTTTACTAAGGACCACCTTTGTGATGCATGTCAATTAGGAAAATAAGTGAAGTCCTCTTTTAAGTCTAATAAGGATCTTAGGACCAGTAAACCTTTAAAAATTCTTCACATGGATCTTTTTGGACCAGTAGGAACTGTAAGTCTAGGAGGGAAGGTATACGGATTTGTTATAATTGATGATTTCTCAAGATTCACCTGGGTTAGATTTCTTTTTCATAAAAGTGAATCATTTGAGAAATTCAGAAATTTTTCAACTTGGATTCAAAGAAAACTAGGATGTGAAATAATTTCTTTACAAAGTGATCATGGAGGAGAATTTGAAAATGAAAGATTTGAAAATTTTTGTAAAGAAAAAGGGATTGATCACAATTTTTCAGCACCTAGAACCCCTCAACAAAATGGGGTAGTTGAAAGGAAAAATAGAACATTAATAGAAGCCGCCCGAGCAATGTTGGTAGAATACTCACTTCCTAGATATTTTTGGGCTGAGGCGGTTAGCACTGCATGTTATGTTCTGAATAGGGTGAATGTGAGCTCAAATTTAAATAAAACATCCTATGAGTTGCTAAAAGTTAGAACACCTAACTTATCACATTTGCATGTTTTTGGTTGCAATGTGTTCATACATAACAATGGAAAATCTGCCTTAGGAAAATTTGATCAAAAATCAGATGAAGGAATTTTTGTTGGATATTCAAGTGTTGGAAAATCTTATAGGGTATTCAACAAAAGAACTTTAATCATTGAAGAAACCACACATGTTATATTTGATGAATCTAAAAATTTGGAAGAGCCAAATATTATTGAAGAAGAGATTGAGGAAAACTCCCAAAAGATTGATAGATTAAATTTGGAAGAAAATTTGGAAAGAGAAAACCCTTTGCCTAGAGATTTAAGATTTTCTAAAAACCACCCAAGGAATTGATTATAGGTGAACCTAGTGAGGGTGTTAGAACTAGGCATAGATTAAACAAGGAAGTCAATCATTCAGCCTTTATTTCAACAATAAAACCCACTAATATTGATCAAGCACTTTCTGATGAATTTTGGATATTGGCCATGCAAGAAGAGTTAAATCAATTTGTAAGAAATAAAGTTTGGAAATTAACTACAAGGCCAAAAGATCAAAGTGTTGTTGGAACCAAGTGGGTGTTCAAAAATAAAATGAATGACTCAGGAGTAGTCATTAGAAATAAGGCCAGATTAGTTGCTAAGGGGTATAATCAAATTGAAGGGATTGATTTTGAGGAGACCTTTGCCCCTGTAGCTAGACTTGAAGCAATTAGGATTTTACTAGACTTTGCCTGTTTTAAAGGTTTTAAATTGTTTCAAATGGATGTCAAAAGTGCCTTTTTGAATGGGGTTATTGAAGAAGATATTTTTGTAAAACAACCTTCAGGCTTTAAAAATTCAAAATACCCAAATCATGTTTTTAAGTTAAAAAAGGCATTATATGGATTGAAACAGGCACCTAGAGCTTAGTATGAGAGGTTGAGCACCTTCCTACTTGAAAGATCTTTTGAAAAAGAAAGTGTGGATACAACTTTTTTTTTAAAGAAATTTGGAAAGGATATACTCATTGTTCAAATTTATGTGGATGATATCATTTTTGGATCTTCAAATAAAAATCTTTGTGATGATTTTTCTAAAATAATGAGTAGTGAATTTGAAATGAGTCTAATGGGAGATTTAAATTACTTTCTAGGTTTTAGCATTAAGCAACTTGAGAAAGGAACATTTCTTAGCCAAACTAAATATATTAAGAACATCCTCAAGAAATATGAAATGGACAATGCTAAATCTGTTAGTACACCCATGAGTTCCTCAGTTCAGTTGGATAAGGACCTTAAGGGAAAATCTGTTGATCAAAAGAAATATAGAGGGATTATTGGATCTTTGCTTTACTTGACTGCTAGCCGACCAGATATAATGTTCAGTGTTTGCTTATGTGCTAGATTTCAATCAGATCCAAAAGAATCACATTTGACAGCAGTGAAAAGGATTTTAAGATACTTGCTAGGAACTCAAAACTTAAGAATTTGGTATCTTAAGTTTAGCTCTTCATTTGAAATTATTGGTTATTCAGATTCTGACTTTGCAGGCTGTAGAGTGGATAGGAAAAGTACTTCTGGAGCATGTCAATTCATTGGAAATTCATTAGTTTCTTGGTCCAGTAGAAAACAAAATTCAGTAGCTCTATCTACTGCAGAAGCAGAATACATTGCATTAGGAAGTTGTGTGGCACAAGTACTTTGGTTAAAATAACAGTTAATTGATTTAGGATTAACTATAGGCACTATTCCAATTTATTATGACAATACTAGTGCTCTTTGCATTTTCAAAAATCCTATTCAACATTCTAGAACCAAACACATTGATATAATGTATCATTTCATAAGGGATCATGTATCCAAGGGAGAAATGGAAATCAAACATGTTTCAACTGAAAATTAACTTGCAGATATTTTTATAAAAACTTTAGCCTTTGATACCTTCAGTACATTAAGAACAAGGCTTGGTGTTATTGATTTGAATGCTTAAATAAAAATGTTTTTGCAACATTGATATTTATGTTTTCCTAGTTATTTGTCTTTGATTTTTGTTTTGAATTTTGTGATTTTTGAGTGTTTTGAATGAGTTTATTTTAGAGTCTGTGATTTTGTCTTTGTTTTATGTGTTTTAAATGTTTTGTTTGTTTTTCTTCAATAAAAAATTCAAAAATCCAAAAATGTGTTGAAATCGTCTAGGACGAAATTTTTCGTACTGGACGATGTGTGTAAGATTCAGTTTCCGTGATATGAAACGTTCTGAGAGTAGTTTTAATGCAGTTCATCTGTACGATCTTATAATCATCCAGGATGAAATTTTTTAAGGAGGAAAAAGGGAAAGCACATGCCAGTGCTTCAGAAGAAGAAGAAGAAGGAGAGCAAACTTCTGCACCTCAGTCAGATTATCAGAATCTGATTAAAAATTTTGATAGACTAGAGACTCATATTGATCAAAGATTTGATCAACTTGATGCTCAACTTATACAGCAAAAACAAGACATTGGAAGCATCAGAAATGAAGTACATGAAATCAATACCAATGTAATGTTGATGGCCTCCTACTTCAACCTTTTTGGTGGCATTCCTCCTCCTCCTCCAGAAGAATAGAGAATGAGAGATGAATTTCTTTGTGTTTGTTGTACTCGTGTTTTGTTTTAAATGTTTTGTTGTGTTAATATTTATTTTTAGTGTTTGATTTAGTTTGTCTTTATTAAAAAGTTCAGTGTATTTTCTTAGTTGTTTTAATATTATGAAATGAATATGTAATCCTTTTCATTAATATCAATGCATGTTGTACTTGATTCAAATTTGGTTTGTTTTTGGAATGTGGTTAATTTTTATGAATTTCATTACTCTTATTTAATCTTAATTGTGCTTAAATTAGATTGTAATTTGAGATTAATTACATTAGAAAATCCAGTCTTTCTAAATTTAAAAGTTGTTTATAACTTGTTATAATTAAAACTTTTAAATTCATGTCTATTCATTTAGACTACATAAAAATTAATATTATTATTGCAATATAGATGTTTTCTTATTTTGTATTTCTATGCTCAAGTGATATTTATGCACTTAGAAATATTTGAAATTTTAGATTATTGATTTTGGAAAGATTTGGTCTCAATTACTCCTGAAAATTGTACAAAGAGTACAAAATCAAAAGGAATGCACAAAGGTTCGCAAATATGAAAAAGAGGCACAAAATTAGCACAATGTCAAAAGATGCATAAAAATGTGCCCAAAATTTGAAAAAGATGCGCAAAACGCCACATGTAGTAATTATCTTCTTTCCAAATTTCTTTCAATCTCTTAATTCAAATTGATCTTATGTTCATTTATATTCTATTGAACTTTAAAATATCGAATTTTTATACATCTCTCTTGTAATGATTTTCTATATTCGAATGTCTAAATTGAATCATGTCTTTGATAAATTCTTCTTACTTACAATGTTATATCACTTCTTAAATTTTATGAATTTCTATGATTGACCTAATGTTATTAGTTTTAGATTGCATACCTTATGACAATCACCATTTAGATTAAATTTTCAAATGAATTTCATATAATTACTTACATTTCTTGTCTATTTCTTCTTCACTTTTTGTTGTTGTCAAAAAAGGGGGAGAAATTATTGTGTGTGTATGTTTTGTTTTTATTGTGTTTGTATGTTTCATTTTGTTTTAATTGTTTTATTTGCATTTTGATTTTGTGTTTGACTTTGTAATTTTGTTAAAAAAAATTTAAAAAACAAAAATTTTGTTCTTTGGTTCAAAATGCCTTCTTATTTTCATGTATTCATCAATTCAGGGGGAGTTTAGGAGATTTGTTTAAATTTAAATCATACAAACAATAATTGTTTTGCCATCACCAAAAAGGGGGAGATTGTTAAGATAGTTGCTATTTGAATGCTTTACATTTTTGCAACTTATGTAGTTTTGATGATTCCAAACATTATTGTTCAAATGTGTAATTATCTCCTAACAATTTTAGAAGATTTGTATTTGCTCTTGTGTGTACTAACATTTCAGGAAAAATGAACTCCAAACTACGAAGACTTCAAATCAATTTCAGAATGAGATACTTTGTAAAATTTGAAGTTTGTATTTCTTTGAGATTAAATTGAAAGGAAGTGATTGTAATTGAGTGAATAAAAACATACACACACATATAAGGAGATCATAAAAAATTTATTCTGATTGTACTCGACGATATACGTTCGTACGGGACGATCAGACAGTTATCTCCTATTGAGCACATGGAACGAATAGGAACTTGCTTAAAAATTTTTCCAAGTCCTATTCGTCCAGGACGAATTTTACAATCATCCAGTATATTTATTCGGGTCGAACCTGACCCGACCCGGATCTAAACGGGTCAACCTGGACCCGACCCGTTTTGGCAAACGGGTTGGACATTTCAACCCAGACCCGACCCAGCCGGGTTGCCAGGTTGCCGGGTTGACCCGACCCGAGGACTCGACCCGATAGTGTCGCGCGCGGCACGCGATTCGACATCTGGACAGTGCGGCAGCGATAGCTCGGGCGAAGCGCGACAACGGCGGCAGCGGGACGGCACGCAGCTGGCGAAGCGCGGGCTGCGTGGCACGCGGTAGGAGAAGCGCGGGCACGAGGCAGGCAAAGCGCGGGCTGGGCAAGCGGGCAGCGGGTAGCCGGGCTGGGCAGGCGGGCGGGCACGCGGCTGGCAAAGCGGGCAGCTCGGGCTGGGCAGGCGGGCAGCGGGCAGCTCGGGCTGGGGCAGCGGGCAGCCGGGCGGGAAATTTCAAATTTTTTTTAAATTAAACGGGTTGTCGGGTTGACCCGGCAACCCGCCGGGTCAACCCGACCCGACCCGTTTAATCAAACGGGTTAAATTTACGAACCCAAACGGGTCGGGTTCAACCCAGATTTTCCGGGTCGAGTCCGGGTCAGGTTTTCGGGTCGGGTCAAAAGTTGACACCCCTAGTATTAACCGTTCGTACCGGACGAACCTAGTTCATACGGGACGATCAGCTGTACGAAGATATTTCGTACACATGTACAAATGGGGTCTTTTCAAATCGTTTAAGTAAAATCGTCCAGGACGATCCACGATCGTACGGGATGATCCACTACGTACAGAATTGAAAAATTGTAATTTTTGGGCAGTTTTTCTTATCTTTTGTATATATAATCCAAATTAGACTGCCATCCAATCTTTTTGTCATTTGATCTTCGTGCCTCTTGAGAGAATAGCCAAGGAGAGAGTGGAACAGAGCATTCAAAGGAGGATTCCTACCATTGGAGCGAGAAGGCTTCACTTGGATTTCAAATGTAAGAGTCTCTACTTGTGAATTGGGATTACTTCACTCTTTTCCTTCTTCCTTCTAGATTCTTGTGAGAAGATCTGTCAAGGAGATCCGGTTCTCTACCGACACTTAGAGAGTGTGAACAGATGAAGGGTTCGCTGCCTACACTTGGAGAGTGTGAATAGCCGAAGGGTTCGCTGCCTACACTTGGAGAGTGTGAATAGCCGAAGGGTTCTCTGCCTACACTAGTAGAGTGTGAATAGCCGAAGGGTTCTCTGCCCACACTAGGAGAGTGTGAAAGGACGACGGTTCTCTGCCAACACTAGATTGTGTGAAAGGAAGGACGGTTCTCTGCCAACACTGGGGATTGTGTAAAAGGACGATGGTTCTCTGTTGCACTGGGGAGTGGTGAAAAGAGTGTGTTGTAAAGGCTTCTCCGCCTTGCTGTGGGTGCAAAAGGAGAGTCACTATTGGTATTAGTGCAATACTCAGAGGGTGCCTCTAGGGAGTGAATATAGGTCTGATTTTAGACCGAACCACTATAAATCTGGTGTCATTTACTTTACTGTTTTTACATTTTCGCATTTTAATTCTTAGTCTTAAAAACTCTGTGATTAAAAAAAACTTTTTCTACAAAATTTAAAAGAAACAATTTTTATTTCGGTTCAATATAATTTTAAAATAGGGCTTAAAATTTTTTAAACTACCAATTCACCCTCCTCTTGGTAGCCTTTGGGACATTAACTTAGGCTTAACAACCTAATTACTAGACTCAACAATAATTAAAATATGTGGAATAGCAAAACTACCTCAAGTTATATAGCTTATAAGTTCAACTAACAAATAGTAAATATCACAACAACCCATATTAAATTGGTGAACCTCCACAACTACCTACTATAAATGTAATTAAAAATAAATATTAATATATCAAATGCCCTCCAACCACTATGTTATAGACTTCTGGAAGTGGTCGGACTGAGAGGTACCGAGATAATATATAGAGTAGTACCGGCGTGTCACTTATTAGTACTGCTTAGTACCAACTCCAAGAAGCGGATGGACCGAGCGGTATCGAGCGGTATCAAGTGGTATTGAGTAGTACTGAGTGATACTAAGATAATATATGATATAATAAAGAAAAAAGATGTACATTCTGTTAACATATGCAAATTGCAAAATACAGTACATCAAATATTACAAAATTCAGTACCGAGATAATATAGAGTAACATTTGAACAAACAAATACAAATATACGTTATCAAATTCAAATTAATAAATATTTAAAAATCAATCAAGTCTCTCTGCATCAATTAATTCATTCATCTTCCTTAGATATACAGGGGTCGGCTAGGTGTTTGATCGACGGAGGGTGAACTCGTCTGTGAAGCATTCTAGTATATTTGGAAAGATAACCTGAATAATTGGTTCTACTGATGTACATTATTTAGTTGATGGAGTAGCTTATTTCTCAGTTTTCTTTTTCTTTGATTTTCTCTTCTCCTAATGACTCTTCAACCTTGCATTAAATACACCTTTGGGCCTTCACTTTAGTGTGACTTTTAACTTTTTTGTCCCACTTGTATTCTCAATGAACTTATGGTTCTTTTGTCATTAAGTATTAAGTCAACATTTTCAGCCATATCGTTCATTGCAGTTAACATGTACTATTTTTCTATGCTAATTTGATATGCGAATCTGAAATAATTTTGGAATATCATACCTCATAAGCGATGAGATGGGTAACTTTATTTCCCATACATGTCATCGTCTACCTAGTATAAATATCTTTCTAGCTCTAGATGGATATCTCATAAGTAGGTATTTCAGATCAATATTAATAATATCAAATTGTCTTATTAATCTTAAACAGTGAGAACATAGTAACCCTATCATATTAAACTTTACACAACTGCATTCAATGGTATCCTCTTTTTTATTAAAATGGGCAGTCCAATTGTGAGATTAATCAATATTATTTACATTTTGATGAAAAATGTTGATGAGTCACTTGAGGTGTGAGCAATGCACATTCAACCTACACTATGTAAAAACTTCTCCTCAAAGAATAAATATAATTTTTTTGAACAAAATTGAGTGGCTTGCTTGAGTATTGGACTACTTTTAATAAAAGGTACAATATCAAACTAACTCTATTTGAAATCTTCATCTTGTTCATTCTAACATCATATCTTTATCACCTTTTATAACCCCAAAAAATAATCAGTTATGCTACTTGTAGGCTTAGAAATGGTGTAGCATGCTATGTTAGTGGATTCTCTATGCTGTGTTGAAAGAATACCAAGGTTAAAACAACTCTTGTTGATTGTTGTGGACTGTTTCTTCCTTATTTTGTAAAGTTCGTTCAACCAGTCATGGCTGTGGAGGTCCCCTTCATTGACAATTTCAGCCCAAGTACTCTCAAACTTCTCCTCAAAATTACACTTGCTTAACATCTATAAAAGAGGCATCTAACTTTGTTGTAGATATTAAAGCAGCACACCTTTGACAACACTTTCTTGGTGATGTGCCATTGGTACAGCCTATGGCATATTTAAGGTAATACAATTTCTATTTCACGAGCCATTACCTGGTCCTGATCAATAAATATTATAATGGGATATTTATCACCCATAATTCACAAAAATATTCTAAACAACCATATAAATGATTTAATTATTTCATCTGATAGAAATGCCACCTCTAAAAGAACATTCTGTCAATGATTATTAACTCCAATAAAATGTGCACATACTAGATTATATTTGTTAAGTCTACAGCTAGTATAAAAAACTATAACATCTCCAAAGCAGTCATAATCTATTCTTTCCACCCCATTAACCCAAAAAAAATCAATATTTTATCATCTTCATCAGTTTGGATGTCCCATGCAAACATGTTATCATCAATTAGTCAATCTTTGAAAAGTTCAATTAGGGAATTGGTGACATTCTCAATATTAGCTCTTTTCTCTTTCTGAATATAGTTATATGCATCCCTTTTAGAGAATCATACATTCTCTCTTCCTTCAACTTCATTAGATAGGTATGTAAATGCATCAAAGGTTCTTATTTCTTCTATCATTGATTTAAAAACATATGTTTTTTCATCACTAATATTACTACATGATATAAGCAAATGTTGATCTTCATGCCTTGCTAATTCGTGATTGTGGCCCTTTATGCATTTATGCACCGTCCATACTCCATCTAGGTCGACTAAAAATCTAATCATCGCAGGAAACGGTCATGGTATTGGATTTTCTGTATTTTGATTTGGAGTTCAAGTCAATGCCCTTCTTAAATAAGTTTTCGACAAACAAAATTCTTGCATCATATGTTTCTCAAATTAGGCTAGTAACAGTAATGTTCTTTGCAAACACTAAAATCAAGATTATGAGTGTAATGACATTACATGGCATATGCGTCTTTCTTACTATTACACACAACTTACAAACAAGAAAAAATAATTAAACACTTCGATTTTAATATTGGAAATAAAGACACCAATTGTATCCACCGATACACAGTATTGGTACCTAGCGGTACTACTAGAAGTACCGAGCGGTACGAGCACCTAGCGTTACAAAGCGATGGCATACGAACGAGATTAGCCAACAAAAAAACATTTCAAGGAAATTTTATAAAAATAAAGAGTGAAATATCATATTTATCGATAATATCTCTGAACTATCTTCTGTAGTTTGCTATAGAACATCTTTCTTACTTTGATGGGTCTCTTGCGAACTGTCTTCCATGTCCGTGCAATATTCGACGTCCTCCAAATCGGTTTCCATCTTCATAGCTTCCTCTATTTTCTTTCTCCTCTTTCTAAGCTTTCAGATGACGAGAAAATCTATACTAAGTGAGGTATATACCCCGCGCCATCTATAAAACCCTTAGGAATTACCGCATTTTTTTTCAATTTTTTGCGAATAGGACGGGACGGGTCATCGGGTCGCGCTGTAAAGAAAACTTGATAATTAGAATGGTGGGGTAAAAAGTGGGCTCCACGTTGCACAATATTATAGGACTCCGGATGCCCGCATCCAAAAAAAAATTCCTATCATTATGGAAAGAGTGACGTTTAACTAATTCATATTTTTCTGCCATATGATTGAATTGATTGTTTTGAAGAGCTTAAAATTTGTTAAACGATATTTTTATGATAAATGCATGCAAAGAGAGATAAAAAAATGAAGAAACTTTCGTTTATTCATGAAAACCAACTTCTATCTCACCAAAAAAATGATTAGATTGATGGGACTGAGACGCCACATCAAAATTTATATTTAAAAAGGGAGAAGAAAGCCGAGGGCAATGGCCTTGTTTCATTTGGCACCTCAAGTCACATCTTTTTTCTTTTTAAGGTGCAAGGGATGGAACCAAGCATGAAAGGCCAAAGTTGATTTCATGTAAAAATAAATAAATAATAGTAAAAAGGACAAATTATTTGTCTTAAAAAATACAGACTTACTGTTTTCCTCGTGATTTTTTAATTTCTTTGTATTATTATGAAACATTCCAATGGGGATATTCATCTTTTTTAAAAGCTTTTCTACCTTCAATTTATTTTAAAAAATGGACCAAAACAATAAATAAACATTTATGTTTTTATGGAAACAAATATTAATTTAAACCTAATTTTATCATGAGTAGGCGTAATTTTTTATAATTGTCTTGTCATTTAAAAAATAATTATATATAATAAAGTAAGAAGAATTTCTCAAGAAAGTCACTGATAATATTGATAGAGATTTAATAATATCATGAAGGAAATTAAATAATATTAATATCATAGATTTATTAGATTGGTCATAAATCATTTACTTAGGCCAAGGGCGGAAGCCCTATGAGCCCGGGGGCAATTGCCCCCCCCCCCCCCCCCCCCCCCCCCACCCCCAAAAAAAAAAAAAAGTATTGTACTATTCTTTATGAAATTTGTCATCCTTAATATATTTTTTAGTCTTTATTACAGGTCGAACCCTGTTAGGAGGCGCTGCCCCCTGGGATCCTCAACATATCTACTAACAGTTATAAGTTTGTGCCCCTTGAAAATTATGATTGGTTCCGCCCCTGACTTAGACTATAATCATATGAAATTAAGAGTCTATTTGTGACAATATTCTTATTACTTTGCTTCATATCACAATCAGAGTTTCATTTGAGTAATGCTTTCTTGCTTCTTTTCACTAATTTTATTTTGGAAAAATATTTTTTCACAATTGGATTTGCTAATATGTTGTAACTATAAGGGTTTGTTTTGTATAACTATAGCTTTTTATAAAAGTGATTGAGAAGTATTATAGTGAAAATAGTTTTTTTGAAAGCTGCTATCATAGGTAATTAATGCAATGAAAAAAATATAACATTGAGTTTTCTTGAATGCAATGAAAAAAATAGCCAAAAAAAAATTATAATTACGATTAGAAAAGTAAAGCAATAAAAAATTTTGTCCCAAATATATCATAAGAAAGAAGCTGTATACTTTTTTAAAAAAAATATAGTTATAATATTCACATAAGCTTTCAAAAAAATATTTATATAATAGCTTTATAACCATTTTTACAAAATAAGTAATAAATTTTTATAGTAACTTATTCACATGAAATATTTAATTATGTGAAAGTTAAGGATGATCAAATTTCACAAAAAAATAAAAAATTCAGATAATCTTAACATAATGGTATTTTGATAACATTTCCCATTTATTGATATTTTATAGTTTGTTTATTGTATTATATATTATCCATGAAAAAAAAAAAATTCATGATCTGTCACATTTCTAATAAATAAAGTTAAAGTAAAGCACTATCAAAGAAAGAGAAAGACGTGAAGCAATGTAACAAAATACTAGCTTTTCAATAATGGTGTTTCTTTTTCCATGATAATAAAAAAAACGCATATAGGAGAGACTGTACTGCTCAACCCTAAACAAATAACTACTGTTGGAGGAGATTAATAGTGTTTTTGTTCTTTCTTGATATTTTTAGATGGTTCAGATACGCCACCCTGAGATCTTAACAGCATTTAGCATTCCTTAGGGCTAAGTTCTGTGCATTGCATGTGGAGTGAGGACAAATGTGACTTGAAAGCTTCCAGATATGTATAGTTCTTGACATTTTCTATCCATGCATGTTGTGAGAGCCATTAATAATCCCAAATACAGAATTAGGCTTAATAAATAATGACGCTGTGATTATTAATGGATTCATTTCGATCAAATATTTGAATTTGACAACAAAAAATTAATTCTTTCAAATATAATGTTCCTAAAAGTTTTTAATATTGAATCTATTTATATAAGACATTATAGATAATCAATATTGATAAAGATAATGCTTATTCCACTACTTATGGTGAAGACATATCACTCTCAGCTTAATAGAAAAGGTCTCTCCATCTTCTTTTCCAAATGCTATAGCTTTTTAGAACTGTTAATCTAGTGGATTGGTTTCTAACCAACTGCTTTACTGTAAACCGTCTGATGCATTGAAGATTTCACTGAAATCCTCTTATATATTTTTATCTTTTGTCCTGTAAAAGATAGAGACTAAGGCTTCGTTTAGGACGGTTTTTTTATTATTTCTTAAAGTAGCTTTTTAGTATTTTTTTGTATTAAAAACTGTTTTAAGAAGCATGAAGAATGTCGTCCCAAATTAAGTCTAAGTTCTGTGCATTATTGTACTGTGCATTATTGTTTTTTGCATTTAGCTTCCTAGAGGGCTAAGTTCTGTCATTACTATTCACATTTACATTCACTTTACAATTCTTATATTGCATATTTATTTCCCCTATGATGAGTCGCATGTGAAGGTTTATATCATAAAATTAGTTGTGGATGATAATCTTGATGATTGAACATTTACTGATGTGCTAGAAGATACTAGAGGACATACTTGGGTTGATATAATTCAAGGGCGATAGACTATTCCTCCACACATACTTATTGTTGGATGGCTCTAACCATGTCATATGATGAGGACTTTTGTGCATTACTCTGTGGAAAAGCAAAAATTTCCAGCTATTATTAGATAACTTGTGCATGAAAGTGATAAAACTCATTAGAGAATTGAACAAATGCATGCTTTATCATGATGTATATTACCAAGTTGTAGATAAGAAATCATTGTCTTGCCAAGAAGGAAAAAAGCAAGCAGATGGTGAAGATGTCAATATTAAATTTAAAAGATTATATATACGTATATCTTCACTAATTAAATGATTGAATAATGAAGTTTCAAAGCTCTTTTATTTATGGAGTTCAAAACCATAAGCACTCAGCACAGCAAGAAGTATTGAAATTAATGAGATCTGTCCACTGCTGAGGCCCGTGAGAGGTACGCCTGTGCGCTTAGCTGTATATTATATATAAATGGCAGATTCATCGAAGGGATCTGTTATATGCAGAAGAGAATGCAGAAGATATATAATGAATAAGTGTAAAGAGAAGCATTCTTGTTTTAAGATAAAGCAGCACAACCCTCTGGACAATTGGCAGCGGCTTCGTTGGATCTCGTGCTCTCTTTCTCTCTCTACAGATAAAAATATTCTTGATATGAATGTCTCTCTCTATGTCAACCCGCCAGGAAAATTTAATTGACATGACAATACTACCATAGTAAAATGGGAGAAATATGTAGGGAAAAAATAGGATCATGTTTATAATAATTTTTGACATGATAATTTTTTTTATAATGATTAGTCTATTGATTATATTTAAATATCTTAATATTTACTATTTTTTCATATATATTTCACATTAAATATATTCATATTTTGAATTGATTTGATAATTAAAATTACATAAGCTTATGTTTTTTAAATATATATTAAAAATAGCAAGTGTAAATTTTTTCTTTTATTCTCTTCAAATTATTATTGAATTCATGAGCTGCTAAAATTTTATTTATTTACACTTACTAATTTTAAGATTAGTTTGGATAAGCTTTTCTATTGTTTTTTAAACCTCTATTTAGTAAAAAAATTTAAAAATTTTGCATTAAAAAATTATTTTAAAAATCGATAAGAAAATTATCCAAAATAAAATCTTAATAAATGTTGAATTTGGTGCTTCAAATATCTCCATTAATAATAGCCACATAAACAAGCAGAATGAAGCCGTCTCTGTGAAATAGGAGATCAACGAAGAGAAAATAGGAGGAATTATTTGAAGAACTAAGGGAAATTAGAAAAATCAAAATATCAATGGAATGATTGAGAGAAACCACTTAACTTTTAAATGACAAATAGGAAGGTGCTGAAGATATAAGATGTTAGGTCTAGTTTTTAATTAAAAAAATATTACTATAAAAAAGTCTAATAATTAAGCTGTAAGTTTATAAAGAATTAAAACAATAATTTATTATGCTAGATGTTCATCCCATTTATTCCCCTCGCAGACTGTGTTGAGCTTTCTGATATGTCACTGTTGGGTTGGATTAGAAGCAGAAGAAGAAAACAGATCGGCGGGGTCAACTTTTCGTTTTGTATCACTTTTTTTCCGAAAAATGGAAAAAAAAAGCTAAAAAAACTAAATAATTGACTTCATCAAATATAAATACCGATGCATAATTAAATTAGAGACCTCTATAACTAAATTAGATCATCCAAATTTAGATTTCAATAAATTTATAATCAAATTGATCATTCAATAATACTTACTAAACAAAAAAATGATATGATTCGAATTCAAATAAACTTAGATCAAGAGCTTGAAGCAAAATTAGATATTTTGAAATATTAATTAGCAGACTAAATGATCTCTAAATTTGCAAAGCTTATAATCAAATAAAATGCCTCAATGAGATGAATCTAACGAGCTCAATATCACTTAATTTTGACAATATTAAGGTATTTATATGCTAAATGAATGCTCTAGCTATAACCAAAGGAATCAATAAATGCAATCCAATATAGTGCTCTGGGTTGTCACCATTATAAATAAGCAAATTGATTAGACATTCAAGTGAACTTAAAAGCTTAAAAAATCTTAGAACTCCACCTTAGTATAATCATCGTCAGACATTCATCACCTAGCTAACTATTGTGATCGAACCACTGCCCCATTATCATCATAGTTGGACAATCACTGTCAGACCACAAACACATTGTTGTTGTTGGACTATTGCCCAATCACTATCTTCAAACCTTCAACGCCCGTCCACCATTGTCAACACCCTACCACAGTCATTAGACCACTACATTTGTTGGACTACCAACGTTAGACCACCATTGCTCAATTGTTTTTGTTGTGTCATAATTGTCAAACAATTGCTATCACCAGATCACCAACGTTGGACTACTGCCTCTCAATATTCATTATTGGATCGATTTCGCCTAACCACCATCATTAAAAAAAAATTTCTTCAATAAAGTTGCTTTTGAATTTTATTATTTTTATGGGTCTAAAAATTTTTCTTCTACAAAATTGTATATCGCATATGTCTAAATTTTTTAAATAATTTTGATAGTATAATGAATCTATTAACACAATCTATTATAGAAAATAGAACTAATAATAAAACAAGATGTTCTCAAAGAAACCTATTTGTTCAAATATGAAAATATGACGTAAGAAACTTATAATCTAGTATATGAGAAGAATGCAATTAGTGATTACACTGATAATTCTTAAAATAATTACTAATGATTAATGATAAATACAAAATTTATATTGAGGGCAAGAATAATAACACAAACTTGGCGAGGCTGAGATTATTCAAGTTATTGTTATGTTAATCTCATGAAATGTTGATTTCTTGTATAAGTAAAAATAAAATGAAAATATTGTAGAAAGGTGGAAGAAAGCTTTCGTGATAGCCAGGGAAAGTCAGAGAAACTTTTGTATTACTTCTTGTCTTATTCACAGGATACGGAGAAATATAAATAGAGAGAGGAAACAAGAAGGTACAAAGAGAAGCAAGAATGGTATAGATGTGAGCCAACCGGAGGGAGCCACGTGTACAAGTGGCTACCAGCCCCTCTCAAATTTATGGATCAGAAGCAGATGTGAGCTTGTTTGGGTTGAATAAATTGATGGCGAGTTAATTTTGGGTTGAGCTCGAACCTGATCTGAAATCCTATTTTGACACCCCTAGTTATATGAACAATGGGAGATAAATCGACTAGTAAAGGCTTCTAAAGTGGCGAAAGAGTTTAAAGAGTGTTAAGACTTTTTCTGATTGGAATGAGGAGATGAATCGATCAACAAAATGGAAGGTGAAGATTTAATTTGAGGGTTATCACTTTGGTGGGAAAGCTGAAAATTGGTTCCTTGCTTTAAAATATCTAGGTTTTAAAAAAAAAATATTATATCAATGTTCATTACAACCTTTGATTGCAATATTGTGTGGACATGATCGATTCTGATTAGCAATAATGAAATCTTCTCTTATGAATTTATTATTGGGGGAGAACATATTGACATTGATCATTTAATTCATAAAATATTTTAATTTTGATTCATCAAAATTATATTATAAATTAAAAAAGTGACAATCTTTATAAAGAGTTTTTTTTTTCTTTTTAAGGTTTTTTTAGACCCTTTTTTAATTATTTTTTAAAGCAATTTTTTTTCTACAAAAATTTTAGTTAAAAAATTTTTTACTAGAAAGTTGATTTCGAAAGCAATAAGAAAGTTGTCTCAAATTCCCCTATTTAATTTCACCAATCAAGACGTATCAAATCTATAAAAGATATAATTAATAACTCATACCTTTTTAAAAAGTTAAGTAGGAAGAGAATGATGTTTTTTTTTGTTTGGTTGGAAGAAAAGGAAATGCAAAGTAAGGTAAATGTCATGTAAAAAATTTAGTTCACTTTTGAATTAAAGTAAACTCTCTCAAATTTGGGCGAGAATCGTTTAAAGCACAAGCAAGCATGCTTGACATTTACGGCCCACTGTCCCACCACCGCAACACCATCGATTGGCACTACCCTCCACCAACTACCACCGGCTGTCCACAACCACCTATTGTAGGCTGCCACAGTTGCCTACCGCCACCTGCCACCTGCCGCCTGTCGTCACCACCAGTCGCCAGCTATCACAGTTGGCCGCCTTCACTCGTTGCCAACCACCACCATCGACTGCCATCTTGAGACTTTACACTAATTACATTTAATTCCAAAAAAACGAATAATATTCACTTATATTTAATTTGCACTCATCTAAACAATTTTAAAGTATTCTTTTTACCCAATATTATTTTTATACTATATTTCTTTTTTATCAGCCAAAAGTCCCTCAACTATATAACTAAAACATATAACTTGATAATATATCAAATTATATTTTAAAAAAGTTATAGTCTTTGCGTTTATTCAATTCTCGAACCTTGTGACCTATATGACCTTGAGCGGTTCTTTGATAGATCGATGGCTCCAGTACCGTAGAGCGGATTCGTGAGAAAGGCGACATCTTCCTCTTCCACCAACCTTTGTTTTATTTTTCACTCTCACAGACTGTTCTTCTTTTTCCGAAAGGGGCGATGGCCGGCGGCAAGAAGAAAGGAAGGGGAAAGACAAGAAAGAAGCCTCCGCCGGAGCAACTTCTCGCTTCCAATTACATTCATGAGTGGGTCTTCCGCGAGGACTGGGAGTCTACTCAACGGACCATGGATGCAAATGAATTCTTGCCACCGCCTCAGCTGAAACGTTCTATGGGCGATCGTGTAGCCTTTGAGTTTCACTGCCATTCCAAGTGCAGTGACGGGTACCTCTCGCCATCCGCGGTCGTTGCGAGAGCCCACAGGAATGGAGTGAGCGCCTTCTCTTCCAATTACTTTACCTTTCGATTTGATTGCTGTGCTTAGTACTTTTGGTTTATAATTTATGGAAAGCATGGTTTATTCTTATTTTGAGATTTCTGCTGCTTCTTCTCCTTATATATTTAGGGGCTGTTTGGCAACAAGAAGAATTTAACTCAAGTAGGATTTAGGAAATCATGTAAATCTGGATTTACTAGATCCCGTGGGTGTTAAATCTTGAAAATTGTTTGGCATGATATATGTTAAATCCTATTAAATCCTATTAAATCCTAACAAATTGTTTGACAATAGATTTCAGGATTTATACCGGTTAAGGATTTAAATGTGAACATATTCCTAACGCATAAAGAATAACTAAAAAAATTAATTTCGCATCTTTGAATTACATCAATAAGTAAACTATAAATTAAAGATAAGTTCATACAACATAATAAATCCAACTTCTATCCATATAATAGAAATTGTAAAATCAACAATGAGTACATAATCGATTAATATTGATGAGACAAATCAACTAGTATTGGACTACAAAATGTTTAATATGCTTGATGACATATAATATATCTTGCAGCGCAGAGCAATTTCATCATGATTAGAGATTTCTTTGACTCTACATGAAATAAAAAAATCATAAAATTATTACAAATTCTAATTTAAATTGATTTTTTTCTATGGAAATCTAAATTATTGCTCAAGCATTTCACAAATCAATGATGATGTCTTGCCTTATCGCTTTCCCTTGAATTCTTTTTCCTATTGTTGTATGTATATTAGGATCCTTATCAAATATTTCAACTGTCTTATTGAGTATAATGTTGCATATTTGTTTGCGGCATATTAAAATAGGGATCATGTCCATGGTACCGACCTATAAGGTTATACAAAACCGCACATGCAAGAAAAATCTTAGCTTGACACTCAGAGGAATTTGTCACATATGAATTAATACTTGAAATGGTTCATTCTAAATTCCAATTGTTCTCTCAATTACGTTGCATAATTATGCATATAATGATTAAATAACTCGTGCTGAATAATGTATCTTGTGGATGTACTTCCATGAGAATCACTCAAGTGATATCAATATACTCGAAATAGTGCAATAAGTGTATCAGTATTGGAATAACCAGAATCAACCAAATAATAACTACCTTGAGGTACTCCAAATTGTCTTTGCTCTACTGCTCATCTGAGCACACGCATATCCGCAGCTGAGTCCTCCCACCCAAAGGTTACATATACAAACTTTTGATTGAATGATACAACAACCATCACATTTTGAGAACTAAACCTCTCCAATTACAATATATATATATTATTACGAACTACTACAGGAATGTGCATACTATCAATTCCACCAATTGCATTTATGAAGGTTTAAATTGTGTATTTGCATGTATAAAAGGATGACAATCTGCATCTTATGGTGGTAAAACAATAAACTCATCTGACAAAGATATAATTGCATGCAATACCATATTGAAGTACCTACTCATAGTTTCTAGCGAATGTTGAAAGAACTCACACAATTATTTATATATGTGATCATGTGTTGGCCTTTGTATAATATGCTAAGTTGTTTTTTTGTGAACATATTTTTTATGTCACTCAAATAATCGCGGTTGACTAGTAGGTCCCTTAAATGCACAAAAGCCTCATGTGATAACTTAGAGCACAGATAAGCTTGTCTTGATGACCAGACAGACATACTCCATGTATTAATGACATGTATATGACCTATTAAACATTGATCTTTTGATCTATAGTTCCTCTTTAGAGGAACTATTCTCTTCCTAGAATTGAGGGATTTAATTTAACAATTGCTTCCTTTTCTTGTAAATGCAAATGAACCATTCCATAAAGTGCATCAAGAAGTACCTCGCCTAAATAATTCGGCAATACTAAATGAGATTAAATAGTCTAAATAAAGTTTAATTGATGACAAAAATTTATATTGTTGGAATTACAAAAAGTAAATAATGCTGAAATATTACACTGCACAAACATAATTGTTAACAAAAATGATGCGAGATTATGTTGCAAGATAAAAAAGAAACCAACAGTGTATTACATAATAAGGAACTGAATGTAGTAATATCACAAACAGGTGATTCACTAAACTTGGCCAAATCATGATGAAGTTTCCAATGTACAAAAAGTAACTTGAAATACAACTGATGAAGTAACAAGAACTAAACTATGGAACGGTAATAAATGATGAAATACAAGAATGTACCAAACAAGCACAACCATTTCAATTACTACATGTAAATTGGAGATGCATGGAAACATGGGTGACAATTTACTACATATTCAATCCACACTTTTGGAAGATCTCCCTCTTCTAAGTTGATTGATTGTACGTACTATCTTAGTAGAATGTGCTTTTGTCCCAAGTGCAATATTTTCAGTGCAGATCTCAAATATTTCATATTGATGGAAAGGGTTTGCAAAAATGACCCAACTTTGGATTTTCCTTTCATTCAAAAAATATTCTATTAGTAAGTCACCTGATTAATCATTGCATATGAATTTGTAATAAAAATATGATTACCTGACTAATCTCCTCCCATAGGTCCTCAGTCATAATTGGGATGTATAGCTCTTCAACCCAATCCCAACCACTTTGATTTGTTAATTGCTATAGAGTTCTAAAGTCCGCTTTCATATTTTTAAATCTTATCATGCTGGAAGCTTCAATGTACTTTGTACCTCAATGTCTATGCATTTTGGTTGGCCAGTGTTGATGGCGACGTCTTCATCTGGACTTGTTCGAGCACTAGAACTTCAACGAATAATAACTTTTTCTTTTAGTAATTTCTTCATTTATGTTGTAAAATAATGTAAGTATGATTAGTTTATTCTTTATTGGCCCAATGCTCCATATTAATCAGGTTAAAAACATAATTGAGTTATACTAATTTTTTTTACACTTCATACGACCAAGTTCAAACCGACTATTGTGTAGGTAGATGGTGTTCAATGAATCGTCACTCAAGGACTCTAAATCTTTTTGATTGTCAAACCCATGATAAGTTGATCACTTATCAAATATATGGCGCTTTAACCCGATATTATTTTTTAGTTTCTCATTTTTGGATGACGTGTCAGTTGTTGATGTTGCACCTAGTACATGCATGATTGTCAAGACTTAAATTGTAAAAGTAAGTTACTGGGAGACTTTGGCTGAATGTAATTTATTTAGCCTAAATATCTCTCTAATATATGAAAAAATTCATATATAATAAAGGATAATTGAACTATTACCATAGCGATACATATTCTTTTATTTGCATGCAAATACACTTCAAACCTAAGGGAGCCCAATATTGCAAAACAATCAAACAAGAGGATACATCTGTTATACAACAATATAAAAAAATTATATGTTAAATTTACTTATTATGAATGTATGATTGAGTAAAACAATAATTTATTTGACATGTAAACAAATTATCATCAACAGAACTATCTCTGTTTAAATTTGGTTCTCATGAGTTCTGATACGCCATCAAAACATTATCTTGATCGGGCACGAATCTCGATGCAAAATCAAGTTGGAACCTTCCGAAATTAAAGTTGGGACCATCTGAACTCAGATTTCAGCAAACTTACAGTCAAACGTAACTTTCTTGAGAATACGAACCCAACGATACCAAATCCAACCCAATCCGAGCCCAGCAAATCAAGGGTTAGAAGCGTTGTTGGAAGGTTCGAATCACAATTTGGATTACTAAACGGTTTCCAAACATAACGCGCTTATAGTCGAATCGAGATGCTCGACAAGACGAATCCAACGAGCCCAAGATCACTTAATTCCTACAGCACTAAGACATTCAAATGTCCATCAAACGGCCATGATCAAGGGATTCAACATCAGCCGTCCATCCAACCACTCCCCATTTTCCCTTGATCTCCCACCTATTTACAGGCCATGCCACTCAAAAAATCTATAGATAGAGCCCCATTTTCTCTTGAAAAGGGACCCCCAAGCCAAATGATTCAAGAGAGAGATCAGAGATCACTCTTACCTCCTTGCTCTTCCTCAACAACCGCCTGAGTTTCGCCGGACCACCGGCTGACGTCGTTGCTCTACCGAACCACCACTTGAGGCCTTGAGCTTCACTGGACCACCACTTGAGGCCCTGAGCTCCGTTAGACCACCACTTGAGGCATTGAGCTCCACCGGACCACCACTTGAGGCATTGAGCTCCGCCGGACCACAACTTAAGGCCCTCACCTCTATCAGACCACCACTTGAGGCCCTGAGCTCCGCCGGACCACCACTTGAGGCTCAAACTTCTGCCTGACCATCACCTGAGGCCCAGAGTTCCGCCAGACCACCACCTAAGGCCCGAAGTTCTACCGGACCTCCACCTGAGGCCTAGAGTTCTACTAGACCGCCACTTGACACCTGGAGTAAACCCAGAGTTCCGCCAGATCACCACCTAAGTCCCCAAGTTCTACTAGACCACCATCTGACTTTGGACTTCTTCCGGACTATCGCCCGACGCTGAAGTTCTGCCAAACCAATGCCAGGCTACCAACTGACTCCCGAATTTTCAAGTAGCACGAACGTTCTGCTAGTCCACCAAGTGACGCTGTAATTTCATCCCCGTTTGTCACTAGATTTCGACTAAACGGTTGACATTTGTAATCTGATTGCCCTCAGGGATTAGTCAGTCCATTATAATCTACCCAAGCACTAGTGGAATCATTTCAGACTGGGCCAGACCCTGTGGTTTTTCCCCTTTCCAGGGTTTTCCATGTAAAAACATCTTGTGTTCTCTGTGTGTGAGCTGGATATTCGTACAACGCTAAGACTCAGAATTTTAACTCTATCGTCTCGTATCTTCTAGCCAGCAACAAGTTCTATCCCCTAATAAACAGCATCAGCGCACATAGCATTCAAGAACATCCAATGATTCATGCCATAATTATTTATGTTAAGCATTGCCATGAATTAATTAAAAAAAAATAGCTAGAGAAAATTAAATGCTAATAATAGCTATTGAAAGGAATCAATGCAGAATATTAGAATAATAGGTTAATCATAAATGTTGGATAAGGCAGCAAAAGGTGACCAAAATAATGATAGGAGGAAATCCTGTTAACTTTTAATAACATCATAATTGCATAGTTTTGAAGAGTTAATATATTTGCACCAAAGAAAATGAAGAAGATCATAGCTGCACTGCTTGTCATCATAAATTAGTTCAGTTTTGCTCTTCAAGGTTTAAAATGTGTCCCAAAACAACTTAAATTACAAACCTTAATTTTTTCCCATTATCTCAAGTATACATGAGAGCATGCTCTCATAATTGCCATTGCTATTTTACTGCTATATGAAGATAACACTGAAAATCAAGGAAATCATAAACTTCACATGGAAGTAAAGGTGTATCTATGAACAGTGAATCTCCTTTTTTTAAACTCATTTTTCAAACAACCTAATTAACTTGACCAAAATCACATGGAAATTATAGAGTAGCCTCAGTCGAATTTGCTGGATTCGACATAGTCAGCTATTCTAGTCGAAAATAAATGTGAAGCAAAAACTATACCTGAGAGCTACGTGGTGCTAGATGAAGGAACAAGTCGAAGAATAGCGAGGAGGAAGAGGAGTAAGAGAAGACGATGACAAAGGTATGGAGAGATGCGAACCCTTCATTGTAGATAAAAGGGATTTTCACCTACTCGATGACAAGGACATTGTGGGAGAGTTTTCAAATGTATGTAAATCACGTTAAATATACCGAACGACATGATTTACTAAATCCCCGATTTATGTAAAAAATTAGAATATTTAGGATTTACGATCCATGCATATTTATAGCACACTATAATCTGTTTGGCAGGGTTTATGATAAATTCGACGTAAATCCTGCTAAAAACCCGCTATCGAACATATAAGGTCTAATATTCTCCTAAAAATTTGTTGCTATACTAGCCCGGGCGTGGTTATCGCAAGGATGGTAAATGGACTAAAATGGAAGGAAAGATAGGAGCAGAGAAAATAAAAAGTATTTATAGAAAAATTCTTGGTCCATTTTATTTTTATTTTTATTAGGAATGTTATTTATATACATTGTTTCCTTGGTTACATGATTGTGCATAACAGCTTAACTAAATAAAAAAGAATGTAAATCAATTAAATACTAAAATAGAGAATTAGCAAGATATGGCTCATGATTAAGATCATGAGCACCATGCCTATTTTATACTTTTATATGAAATCTTTAAGCCATGATGGTGATTTTTTGTCTTAGATCGATTGTTGCCTTGTAATTGTGGATGTATTAATTCCAACCTTTTGTGAAATTGAGCTTGCCTACAATGAATACCAAAGATGTTTAGTGGTGGGTAGCCTTTTGGTGAGAAATAATTTTGTGAAGGAATTTTCTTTATTTTCTTGGTATTTGTTAGCTTCAAGTGTGTGCATTTTCTTTGTCGAGATTAAGTAATTATCCTTTTTTCTTTTATATTACTTACAAACTATCTTAAATATATGCTCTAAGCTATTCACAACTCCTTCACTTCATGAGCATCCCTTAAGATCAATTAACCAGCAGTCAAAATCCCGAAATCCTTCTAAACAATTTCATATGATTATTAATCCAAATAGCGAATACTTAGACCCAGCCTTATTCCATACACTTCAACATCTTAAACTCTATCAAAATCTAGCATCCATTCTAGATCACAAGTTCATATCCTTATCTAATTTCTGCCATAATTTAATTCATTTATCTCACGTAAATGTCACTATTTGAGGTGATCTTCCAAATTAGCTCGAACTAGTCCAAACTGGATTAGTCTTAGCTTTTATATTAATACACCTCTCTAAACCCTCATCATTCCCTCATAAATTTCAGAACACTTCTTTAAATATTAAACTAAATATTCATAGTTTTTTTTTAGCCTTTAATCTCATTAAAAAGCTTCTCACCAACCATCTACCCAAATAGGGAACATTTGGACCTAGTATTATTCTTTATTCCTCAACATCTTTTTTAAACTCTACCAAACCCTAATATTAACTTCAGATCATAAGTTTTCATCCAAAAGTTACATGATGGTGGTGTGTAGTCTTTTGGTGAGATTAATAGATAGAAAAAAGACTATGGATCTTTAGTTTGATATATGGATAAATGTTTTGGAGTTTATAGTGGATTGATGAAGAGTTTAAATTGGTATATTAGTATAAATGCTAAGATTTGTCTAGTTTGGAAGGATTTAGAAGATCAATTTAGAGAGTGATCTTTATGTGAAAAAAATGATTATAAATGATGGTGGAAAATTAGATTATGAATTGAACCTATGAACTTGAGTTGATAGTAGAGTATGGTGGATTTTAAGAGGAGGTTGAAGTGTAGGGAATAAGCCTAGATTCAAGTGCTTCCTTAAAAAAAGTGCTTCCTATTCGGGTTAATAGTAATATGTAGTGTTTAGAAGAGTTTAATGATTTTGATTGCTGGTTTATTAGTCTTAGGGGATGCTTATGAAGCGGAATAAAAGTAATAAATAGTTTAGAGTACGTGTTTAAAAGATATATAAATAACATGAAAGAAATAAAAATAACTATTTAGTCTAACTAAAAAAATGCATACACTTGATGTCACCAAGCACCAAACAAATGAAGATAATTTCTCCATAAATTTTTTTATTCAAAAGTTGCTTTGGAAGAAGACAACTTCGAAGAATTTTTAGACAACTTAGAAGAATTTTCTTATGATGGACTTGTCTCTAAAAGCCTGAGAGTTATTTCAGTAAGTTTGGGATAAGTATATCCTTTTTATAATATATTTATTTCATATTAATAGTTTTGAATATATAGCATATTATTTTGCAAGTTTATGGTATACATATGAGATGCAATCAATGAGCTCCACCATTATCCCAGCCAATATCCTTTTGTGAACCTATTTATAAACTTTTTTCTTTTGTGAAAATTTTCTTAAGGGTATGCACCTCATGAAAACTACTACATTATCGTGCAAAATTTATATAACCTTTTTTTTTAAAATTTTTATTAATTATTTATAGCACATAAGTTATTTATTTATCAAAATTTGAATAGTTTGTTATCATAAAGGTTTAGGATTGTAGATTTAAGCATATTTTCTTGCATTCAAAATTCCATGTATAAGAATATGTGTATATAAAATTTAGTGTGTTTAAGATTGAAAAGAATTTTATAAAAAATGTTTAAACCGCCTAAAAAGAGCTTCAGACGTTAAAGGTTTTTGTACCCTTTCCTCACCAGGAAATTCTTTAAACTTAGAATACAATTTTATTTTTATATCTATATTTCAACTTTCGCTCTCTCTCATATGTATATCTTTCTCTCTCATCTCTGTCTTAATATTAAAAAAAATTATATGGTGGCACCTAAATTAGTTTCTCAATATTAGATTAAAAAATTGACTAAGATTGTTGAGTCCTTAGATCTTAGAATTCATAAAAATGATATTAAAATCAATGAACTAATTGAAGATACTAAAATTCAGATGTAAGAACTTAAAGATCAAATGTATACTATCTTAGGTCATCTACAAAATAATATAAATAATGTTCTACATCCTATCCAAAATCATAATGCACCTTTAGATGATGATGCCACTTACATAGACCAAGGAGATAAACCACCTAATAGGAGACAACTCAATCGTCGGAATAGATGTTGAAGAGATCATCTTCATAAGAATGTTGATGATGTTAGTGATATCTCTAGGAGAATTAAAGTTGAAGCTTCCACATATGATGGTAACCATGACTTTAATAAGTTGTTAGATTGGTTAATCCACATAAATGTCTTTTTTGATTGGTCTAACATGAATGACTATCAAGGAGTTAATTTTGTCAAAATGTAATTAACTGGACATATAAAAATTCATTGGACAAATACTTTAGCCAAGGAAACGAGACTTGGAAGAACCATTCATCATATGGATTGAAATGAAAGAGATGTTAAGAGCTAAGTATTGTCCTGGACATCATGATAAGAAATTATATAAGCAATTATTGATTTTAGGGTAAGTTAGTTTCCCATTTACTAAATATTTAAACACATTTGAAGATTTTGTTTATAGGACTGATTGTAGTGATAATGATTGACAACTTGCTAATAAATTTTTCATTGGACTTAGAACATGCATTAGGAATGAGGTTCAATTGTTTAACCCCTAGACCTTAGAAGAAGCCTTTTATTATGTCATTTTGGTTGAACAACAAATGAATTCTTTTTCCCTCTTTAAAATTAGGACTTAAAACATATCCACTTCATCTCACAAGTTTGTTTTTAGACCTATAACACCTACTTGTCAAACCCAATCTAACAAAACTTCTACTGAAGAAAGGTTTAAAAATAATTGAGATATAACACGTTTTAATTTTCATAATAAGGGTCGCATACAAATTAATGTAAAACCTAAATCTTAAAAAATTAATGTAAAACCTAAATCTTATTCTTAAAAGAAATTGAGGACCTCATGGATGACACCCCATTATTTAACGAAAAATTAGAGTGTATAAGTTACCATCACCTTGAAGTAATGAGATGCCTGATTATAGTTAAAAACATGACAAAAGATTGGAGGAGGAATGCTTTTAGTATTTATGTAGTATGCAATGAGAAAAGACGTAGATTAATTATTGATGAAGGTAGTGCAATGAATGCTATCTCAGCCCATACCATTTCTATAGCCAATATTAAAATCAAATCTCACGTTGAACCTTTTTCATATTAGTTGGGTCATCTATATCTCTCTCCACATAACATATAGATGTCTAGTTCTTATTAAGATAGGTAGTTATGAAGATAAAAAATAGTGTGATGCCTTTCTTTTGAATATTGCACACATCTTATTAAGAAGGTTTTGGTTGTTTGACATGAGTATCATTTATTAGGGTAGAGAAAATACTTACATTTTTAAATGTAATAATAAAACTATTAAACTTCTACCAGTCAAATCTATGAAAAAAGATACTAATTATCTCATAAGATAAATTTTAATTTGCAATCTAAACTCACTTGAAGGAAAAGTGCAAGCTCTAGTTGATTATTATAAGAAACCCTACAACCAAGGATGATACTATCAATTTTGATCATATTTCAATCATTACTATTTTGCCAATATCTATAACCTCACAAATAGAAACTGTAATATATAGAACTTTTAAAAAATATATTCTAATTCTACATTTTGACTTGTTAAAGACTATAAAAGTCTACATGATACCATAATAAATATGCCTCTAGAATAAATCATAATTGATTCATAAAACAAATTAAAGGTGATTCTTAAAAAAATTGAATCAAATACTTATCACCTTAATTTGTCTATTGATATGGCAATCCATCATGTTATTAATATTAAAGATATTTTATCAGTAAACTTTCATTTGTTCTGTTGAACTCTTAAGCAGGAGTCATAATTCCCTATTCATAGAATCTCTCATTTTTGAAGATCGATTATATTATCACTAAGGAAGCATCAATTGATCTAGCTGTTGTGCATAATTTTTTAATTTGTTGGAGAATAAATAAATCAGTGATGATATGTAGTAGACTCGTATTGACTTAGAGATTTTTATCCCATAATTGGGAGACGACTATTTAGATTTTAACTTTATAAAGCATGGTTCAATTGAGACTAAGGGAGTTGATGTAGCACATCATATGCATTGTTTAAAATTACGCAATATGAGGCTCGCCTTAAGGCCCGTCTCAGTGCAATTTTAGTAAAAAATGCTTCAAGGCTTACGCCTCATCTTGGATGAGGTCCTCCTTAAAGCGCACCTCGCCTCGCTAGCATGAGACATACGCCTCACTTTATATATATATATTATTTTAAAAGTTATCTAAATCCTATACAAATGCCAAAAAAATAATCATGCCTTGTTGCAGCCCAAAGCTGCAGCAACTTCCTCTTAACCATCTTCACCATAGCCACCATTGTCGTAACTGCTGCAGGGGATCACTAGAAAGCTGCATGCCACCACCATCTCCTCTTAAAATTTTGGGGTATTATCTTTATGTTGATGACAAATATTTATGAAATATGAAGATAATTGAAATAAATGAACAAGCAGATTGAGATGTATGGGACCCTAGAGGATAAGATAGGGAAGAGGCCAATTTGTTATGACTATGACTCAAATAATAATCTCTTTAGTAATAATAGTATAAATGATTTGAGTTGTGGCCAATTATTTCAACTTTCTTTAGGAATTAAACATATATGAGTAGGCAACTGAGAAAAAAAAAATTAGAGTTGAAATTGATGTTATATGATTTTTTCATACAATTCATATATTTTTTGTTGTTTTTTTCCTGTAATATTTGGATTTCAATTCTGTTTCATATACTTTATCACTTAACATTTTACATCTTATACAATTTTTTGTTTCATATATATGTCAAATTATTACTTCATAGTTCAATAGAAAATTCTTTAACATATATTTTGGATCTTATATAAAAATTAATTTTAACTTTTATTTTTAATTTACACAAATTTTAGATTTTGAGGCTTACGCCTCAAAACACCTTGAGGCTTACGCCTCAAAACACCTTGAGGCTTACGCCTCGCCTCACGAACGAAAAACGCTTTAATACCCAATTGCGCAATTTTAAACCTTGCTCATATGAATGAAAATAATCAAGCTAAAAACTCAATTTAAAGGACTATGACCAAAGCCCAACAAATGGATCAGAGAAAATGTCCAATTATAAGATCCCAATAATGAGGTCATAGTTTTAAATATAATATATATTTTATTTACTATCTAAAAACTTGTATAACTAGCCATGAAATTGTTAGGTAGAGATGAGATAATTAATTTAAATTGGTAGGCAGAATTGATAGGTGTAACTTTTCTTTATTGTCCACTAATCCCTTTTATTTTCCCCTTTATTTTATTTTTTTAATAATTATCTTATAATACCGATAAAAATGGGCTGATATGAATTGTAATTGACAGCTTTGGAACAAAATAATTATGTGGAGAAGTTATCTTTATTTGCTTGGTACTTGGTGACTTCAAGCATGTCTTTTTTTGGTGATATTAGATAATTATCTTTATTTATTTTATATTTTTTATAAATCTTTTTAAACATCTATCCTAAACCATTCACAACTTTTATTCCAATTCATAATCATTCTCTAAGATCAATAAACTAACAATTAAAATCATAAAATTTTTTTAAACACTTTCATATAATCATAAACCTAAATCGGAAATACTTTGACCTAATCTTATTGCCTATATTTCAATGTCCCTTTAAACTCCACTAAACCCGACAATCAACTTCAGATCATATCTTTACATCCTAAGCTAGCATTCCAAGATAATTTATAACTATTTATCTTACATAAAGTCAATTTCTAAAGTGATATTTCAAATCAGCCCAAATCAATCTAAATTAGATTAGTCTTAACATTTTTAATAAGTACCCCTTTAAACTTGCCATCATTTACCATAAATTTCAAAGCACTTATCTAAATATCAAACTAAAGATTCATTTTTTTAGTCCTTAATATCACTAAATCGTTGCCCACCATTATCATATTTGGTATCAGAGCTAGGTTACAATCCTAGCTCACCATCATATTTAATTATACCAAAATGCTATCCACCATTATCATTTTTTGGAATTTTAAACTCCACCAAACCCTGTTATCAATTCCAAATCATAAAGTTCACATTCTAAACTCCAGTCCAAGTAGTCTTTTATCAGTTATTAGGCTAAATTCTCTAAGTCAGTATTAATCAACTACATATCATTAATAGATAGTTTATTCTTAAAAAATAAAAAAAATCTTATCAGGTAGATCAGTTGGTGCTTCCAAATAATTAATCTCTAAAAACAAGGGATTCTGCAAGTGCCGAACTATGTCTCAAGCCAAAACATTAGATTGAACAACTGAAGTTTTGCTAACTCATTCATATGATAAAATATCTTTGATATTAATGGCATGATAATTTAACATATCAGCAGTTAAATTAAAATAATAAGCATTCGATTGAATTTTCTTAAGAATTTTGAATGGGCCACTAGTCAATATATGTATTTTTTAAAACTTAAATGTTTGGTAATGCTCAGGGCAGATGCAAATAAAAACATAATCACTACAAGAAAAACATCAATTTCTGGCGGCTATTTTTCGTCGGAAAATGGCCAAAATTCGTCGGAAATTAGTATTTCTGACAAATTTTCAACAAAAATATTTACGCCGGTAAAACACCCGTTCTAAAAATGCTACTAGTGTAAAACTGTCTGCCGAAAAAATTTTCGTTAGAATTCTAGCGAAAAATCCATTTGAAATATTTCCAGCGAACATAATCTCTGCCGAAAAAATAAAAAAAAATGATAAAAGAAATTAAAAAAACCTTATCTCGTTGAAGCCCCCCATTACCCGTTGAAGCTCATCGTCTAGCGCAGCTGGACTCAGTCGTGACCCGATGCCCACCATCTGTTCTGCGGGACCCCCGTGACTCAATCGCGACTCGCCGCTCGCTCCGCGTGACTCGCCTGAAACGCTTGCGCCTGACGGGGTTCGAACCCCCACCCTTCAACAATCCCGCTGTCTACCAAACCTCCGTGCCACCACTGCAAAAATGAATAAAGCTGTGAGTTATTTATTATTTATATTATAAAAGACATAAATTGCTATTTAAAATAGTTAATATATTTAAAGTTAAATAATTTATTCAAAATATTCAAAAGCTGAGTTTATATTTTATTTAAAATATAAACTTAATAAAATCAAAATAATTAAATTAATTTATTAAAGATGAGGTGGTTTAATTAAATTTATATTTTATTTAATATAATTACTATATTTAAAAGATGAGTTTTTTTTAAGATCAAAATAATTATTATATTTAATTTAGCAATAAATTATTACAATTTTTAATTTATTTTATTTTAGCAATATTTAATTTAATTTAATAAAATGAATAATTTTAAATATTTCTAATTGTCATTTTCCAAAAAAAAAATATTTCGTTGAAAATTTCCCCTGAAAATTCAACAGAAAATGCGCCGGAAATACTTTCAAAAATTTCGTCGGAATTTCTTCAAAAAATCCGCCGGAAATATTTCGCCGGAAATTCATCTGAAAATCTGTCAAAATTTATGACGGATTTATTTCCACTAGAAATCAACGTTTTTCCTGTAGTGAATCTTTTTTAAATTCTTTTGTTGATCGATTATAATTTATTCTGGAGCTATATTTATCATTACTTGAAGTAATGTGATGTCTTATGATATCATGCAGACTTTGAAAATTCTTAGCAAATGTAAATGTAAAGTTTGAAAATATTTTTTTTTTTTCAGTGTTTCATTTTCTATAGTTTCTATCAGTGATGTTACAAAAGCAGGCAAAATAGTGATGTTTAAAATATGATCAAAATTGTTAACATTTTAATTTGGCTGTAGGATTTTCTATTATAATCAACTGAAGCTTAACACTTATTTTGAGTGAGTTTAGGTTACAAATTAGAATTCATCTTATGAGATGCTATAATAGGTGTCTTTTTTATAGATTTGACTGGTATAAGTTTAATATTAAAAAATATATGTATTTTCTCTATCATAATGAATGGCATTCATGTCAAACAACAAATGTTTCCCTAAGAAGATGTGAGCTATATTTAAGGAAAGGACATGACATTATATTTGATCTTTATAGCTACTAATCTTAATAGAAACTAAGCATCTATGTATGATGAGGAGAGATGATTTACACAATTGATATGAAAGGTTCGGGATATGGATCTATTTTGAGATTGGTTTTAGTGATGGTGAGAGCTGAGATGATGTTCATTGCACTTATTTCATCTATAGCTAATCTGCATCTTTTCTCATTGTATACCACATATATACTAAAAATATTATTCCTTCTCCAATCTTCTACGTCATTCTTAGCTATATACAATATCTCATTTACATTGAGATGAGGGTCACTTATACACTCCAATTCTTCATCAAATAATGGGGTGTCTTTATAAACTTCTTCTAATACATTATCTAGGGGCTCCTTAGTTTCATTGAATAATAAAATTTTGGATTTAAATTGGTTTTGCATGTTACCCTTCTTAGTACATTTATAGCAAATGATTTTCTCATTTTTGTAACTCCCATCAGTACAAGCTTTTAGGCAAATTAATCGAGATAATAGGTTACAAGGTTCTAATAGTGGACTTATGGGATGAAATGGAAGGGGCTTGTCTTTTTGACCATGAAAGAGAAGAAGATTTATTTTGATTTTCTTCTAATAAATCATAATGAAAGGCTTCCTCTTAGGTGTAGGAATCAAATAACTCTACTTTATTCATAATATTCTTCTCAAGTTTGATGACAAATTTATTGGCTAGTTATCAATCATTATCGACACAATTAACCCTAAAAATTAGGTCTTCAATGGTATTCAGATATTCAATTATAGGGATATTGCCTTGCCTTAGAGTTAACAACTCTCAATGTAATTTCTAATTATGGTGCCTAGAGCAATATTTAGTTCTTAATATCTCCTTCAATTCAATCCAATTAAAAGTGTCATTCCTAATCATTGTTCTTTTGATTAAGTATTAGTCTAATATATCTTGACATGTCTAGTTAATTTCATCTTAGAAAAAGAAACTCTTTGATAATTATCCATATTATATTAGTCAAAGAAGTCATCCATTTGGACTAACTAATTAATCTAGGAATCTATTGAGGTCATGAGTACAATCATAAATGGGAGCTTCAACTTTAACTCACCTTGATGGATCATTAAAATCATTAGTACTCCTATGAGGATGGTTTCTTCTACCTCTATTCCTAAGGTTAGATTGTCTTTTATTTAGTTAGTCATCTCCTTGGTTTATATAGAAATCATCTTCTTTTTTTATATATAAGAATCATCTTCTAAAGATATATGATTTTCGGCAGGGCATGAGATGTGATTCTTTTTATTTTGTAAATGATTTAGAATAGTTTGAATTTAATCATTTAGTTATTGTATATGAGTTTTAGTATTCTCAATTAATTCTTTGGTCATAATATATTTTTCATGAATCCTAAGATCTAAGAAATCAATCATTCTAGTCAAGTTTTCAAATTCTATATTGAGAAATTGATTTAGGTGTCATGAGATAATTTTTTTTTTAAATATGAAGAGAGGGATGAGAGGGAAATGCCTATAGATGAGAGAGAGAGAGTAAAATTTAAAAAGTAGATGTAAAAATAAAATATATTCTAATTTTAAAAAACTAGTGAAGAAAGGGTACAAAGATCTCTCAAGTCCTAAGGTCTCTTTAGATAGTTTAGACACATTTGACAATATTTTTTTAAACTTTAAACACACTAAATTTTATACACATATTTCTTATGCATGAAAAATCTAGATGCAGGAAAAAAATAGGCCTAGATTTACAAGTCTAGGTCCTTAAGATGACAAACTATTCATGTTTTGACAAATAAACAACTAATTTGATCTTAAGCAATTAACACAAAAAATTTTAAAAAAATTATATAAAGTTTTACACTCATCAAAGTAATGTCATAGTTTTCTTGATGTGTATCACACTCTTATAAAGATTTTCACTCAAGAAAAGTGTTCTGAAATTTAAAGTGGAATTATGAGGGATTTAGAGGGATATATTAGTAGAAATGCTAAGATTAGTCTAATTTGAATTTATTTAGAAGATCACTTAGATAAATGGCTGTAAATGATGGTAAAAGGTTAGATTAGGATGTGAACTTATAATCTGAAGTTGATTGTAGAGTTTGCTGTAGTTTAAGAGGATGTTGAAGTGTAGAGAATAATGCTAAGGTCTAAGTGCTTCTTTTTTAGGTTAATAATTATATGGGAGTGTTTAGAAGGATTTTATGATTTTGATTGCTTGTTTATTAGTCTTAGGGGGTACTTTTGAAGTGGAATAAAAGTTGTGAATAGTTTAGGGTAGGTATTTAAGAAGATTTATAAATAATATAAAAGAAATAAAGATAACTACTTAATCTTATCAAAGAAAAGACATACACTTAGAAGTTATCAAGCACCAAACAAATGAATAGAACTTCTCCACAAAATTATTTCATTCAAAACATTGAAAGTTACAATACATATCAGCCCTTATTTATATGTATTATAAGATCAACTTCTGAAAATGAAAATGAAGGAAAAATGGAGGATATTGGTGGACATTAAAGAAGAGTTCTACCTACCCAACCTACCTACTAATTTTTTTATTGCCTCATCCCTACCTAGTCATATAATGGCTAGTCATATAATGGTTGGTCATACAAGCTTCTAGATGACAAATACAATATAAATTATATTTAAATTATTTTAAAACTATTGGCTCAATATTAGGTTTTAGTAATTGGGTCCTTGATCCTTTTTTGGGCTTTGGTTCATGAAGGGTCTTCCACTAGTAATCATTCTCATTGAAGGGGGCAGTTGAATACCTATTGATATTGTCAGCTAGAAGATTTCAGACTAGAAGAATGTCTACTGGATTAATAAAGGGATGGTTGTACAGGGTAGTGTCCATACTTGTCAATGACACAAAATAGAGTGTGCCATGATGCACCTACGACGCCAGTTGCATGCCGCGACGCACATGTCAAGTTGACGCTTGCTATTTGCACCACGGCGCATGCAATGGCGCATGGCGTAATGACTCACGACGCGTGCAATTTGAATTTTAGGTATTTTTGACTGTAATTATAAATTCTTTTTAATATTTATATATTTTAATTTCTAAAATAATGAAATAATTAATTTTAAAATTATTTGCTATGATTAAAATAGTTTAGTTAGGTTTTATTAGACTTTATTTAGATTTTGTGTTAGTAGAAATTTTGGACGAACTTGAAGCTCACTTTAATGGTTTGGAGTTTGGACCACAAACATATTCAACCAAGTCTTACCCAACTTGATTGATACTCTAAAATATGATCCATATAAAGATTTTTATAATTCTTTTATATTTTGCGCCATATTCAAAATGTCATGCGCTATGCGCTATGGCTCCATGGGAAACTTTGCGTCGTGCTGCGCCATTCATCGTTGACAAGTATGATAGTGTCAGATAGCTAAGCGACGTAGAAGGAAAGGTTCTGCTGAAATTTCTTTAAAAGAGAGACATGATTCACTAGATTAATACGAGAGTTTGTAGGAAGTGCTAGTCGGTATGCAACATGACCGGTAAGTTCAAGTACTTAAAATGGACCATAAAAAGGGCGGATAATTTTGAGGAATGCCATAAAATCAAGGTTTAAAATTGCGTAACTGCGCCTCGAGGCGGTTTTCGTCCGTGAGGCGAGGCGTAAGCCTCGAGGCGGTCTGAGGCGTAAGCCTCACGAACACAGAATTGCGTAAATGAAAAATTAAGGGTTTTAGCAGGAAAATAATAGCAATAGTGGAAAATAAGAAAGTAGATGCAATAAAATCAAGTCCCAAAGTACAAAATCACAAAATATTAGTTTAATAAAACTCCCAAAATACAAAAAACATATAAAATGAAATCATATCCCATCACTAAATGGGTCTTCAAGTGAATCTTCTTCGCCAATTGTATCTATGAATGTCATGTCATCATCATCATCAATATGACTCACTTTTCTCTTCCCTGTTCAATAAAAGAAAAGATCATTAGCATATTAATTGGATGAACCACTCATTATCAGGCAGACTGGCAGAGAACATATACCTTTACTTGCAGAGCTAGTAGATGTGTATGGTGTGGTACTAGTGGATGTACCCGTTTGATCTGCTTCGCCCCTCAATACATCCACATTTAGATCTTCTACCTGTAAGTCTGATAATGGCAAATCGACCTCATCATCTATGAACCACTCATTATCAGACGACACATCATCACACACCAACGGGTCCTCATCATCTTTCAACCCCTTATTCCTCAACCTCCTATCTCTTAACCTCTTGTTGTGCATTATATATACGAGGGAGTTCATTCTGAGTGTAGATAGTCGATTTCTTCTCTTTGTTTGCACTTGACTATATGTACTCCAATTTCTTCCTTCACATTGTCCGGCACTTTTGCACAAGGTGCTACGTTCTTGTGAGAGCATGATAAGTGCTCCTTCATGCGGGTTACTCCGCCCTTCACAACTTTCTCACAAAAGTTGCACTTTAAATAGACATAGCACTTCTCTCCGCCGCCAATGTCAACTTGTACACTATACTTCCAAGAAGGGTCCCTCCGCAATGACGTATTCGTCTTTTCTTTACCTCTAACCATGTCTCCTAAAGTAAAAAATCAAATACACTAAAAAAAAATAAAAAAAAACTAAACCCTAATTTCTCTTAAACTTGCAAAATATATCCCTAAACTTAATAAAAAATACCTAAAATCCAATGTGGAGTACTCCTAGAGGGTGGCCGGAAGTTTTTCCACTTCGCCGGAGAGGGGCGGCGCCGGCGGAGAGGAGCGGCGGGAAGCAAGGCCGACGGCGTGCGTAAGCTGTTTTTCGCGACCTGGAGCGTGCGGGAGGGAGAAAAAATCGGGTTTGGCTGAAGGAGACGGGTGAAAGAGATAAAAAGACCTCATTTTAAGTGAGTGGACCCTACCCAGAATTGCGTACGCCTCACAAGGAATTGCGCAATTGCGCCTCTGAGGCGCGCCTCAGCCCCTGTGAGGCGTACGCCTCTTGCAAGACCAAAATTGCGTAGGCTATGAGGTGTTTTTGGGAGGAATTGCGCAAAGGCGCGCCTCTCATTGCGCAATTTTAAACAGAGCATAAAATTACTCATAAAAACTTGAACAATGAATGCTAGAATGAAAATCATTTCAGACAAAAAAAATTTATGAGAAATGCTAGAATGAAAATCATGCCATAAAATTACTCATAAAAATTTGATTAAGGAATGCTGGAACAAAAATCATGTTAGGAATGCTAGAATTCATACCATAAATTACTAATAAAAAAATGATCCATGTTAGAAATAATTGAACGGGAAAAGCCATAACATTACAAACAACAGTAACAAAAATGGTGGAAGCCTTAAAGTAGTAAAATGACTCGATGGAGCAAAAAAATGATCATATTTAGATAAGCTGTCAACAGCCATTATAATGGATATTTTACACTGCCTGAGGAAAACTAGTAGTAAGTCCATTGTGTCATCCTCCCAAACAACAGATGGGGTTGGAAGAGTTGCAAAAAACCTATGGGAGAAGGTGATATTTTGTGACTAGACAGGTAAGACAAGTTATAACAAATTCTTGCACGTTAGATTTTTTGTTGGTCATAAATAATTGTTGCTTTGTAGCGAGGAGCTTTCTTTACACTACCATGGCCTCCAATAATGCTAGAACGAAAATTATGTAAAATAATGTAGAGTAGAGGTTGTTGCAGAGGAACAACAATTTTTCATTTGAAAAATATAAGACCATCATTATAAGAATAGTAAAAAAACTTATTTGAGGTGAGCATGAGTTGGTTTAATTAGTCACACATTTCAAAATTTTATGGTGATGTTGACCTCTGAACAATACCCAAAGGAACAAAAGGGAGAAGAAAGCAAAGTAGAAATCCCGCATACATACCTCTTACTTGTCGGATCCGCGATATTCTGCCGAAATCGCGCCGATTCGGCGCCGTTTGAGTTTACATCCCGGGAATCCTGCTCAAATCCTGCGATCCGTAGCTTCACTCGTCGTTAAATACCCGACCAAACGAAGCTTTCAGGAGCTCATTCCTTCTCCACGCGAATTGCTCTCCCGTCAATATCCCTTCTCTGCCCTAGCTGACGAAGCTCCTCCGATCTCCTTTACCCCTGTAGCAGTTGGAGCCACCCCACTTCAAAGTCTAACCCACGAGCTCTAACCGAACCTTCCCGTCGCCTCCAACCCGACGCATCTCCCGATCTCATCAAGCCGAGAGAGAGAGAGAGAAAGAGAGAGCGAGAGATAGTGAGAGTGAGAGAGATCGACCTCTCGGCCTGTAGCCAGCGCCCAAGCCGAATTCCACCTCATCTCTGTTCGACCTCAAGCTCCACCCCACCTCCTCTAAGCCGCACTCCCTCTGTCGTGAAGAAGCCAAACCCGACACCTATAGGGCCGATCCATCTCTGCCCTTACCCGAACCCAAGTTAAGAGAGGTTATCTCTCTTTCTCCTTCCCTCTATATCTTATTAATTATAACTAATTAAATATAACTAATTAAATATTAGTTATAATTAATACTCGTTACTTATAGTTAATCAAAATTAATATTAATCAAAAATTAATATTAATTATGATTCATTAATGTTAAGAATAATTAATTATAGTTAACTATAATTAATTATTATATATAGTTAGTTAGAATTAATTATAGAAGTTTATAATTAATTCTAGTTAATTATGTGTAATATATTATCATTAATTATAATCGACTATAGTTAATTATAGTTAATAATTGTTCATCAGAAACCTGAACTATACTTTGAACTCGAACTGTGCCACATCAAGTGGAACTTGAACAAGACTTAAACAGCAGGGGACTCAAATTTGACATCAAAGTTGAACTTGAAAATGAATCATATGGAATGAGACTTTAACTTAGCAAGTACTCAATCAAATCAACACAAACGCTAAACACAGATCTTTCTAATGAACATCAAAATCAAGTGATAACTTTAATTTTTCAAATGCATCCGAAAGAATATTGAGATGAAAACATAGATTCGTGGTGGGCAAAGAACTCCTACATCCCTATCTTCAATAACGATCGTACTCCAAGGAGACAAAAAAAAGATGCAAATCATAAATCAACAAGAGTCCAACCATTCAAATGAAAGTTATCTCATGAACAAGGAATGATAAACTAAAGTGATTCAAATTATTCAACCAAAGTGAGTGATATGACAATATGCCTACATCTAAAGTTTCCCACAAGTGTTGGAAGTCTTCATGCTAGATAAGGAATGAATATCAAATAAATGATGAATTTGAAGCTTATTATACATGTTGTGAACCATCTTTGGAGACAAAGAACCTGCATGTTCAACTCATTTGCAAGTGACAAGAAGATGGTGGGAAATACAACAACAATCATGCTTGTGGAAAGGGGTGTGGTGGTTGTAATGAACATCCCGATGTATTCATGAAAGAAACATAAAGAATATACAATGATTGTATAATGGATGCGATGAACTCTCCAAAGACATTGATAGAAGAACCATGGTATATTCAACTTATCGCCTATAGTCAACATTGAAGTACAAGAAACTATATTCAACTTTGCAAGCAACAAAATAAAAGAAGATTTGATTTCAAACAAATATGCAAAGTCTCTAAATGGTATTACAAAATGCATGCAAATAATGGAAGTCAATGTATAAAGGTCTATACAAGTCATAGGGAAGCCACTACTATCGAGGTTGGCTATCTCGTGGATATGCATGACAGTCCTTACTAATACTAGAAGACACACAAGTAAATGTGGCGGTCCACCAATAAAACACATCAATCTTCTATAAGTAGAAGGGGTTTAATGACACTACAAGAGACTCATACCACAACCAACATGTTAACTGAAAACAGAAAGGTTTGGTATGCAATGAATATAATAAGGTGACACATTTGGATGCATTAGAGTGATTATTAACATACAAGTGAAAGATTAGTTTATCAGTGCAAACAAGTGAAAATCAAATACAAAAGCATTACAAAACCACTCGATTGAGTAAGGCCTCATAATGAATAAAATATCAAATATGATTGTTCGCATGAAGTGGCCAACAACAATCAGGAATTAGGTGTGATTCAATTATAGGTAGATCATGAAGAACTTTAGCATTGATTTGGTTCTTCAAGATGTGTCTAAGAAAGTTATCCACAAGAGAAATACAGAAGAACTTCAACAAGTGCAAGCCCCTACGAGCCAAAGTAGAAGATTAGTTAGTGAACTATGATTCATATGCAGAAAGCAATAAATAGTGCACGACAGTCTACCTGTATAATGTAGCAAACAATTCTATCCATAAGCTGCTATTTCACGCCACCGGATCCGTAACTTCTATGCAAGAGGACAGAAGGTGTTTACAAATAATTTTAAAATACCCCTGCATATGCACCATAGATTGTATACACATAGGTATACAAGGGGTAAGTGTAATTATAAACCCGCATGGGCCCTGGCGAGCGTGTTATTGGTACACACGTGACGTCTAGGGATGCTGCGTGGGTTGATAAATTCGAACCCGATTTTCCTAACTAATAGGAGTCAACAAGGTTCAACAAACAACTATAAAATGCCCCCAAATACTCGCATGGGCCCCGACAAGCGTATTATTAGTACACACGTGACGTCTAGGGATGCTGCGCGGGTCAATGAGTGAATTCAAGTTCGAACCCGATCCTTCTATATAAGTCAATAGGAGTCGACAGGGTTCGAACCTCCAAACAAATACATGATTGTGGCGACCGGTATATTTGTTTTACTGCATTCATATTTGGTCGTCAATGCCTATAACAATGATAATTCACTAACGAAGGCTCAAAGCCTACGAAACCTGATCCCCTATCAGCAAGTTGATAGGGTTGATAAGGCTTAAGACATAAATATCCTCAGTTGACCCCAACACCCTGATGATGGCCGTGTTGAACGTAGATTTCAACTAGACGGGTGATCCAAATATTTTAAATACCTTCCAAAATCCAAAAATCCCAAAATCCAAATATTTAAAATTGAAATAAATCCATTAAAATACTTAAAGCAAAATTCATCCACCCCCGCAACAGTTTGTCAAGGTGGACAAATTGAAATATAACTTCAGCTCACAAAGAGCCAAATGCCTAGTCGAAAATATTAATAGGATCCATTCTCAAACAATCTCTTGTTAGTAAGGACGTGGTACTTGTCCTCTAATCGGCGGTTTTGCCGCCAAATGGTACCGCAGGATAAACAGTTATGACCCGGGGCCCTCTGAACCGAGTGGTTTTGCCGCCAAATCGCACCACGAAATACCAGTTATGACTAGAGCCAATACGGTCCTTAGTGGCGTCAAATCCTTTAGATATGAATCAATATGATATAATCGATAGGGTACAAAGCCCTCTGTTTGTTAAGGTGGATTTAAATTTGTCCCCTTAGACAAACATTCACCTCAGGTTTATAAGGTCTCATTGGACGAAGCAACCCATGGATTGCCGACAAGGATCCTTCTGTCAGATTGGGTCGACTATCTCCTCTAAGTAGATCAGGGACCACGATGGCCTGGGATGACAGAACCATGAAATCTTGATCGGGTCCATCATCCATTCCCCCACCATCCGCTTTAAGTATAAGATGGTAAAATTTCTATTTTAAATATCAAAATTTTCCAAAATTTCAAGCTTCCAAACATTTCAAAATCCCTAAATTATCAAATCCCAAATCCATGCTGCTATTATATGCCAGATAACATGTATCTCTACGTATCTGATTGACGACTAGCCTTAATCGAAAGTTCTCTCTCGTGATTGAGAGGGGTAATTAATTATACGGGCTTGCGCCTATAGGAAACCAGTACTCAGATCATAAAGTCCTCGCAAAATGAGGGCGAAATCTCTGGGTAGTGTCTTATCTACAAACCCATCTGCCTTCCCAAAATCTACATCGGAACTTAAGTTCGTTAAAACTCCCTAGTCGAAGATAAAAGCACATCAGTCACGGGCAGAGGTCAGGGCCGAATTTTTGGAGCCCACAGATTTCTGGCGACTCCGCTAGAGATTGGTTTTTGTTTCAATCTTTAGCTAGTCGTCTCAGTGTTATACTAGCAATTATATCAACTCATACTCAAAATTTTGAGTATTTCAAAATGATTATTTAGAGAATTAAATTTTTAAAAAAATGGTTGTTCAAATAAATTCATTAAGATAATGCATTTAGCAGATTTTTAAATTTGTATTGTTGAATTGTTTGCTAATGTTATCTACTCTTATTTTTATGTTATGTGCAAGTCTCAGCATTTTGAAAGTGCGGGGTGATATATCAGATTATGATTACTAACTCGTGCCTTTCATTTATGCAGATGGATCAATAGAACACCCCGATGACCGTCTAGCTAGGACGAGGAGCCAGGATTCAGCTGACAAATGCTGTTATTGAAACTTGAAATATCGGGGCTACCATCCTGTTTGATAGCATTTCCCTGCGGTTGTTGCAAGGAGAACCGCCATTCCTGCGAATGGCAGGAATACCGAGAGGTCTGCCAAGAGATTCAATGCTGATGAAGTTCCCATCCGTCGTGTGCACACGCCGACACAAAGACCTATTACTGAAAATCCTTGTGAGAGAGTTTCTGTATTTGATAAGCTATCACAGCATGAGGCCCTGACCACAAGAAGAATTGTGAATGGTGGAAGAGTCTCTATGGTGACTGCAAACACCACGACCTTGTCAACCGGGTTATCTGCACTTGGGAAACATAATGCTGAAACCTCCTTATCTGGAGGAAGGCATACAAGGAGGCAAAAAAGAAAGATGAATGCTAAACTCCGAGCTCAGCAGCAACTAATACCGGTCCACCCTTCAAATCTACCTGCCCAGGAATCTGAAGTCAACATTCCAAACCGGAATGAGTTTACAAATCTGAAGTGGTGAAGAGAAATGGCTCTACTGGAGAGCTAAAACAATCTTTTTGGGATCAACGGCCTGAAGCTCCAATCCCTCCAAGGAAGAAAGAGCATGAGACTCTTTCAGCTCGAGTATATCGAGTTCTGAAGACCGTGAAGGAGAAGGGGCTGAAGAAGAAGAAGTTCCAACGGCCTTTAGTGATTGAGGCCAGGAGAACCCCGCCAAGAGAACGCCAATCTGTTACGGTGAAAAGAAGAGAAAGAAAGTATATTCCACACGGTGAACATCAGGGCATGACACCTGAATCATATGTTCAGAGATCCGCCGCTGAAAGTTCCCGGTGGAAAGAAAAATAAGTTTGGAGGCCAAAGCCTCGGAGAAATGAAAAAGAAAGAAAAGAAAGAGTTGATTTGGGCGTGACATCTGGTGATGCTTCCTGGAGATCCGCCCCAAATAATAAACAATGTCAGAGATGGGTTCCAAAGAAGGCCCACGATAACTCTCCTCTAGACGGTAAACACCTTGGAGATTCCTCCAGGGGATCCCGTTGCTTGTTATCCCCACCAAAGGACGAGACTAACTTCGACTGCAGTTCACTAGTCGAAGAAATTTCCTTGCCTATTCAAGAATCAGAGATCCAGTGGCATCACCGCTCGGAGATCAGGATACTAGAAGAAAACATAGAAGAAGAAGAAAATATAGGAGAAGAATATCTCGAAGGGGAAGAAAATATCAAAGAATATATGGAGGAAAATTTAGAAGAAGAAATATAAGAAATAAATAACGCCTTGGATATGGAAGTAGTCTATATGGTGACACATATAAACATTGATGATGACGCCGATTATTATGATGATGAAGATGACAATCATTGGCAACTGCCACCTAGACAGGTATATCGGCGTCGCCGCAGAGATGGGTCCACCACTGACAGAAGTGGCCATTCTCAAGAAGAAGAGGAAGTGGAGGAAAATCCTTTGGATGATGAGAGCCAAAGACAGGGAAATCTCTCAGTTGAATGAGAAGATGACTGAGATGATGGTTCAGATGGGGGAAATGATGCAGATGATGCAGAGAACTGCCGCTGTTGATACCATGCCCAATCCTCCTGGCGATCCTCTAAATTTCCAAATGCCTCAAGTCTCAGGAGTACGAGGTACTCCTGAAGGTGGTCACGAGGCTCATAATGTCATCCGCCAGGTCACCCCATAAAATATTGCAAGTATTTCTGAACCTGTGACTGCTGTACAGTTGGAAGGAATAATCACAGAAAAGATCAGGGCTATTGTAGCCGTTGATCAAGAAGAAAAGTTGATGGGCAAAGTTCGTCCGTACCCTGTTGAATATGACCAAGTACCGTACCCTAAAGGGTATTCGGTTCCAAAGTTCAACACTTTCAACGGTAATAATAACCCCAGGCACAGTTTAAAGCCACCTGTGGGAACACAGGAGGCAATGACGCCCTACTCTTTCGACAATTCGCCAGCAGTTTGACAGCAACTGCTTTCGAATGGTACGCTGAATTGCCAAACGACTCTATGAAGACCTTTGCAGAGTTAAAATCTATGTTTGTGAAGAGGGTTTGCTAGTGCAACTGAGAATATCACGATCGATGACCTCGCTCTGGATAAGAGAAAAAGAGAAGAATCAGTGACCAAATATATTACTCGCTGACGCAACTTAAGTATGAAATGTGAGCAATAACTTGAAGAAGAACACGCCGTGCAGTTGTTAATGGGCAACGTTGATGACAAAATGCAACCCTTCCTGTACATGACTAAAATCAACACATTTCAAGATTTGCTAGATAGAGTGGCCAAGTTTGAGAATCTGAACTTATCCAGATCAGAAAATCACTCTGATAAGCCCAAAAAGGGTAAGGCCCTGGGTGCTAGAAGGGGTGAGGCCGACTCTACATTTTTATCCTGAACCAACAAAGAAAAACAGGTGGTTTATAACGTAGATAAGGGCAAGAAGCTAATACAGTATGAAGAAAAGCCCAAACAGGCGTACAACCCTAACCCCCAATCGAAGCTCATACTTGGGGGGAATGATAAGCCATGAACTTATCAAGATGGTGGAGAACGTCCGAGACAGGCAATAGGAACTGGTGATAGAATGTTCCAATCCTTTAAAGATAAAATAAATAAAGAATATTCATTCAAGAGGGAGAGTGTCGCTAAATTATTTCGACAAGTGTTGAGAGCGGGTTTAGAACTGCCTGAATGCAAGAGGCCCGAATAGTCAAAGCACACTGGTGACCCAAATTATTGCCCATACCATCAGGTACTCAGCCATCCTATTGAAGATTGCTACATCTTCAAGGATTGGCTAGAAAGAAAATATCAAAAGGGAAACTCACATTATCCGACAATGTGCTGTCTCAACTTAGAAAAGAATCAATTCGGGTAGTTTCGACTTTTTCCGTACCCTTGATTAAAGAAAGAAGAAAAGAAAATGAGCCAATTCAAGAAGAGTAATGGGAGACTGCGGTCTCCAATAAGACACTTGAAAATGTTAAAACAGCTTAAAAGAGTTGCAGGTGTGAAATCGAAATCTCCTACGGAGCTAGTGTTAAATTTAAAAGCACTGCCTATAATACGAACTTCTACTTCTAAACAATTCCCCAACCAAGCTGGCACTTCGAAGTCTGGAAGGGTGAAATCCTCCAAGAAGAAGACCAAGCTGAAGAAGCCCAAGGAGAAAAAGACTGCAACTCAGAGACTTATCGACAGTTTGGATGAATATTATCAGACTGTGAGGCGACCTATCAAGCTCGCTGACTTCATGGCAGAGTTTAAAATAGATGAAGCTGAAGAATGTGATGGAAATTTTCTTCCAACAGAAGTATGTCAGATTATCTCGGTAACACCAAGTACCTCGATAAAAGAAGAATACACTGAAGATGTATCATCTGAATCCTGTATGATGGTGTTGCCAATGGATTACTGTTTGGAGGAAGACGAATCAAACCCTGGCATAACATCTCGGATGGGACATGTAAACCTGGGTGGTGACTTTGAATCAACAAATGAATTCCTAGACGCAACAATAGCTAACCATGAAGAGAATGTGCAACTAAATGAGTTTGAGCTAGAAGAGATTGCTCAAGTACAGTTGAGGAGTGGTAAGATACTACCGCCTACACCGAAGAAAGGGGTCTCCAATAAAGACAAGGAGAAAGAAATAGTTGTCAATGATGATATTATCTCTAAAAATTCTAAGAAAATGAACACTTCAGCCAATAGGATAGATTATAATATTTTATCCCATCTGAGGAAGATACATGTACAACTCAGCATATACGATGTCTTGATAATGTCTAAAGACATTCGGGAGACTCTGATTCAGGTTCTCAAAGATCCCGAAAGATACAAGGCGTATTTTGTTGAACGTAATTTGATTGAGGTTCTATAAGCTCATAACGAACCGTTCATCACCTTCTTCGAAGAAGATATGATGCTTGGGACTGCAGATCATAATCGTCCTCTGTATGTTACTGTAGAGAGTGATAAGCTGATCATCAGTCGAATCCTGATCGATCCCGGATCCTCCATAAATCTGATAAGCTTGAAAGCACTGAGATCCCTCTGCCTTGATGTGGAACACCTCGGGCCAGATAAGCTGATAGTACATGGTTTCAACAAAAAAGGGCAGAAAAATCTTGGATCATTTATGCTCCCTCTTGTATTTGGTGAGCTCCACACAGAAGCTAAATTCCATGTGATTGATGCGGATACTTCATTCAAGGCGCTACTAGGTCGTCCCTGGTTGCATGAATATGGTGTTGTCCCATCAACATTACACCAGTATATAAAATATCTCAGAGATGGAGAAAAATTCAGGATCTCTGGTGACATTCAGCCCTTCACAGTTTATGAAGCAATAGTTTATGAAGATGCACAATACTTCATGCCAAAAAAGGAAGTCTTCGAGTGCTCTCGAGGGTAAAGTATCAAACTCAAAGGCTGCAAAACAACCTGAACGGGAATGTGAGAAGAAGCAAGTGGTGAGAAAGAAGGCAGTGTCGACTCTTACCAAAGCACCAACCATTCCCAAAGAAAAGAAATACTTACCTCACCTTGGGAGTGACACAGATGAAGATGATATCATCCTTACCAAATCTCGAGGAGTATGCCAGTCCATGGACGAATGGAGAAGGGAGGTTGAATTTTCAAATGATGATTATGATTACGACTCTATCTACATGAATACAGTGCAGGGTATATTCTCTAGAAGAATAGACAATCAATTTAAGACAGCGTACTCGTAGTCACCCATGTTCCCTTACAACACTTCAAAGAAATCATTCCGCGTGAGGTGCATAAAGTTGAAGAACTCGCCACCCTATATCTGCTTCCCCATAAAAATGGGACTGTGCTAGGGAATGTACTATATTCTGTTGGAGTATGCGAAGAAGAGAATAATGACTCGTGTTGCATGCTCCTCGATTTCGAAGAGTTACTTCCTACGAGGCTACCTAGGTTCAATACAAAAAATATTCAGAGAATGCTACGAAAGCAAATCAATATTCCTACCACTAAACGACAATTTCGTACAAGCTTCAGGCCTTTGATATGGAATGATTTCCGTATCCATTGCGACAAAAGGATATAGCTGCATATAAATGTATCAGATTCATCAAGCGAAAATTCCTCTGGAAAGAGACTTGTCGGGCAATCACATGCATGAAAATTGAATATGAGGATGGTGGTGCTGAAGAGACATACGAAGCTGATGATTATGATGATCAACTCATATAGGCCGAGCCTGCACCAGAAGAAGTTGAAGATGGTGGACAGGCAGCCACTATGGATGAGCTAAAAGAAGTCAACTTGGGAATTGAGGAAGATCCTCGCCCAACCTTCATTAGCTCCCTTCTACCAGAAGAACAAATAAAATAAATAAAAGAACTTCTCTGTGAGTTCAGGGATTGCTTTGCCTAGACATATGCTGAGATGCCAAGCTTATCCCCTAACGTAGCAATTCACAGATTAGCAATCAAACTGGATGTAGCACCCGTCAAGCAAGCTCCAAGGAGAATGATATTAGAGATTAAAGAACATGTGATTGCTGAAACAAAGAAGCTTATAGAGGCAGGCTTCATCCGAGAAGATAAGTATGCAGATTGGATTGCCAATATTGTCCCCGTAAAAAAGAAGAATGGACAGATTCGTGTCTGCATTGACTTCAGGGACCTCAATAAAGTATGCCCGAAAGACGACTTTCCGCTTCCTGTATCGGAACTATTAGTGGATAACACGTCCAACTGCGACATGTTCTCATTTATAGATGGATTGTCAGGTTATAATCAAATCAAAATGGCTCATAAAGATGAAAAGCACACGTCGTTTAGAACTCCCATCGACATATTTTGCTACACTATCATGCCCTTTGGCCTGAAGAATGCTGGTGCCACCTATCAGCAGGCAATGACTCATATATTTGATGATTTAATATATCAAAAGGTCGAGTGTTATGTAGATGACCTTGTTGTTAAAAGCCTTGGACGAAAAGATTACTTAAAAGATCTCATAGTCGTATTTGAGAGGATAAAAAAATATGATTTAAAGATGAACCCGCTCAAATGCGCCTTCGGGGTATCCTCTGGCAAATTCTTAGGGTATGTTGTTCGTCATTAAGGAATAGAGATTGACCCTAATAAGATTAAGGCAATCACGGAGATGCCATCACCAAGGATCCTTCAACAGCTTCGCTCGTTGGAAGGACAACTGGGTTTCATTCGGCGATTCATATTGAATCCATCAGGTAGGTGCCAGCTATTCTTCAAATTAATGAAGAAAGATGTTCGTTTCAAGTGGGATACAGAGTGCCAGGAAGCATTTGATAACATTAAAAGATATTTGTTGAATCCGCCCATTCTCGCAGCGCCAATTCCGAGAAAACCTTTTATAATGTATACAGTAGCACTAGAAGAGTCCCACAGAGTATTATTAGCCCAAAATAATGAAGAAGACAGAGAATGCGCTCTACTACATCAGTCGGAGGTTGATTGGAGCAGAAAGTCGTTATTCTCCTATTGAAAAGCATTGTTTGTCATTGATTTTGCAGTTCAAAAACTTCGCCACTACATGCTGTCTCATAGAATCACATTGATTTTAAAGATCGATCCGTTGAAGTTCTTGATGACAAGACCAACGTTGACAGGTCGTCTAATCAGGTGGATAGTACTATTACTGCAGTTTGATATTACATACATGCCACAAAAGGAGGTGAAAGGACAAACATTGGCATGTTTTCTCGACGCACATCCAATCCCGACCGACTCTCCGCTCAATGATGATTTGCCTGATGAGCAAATTATGCATGTCAAGAAAGAAGAAAAGATACCATTCTAGTAGATGTACTTCGACGGGGCATCGTCGATTAAACCTGCCCAACCTCCAAAAATTGCGAGAGCCCGAGCCGATATCGGTCTTGTTCTCATACCACCTGAAGGAGGCATAATGAGGTTTTCATTCAGTCTGACTGAACCTCGGATCAACAATGAAGCCGAGTATGAAGCTCTAATAGGTGGATTAGATATCACAATTGATATCAAAATTCGAAATCTTCAAATCTTCGGCGACTCTCAACTTATGATAAATCAAGTCTTGGGCATTTACAAGATTTGCAATGTTGAGTTGGCTCATTACCATCGACGGACCCTTGAACTCCTAAAGCAGGTGCCGAATGTTAAAATTGTTCAGATTCCTCGGGAATAGAACGCCAAAGCAGATTGCTTGGCCAAATTGGCTAAGGAAATGACAACATCAATGAGGAGAAGCCTATATTCATCGGAGTTTACAACCGGCGGATCTTAGAGCCTGCTATGTTACAATTCCCGAAGGCAGAAGGAATTCCAGATTCGAGTCAGCAGGATAAAGACCCAGTTGATCCTCAACCTCTCCATCAGATTATTATGAAAAATTATCCAGAAGGATATCATGTGGCCAAGAGACGTAAAGCTAGTCAAGCTTCAGAATCATGGTTGCATTGCCTCGATGTTGAGGAAGAAGACGATTGGAGGCAACCCTTCATCGACTACTTTAAAGAAAGTAAACTCCTAGTAGATAAGTCTCTTGCTACACAAATTCGAAAAAGGGCGTTGTGATATGTATTTGTCAATGACACATTGTACATACGAGCTTTTGATTAAATGTGGTTAAGGTGCTTAGAGACCAAGGAAGCTGATAAAGTGATAATAGAAGTTCACGAAGGACTTTGTGGAGCACATCAGTCAGTTCCTAAAATAGCCACTAAAATCAAGAGAATGGGTTATTATTAGCCGACAATGATGAGAGATTATATTAACCATGGCAAGAGGTGCCATGAGTGTTAAAGTCATGGTGATGTTATACATCAATCGCCAAATCCTCTGCACCCAACTGTAGCTCCTGGCCATTTGATTGTTGGCGCACAGATATAATTGCCCCAATAGATTCGCCATCATCAGCGGGACATCGCTTTATTCTGGCAGCAACGGACTACTTTTCCAAGTGGGCAGAAGCGGCTCCATTCAGAGAGGTCACATCCGAGCATGTGATCAATTTTTTTACCCATAATGTTATCTACAGATTTGGTGTGCCACGCCGCATAATCTCAGACAACGGTACTGCATTCAAAAGTACAAAAATCTATAAGCTCGTTAATCAACACAAAATTGATTGGCAATATTCATCTATATATAATCCAAAGGAAAATAGCTTGGCGGAGGCCTTCACTAAGACGCTGGTAAAATTGTTGAAGAAGATCCTCACCAAGAACAAAAGAGAGTGACATACGAATTGGTAGAAGCCCTATGGGCATACCGTACAACGTACAAGATGTCAACCAAAGCCACTTCTTATTCATTGATGTTTGGAGTTGAAGCCGTATTACCATTGGAGATTGAACTACCGTCACTTTGGGTAGCAATCCAAAATAATCTCACTCAAGAACAAAATGCTCGTTTGAGAATGGAAGAGCTCGATGCACTCGATGAGATTAGACTACATGCTCAACAAAACTTGAAAATATACCGATGAAGAATGATAAAATCCTTTGATCGAATAGTGAGTCTCAATCATTTTAAGAAGGAGAATTGGTCATGGTGCTGAGAAGGCCAATCATTCCACACCGAAAAATCGGTGGCAAGTTCATATCCAACGGGGAGGGCCCCTTCGTCATCGAGAAGATGTACTAAGGAGGAGCATATTAGTTGATCGATTTAAATGGTCAGAGGCCTATGACGCCTATCAAAGACCGATATTTAAAGAAGCATAATGCATGAAAATTCCATGACTAACATACTTTATAACGATTAGAGTTTTATATGCATAATTATCGATGCATGCTTACATCTATATTTTGAAATTTTCTTGTGTAGCAAGAATGCATTTCAAAATCCCCAATCAAATTGAGGGCATTTTAAATATTTATTCAGGTTGACATTATGCCGCATGCCAAGATACCCGAATAAATATTTAAAATCTTAAAGATATAAAGCCTATCCAAAATGTCCCTGCGAGTCAGGTGGCATTTTAAACATTCATTTGGATCGACATCGTGCTATACGTCGAGACCCCCAAATGAATTTTTAAAATCTCAAAATCTCAGTTTTACTTTGAAATGTTCCTGCAGGACATGGGACATTTTAAATATTTATTCGGGTCGACATCGTACTGCATGTCGAGATTCCTGAATAAATATTTAAAATTATCAATACAAATATTTTTTGTGCTTAAAGAATATAAATGCTTCTTTTTTAAAGTATATACAAATGATCTTCCAAAAGTTAGAGACACCACTTCTTCAACGTATAAAAATTCAAAAGTCAAGAAAGGACTTTTGTAATTACACACTCCAACAAATTGAGGCAGAAAAGCTTGATGTCTTTCAACAGCCTGAAATTTAAGGTTCGAATAAGTGTAAAAGGACGGATCCAACACGCCCACATATGGCCGGATCGCTGGCAGCTCCGTCTACTCAACACGCCATAATAAAGGTCGTAGTAGAGGAACCCCCACTTCGTCAACCCGTCAGTAGGATCTGTAGGAAGAACGAATGCCAATTTGACTCGACCAGTTCAAGTGATTGTAGTTTACAAAATCTCCCAAATGACCGGAGAATCAAAGTTCCAACGAGAAGGAAGAATCTCTAGCAACTACTGAAAGTTCGTAGGCTCTAAATCTTCAACCACAAAGGATGACTCCAAATCCACCAGCATCAGTAAAATCAGCATTGTGAAGCGCCTTTCCCATAGATCAAGTCTGAAGCTTGAATGGGTGTAAAAGGTCGGATCCAAAAAGCCCAAATATGACCGGATCGCTGGCAGCTACATCTACTCAACAAACCATAAGAAAGGTCGTAATAGAGGAACCCCCATCTCAGCAACCAGAGGACAAAGAGCTATCAAATCCTAGCTCTCCCGATCTGATAAACTCAAGTGACTCAGATTAAAGTATTCTCAAGTGGTTAATGATCAAGATACTATCTATGTTCGGTACTATCAACTGAATGCAGAACCTACAAATCTTTCAACAAATCCGTAAATCACAAAGCGAGGATTGAAGGAATTTTTCTTCAACAAATCCGCTAAAGCACAAAGCAAAGGACCGAAGAAAATTATCCCAAAGTTCACACAAAATCCAAGGCTGAATTAAGTGGATTCTGTCATTAACAAGTCCGCTATGCATAATGCTCTGGACCGATGACTTCTCGCCACTGACCTAATATAAACCTAAGGGTTTAGGTCACCGGTATGTACTCCTTCATCAAGTCCGCCAAAGCTAGAAGCAAAGGGCAGAAGGCACAAAAATTTCCTAACAAGTTTGTGAAACACAAATCAGGTGATTCTCCATCAATGTCCGCAGCACAAAACATAGAACAGAAGGAATCTGAATCTCAAGACTCAAGTCAAAGCCATGAAATGAGCACCCTGTATGATACCTACATATGTCCCTAAAGACGGGGCATTATAAATATTTATTTCAGTCGACATCGTACCGCATGCTGAAATCCTCAAATAAATATTTAAAATTTTGTCAAAATACAACCAGATGATATAAGAATATTGAGCATATACAGAAAGGCTATAAACTAAAGTGATAGTGGTGTTAAAAGAGATCAAATGATGACGATGCTATCTACTAGCGTCAATCTACAAAGTGAAGCTCTAAAGACCAAAGTACAAAGTACTCTATCACTACCCTGAGGATCGCTACTTGACCAAGAGCAAATATATCAACTATTCTGAAAAATACATATGTATCTAAGGATCCATGAAGGCACGGAGGTGGACTCTTGAAGATCTACATAATGAAATTTTAGTATGACATCCAAGCAAACTTTTGGAGATTCATTAAATGAAACCTTAGTGTGACATCCAAACAAACTTTTGGAGATCTACTAAATGAAAATTTCTGTGTGACATATAAAACAAATATCTAGAGATTCATAGGGTCAATCAGCATACAACAAATGTGATTCGCTCTAGACATGCATCATATTTGTTTTGGGGGGCATTTGTTGACCTCTGAACAATACCCAAAGGAACAAAAGGGAGAAGAAAGCAAAGTAGAAATCTCGCATACATACCTCTTACCCATCGGATCCGTGATATCATGCCGAAATCGCGCCGATTTGGCGTCGTTTGAGTCTACATCCCGGGAATCCTACTCAAATCCTTCGATCCGTAGCTTCACTCGCATCGTTAAATACCTGACCAAACGAAGCTTTCGGGAGCTTTTTCCTTCACACGAACTGCTCTCCCGTCAAAATCCCCTCTTTGCCGTAGCGGATGAAGCTCCTCTAATCACCTTTACCTCTGTAGCAGTTGGAGCCACCCCACTTCAAAGCCTAACCCACGAGCTCTGACCGAACCTTCCCGTCGCCTCCAACCCAACGCATCTCCCGATCTCATCAAGCCGAGAGCGAGAGAGAGCGAGAGATAGCGAGAGTGAGAGAGACCGACCTCTACGCCTGTAGCCAACGCCCAAGCCGAATTCCACCTCCTCTCTGTCCGACCTCAAGCTCCACTCCGCCTCTTATAAGCCGCACTCCCTCTGTTGTGAAGAAGCCAAACCCGACACCTATAGGGCCAATCCATTTCTGCCCTTACCCGAACCCAAGTTAAGAGAGGTTATCTCTCTTTCTCCTTTCCTCTATATCTTATTAATTATAACTAATTAAATATTATTTATAATTAATACTCGTTACTTATAGTTAATTAAAATTAATATTAATAAAAAATTAATATTAATATTAATATTAATTATGATTCATTAATGTTAAGAATAATTAATTATAGTTAACTGTAATTAATTATTATTTATAATTAGTTAGAATTAATTATAGAAGTTTATAATTAATTCTAGTTAATTATGTGTAATATATTATCATTAATTATAATCGACTATAGTTAATTATAGTTAATTAGTCTTAGTTGACTATAATTAACCTCAATATACATGCCAAATTCACTGCCGGTCTATGTGCAAAGGTATAAATCTCTTAACTCAAAAAAAAAAAATAAAATCGTTCTCCCGTGGCTTGCGACGGGTCGACAAATCCCCTACGCACTCACGTAGCGTTGTAGTGGGAAATCGGCGCAGCACTTGCGACGACTTAAAAATCATTCTTCAATGCTTACAACGGCCCGACAAACCCCATACGCGCTCACATAGCGTTGTAGGGAAGGAAACCGATGCGGCGCTTGCGGCGAGGGGGATAATTTTTTTTTTTTTAAATAAGTACACTCGAACGCTCACGTAGTACAGAGGGGGGAAATAACCTGTGCTCTTTTAAAAACTCAAACAACCCTTAAACGCTCACGTAGCGGGAGGGGATTTTAAATAATAAATATGCAACCACGGTGTCTTTTGACACCTACCTGAAGCGCTCACATACTGTTGAGGGGAAGGCTGCCTCTTGGTTTTTCTCCTAAACGGGGGAGACGCTATGAGGCTTCCAAAACTTTCACTAAAACAAAGGACTTAACAAAAAGTGGACTTGAACGTGATTTGAATTTGAACCCAAGAAGGAAACATAGAACTTAATTTGAATGATAAAAAAGAACCTGGACATGATTTAAATTCAAAGAACTACAGTGGACACGAATGACGAGAAGAGGTTCATCAGAAACTTGAACTATACTTTGAACTCGAACTGTGCCACATCAAGTGGAACTTGAACAAGACTTAAACAGCAGGGGCTCAAATTTGACATCAAAGTTGAACTTGAAAATAAATCATATGGAATGGGACTCAAATTTGACATCAAAGTTGAACTCTCCAAAGACATTGATAGAAGAACCATGACATATTCAACTTATCGCCTACAGTCAACATCAAAGTACAAGCAACTATATTCAACTTTGCAAGCAACAAAATAAGAGATTTGATTTCAAACAAATATGCAAAGTCTCTAAATGGTACTACAAATGTATGCAAATAATGGAAGTCAATGTATAAAGGTCTATACAAGTCATAGGGAAGCCCCTACTATTGAGGTTGGCTATCTGGTGGATATGCATGGCAGTCCTTACTAATACTAGAAGACACACAAGTAAATGCGACGGTCCACCAATCAAACACATCAATCTTCTGTAAGCAGAAGGGGCTTAATGACACTACAAGAGACTCATACCACAACCAACATGTTAACTGAAAACAGAAAGGTTTGGCATGCAATGAATATAACAAGGTGACACATTTGGATGCATTCGAGTGATTATTAACATACAAGTGAAAGATTAGTTTATCAGTGCAAACAAGTGAAAATCAAATGCAAAAGCATTACAAAACCACTCGAATGAGTAAGGCCTCATAATGAATAAAACACCAAGTATGATTGTCCGTATGAAGTGGCCAACAACAATTATGAATTAGGTATGATTCAATTATAGGTAGATCATGAAGAACTTTAGCATTGATTTGGTTCTTCAAGATGTGTCTAAGAAAGTTATCCACAAGAGAAATATAGAAGAACATCAACAAGTACAAGCCCCTACGACCCAAAGCAGGAGATTAGTTAGTGCACTATGATTCATATGCAAAAAGCAATAAATAGTGCACGACAGTCTACCTATATAATATAGCAAACAATTCTATTCATAAGCTGCTACTTCACGACACCGTATTCGCAACTTCTATGCAAGTGGATAGAAGGCATTTACAAATAATTTCAAAATACCTCTGCACATGCACCATAGATTATAAACACATAGGTACACAAGGGGTAAGTGTAATTATAAATCCGCATGGGCCACAGCGAGCGTGTTATTGGTATACACGTGACGTCTAAGAATGCTGCGCGGGTTAATAAATTCGAACCCGTTCCTCCTAACTAATAGGAGTTGACAAGGTTCAACAAACAACTATAAAATACCCCCAAATATCCGCATGGGCCCCGAAAAGCGTGTTATTGGGACACACGTGATGTCTAGGGATGTTGCACGGATCAATGAGTGAATTCAAGTTTGAACCCGATCCTTCTATACGGGTCAATAGGAGTCGACAGGGTTCGAACCTCCAAACAAATGCACAGTTGTGGCGACTGGTATATTTGTTTTACTGCATTCATATTAGGCCGTCAAGGTCTATAATAATGAGAATTCACTAACGAATGCTCAAAGCCTACGAAACCCGATCCCCTATTAGCAAGTCGATAGGGTTGACAAGGTTTAAGACATAAATATCCTTAAATGACCCCTAACACCCTGATGATGGCCGTGTTGAATGTAGATCTCAACCAAAGGGGTGATTCAAATATTTTAAATACCTTCCAAGCTCCTTCCAAAATCCAAAAATCCTAAAATTCAAATATTTAAAATTGAAATAAATCCATCAAAATACTTAAAGAAAAATTCATCCACCCCCGCAACAGTTTGCTGAGGTGGACAAATTGAAATATAACTTCAGATCACAAAGAGCCAAATGCCTAGTTGAAAATATCACTATGATCCATTCTCAAACAATCACCTTCCAGTAAGGACGTGGTACGTGTCCTCTAACCGATGGTTTCGCCGCCAAATGGTATCGCAGGATAAATGGTTATGACCCGGGGCCATCTGAATCTAGTGATTTTGCCGCCAAATGGCACCATGAAATATCAGTTATGGTTAGAGCCAATACGCTCCTTAGTGGCGTTAAATCCTTGAGATATGAATCAATAAGATATAATCGATAGGTCACAAAGCCCTCTGTTAACTAAGGTGGATTTAAATTTGTCTCCTTAGCAAACATTCACCTCAGGTCTACAAGGTCCCCATGGACGAAGCAACCCATGACTGGCGATAAGGATCATTCTGTCAGGTTGGATCGACTACCTCCTCTGACTAAGTAGACCAGGGACCACGATGGCCCGGGTTGACGGAACCATGGGATCTTGATCGGTTCTATCATCATTTCCCCCACCATCCGCTTTAAGTATAAGATGGTGAAATTTTAATTTTAAATATCAAAATTTTCCAAATTTTTAAGCTTCCAAATATTTCAAAATCCCCAAATTATCAAATCCCAAATCCATGCTGCTGCTATATGCCAGATAACATGTATCTCTACGTATCTGATTGACAACTAGCCTTAATCGAAAGTTCTCTCTCGTGATCGAGAGGGGTAATTAACTATAGGGGCTTGCGCCTATAGGAAACCAGAACTCAGATCATAAAGTCCTTGCAAAATGAGGGCAAAATCTCTGGGTAGTGTATTATCTACAAACCCATCCGCCTTCCCAAAATTTACCTTGGAACTTAAGTTCGTTAAAACTCCCTCGCCGAAGATAAAAGCACATCAGTCGCGGGCGGAGGCCGGGCCCGAATTTTTGGTGCCCATAGGTGAGTGATGGTAACAAGAATTTTGCGGATAATGGAATTTTAAGTAAAATAGTTTGTAAAAGCAAAAAACTGAGAACCATTTTTGTGAATAAATTATGACAGTGTTAACAACTTTATTAGAGGCATTTGGGTTATATTTTAACAAAAAATCATTGCTGGTTTGGTGTTTAAATGGTTTGACTCATCATTTCCTTAGTGCTGCATTGGTCGGTCTTAATGGTGAATTTAATGCTAAATAGGTATTGCCATCATTTGGAAATTGATTCAGTGATTGCAAAATGTTTAGAAACATACATTGAAGTTCGGGGACTGCATTTCTTAATGAAGAAAGCAATAGGTTGTATGCCTTGAGTGAGGACAACCCCAATGCCGGTGCTCAAAGCATCCTTTTCCACAATAAAGGGAATTGAGAAGTCAAAAAGTGCTAGTAATGTTAGTTTTGATGAAACTAATTTTAATGCAGTAAATGAGGGTTCTTAGCCGGATGTCTAAAGGAATTTATCCTTTTGCATTAAGGTAGAAAGGGGGACAGCTATTGTTGTGAAATTACAAGCAAATTGCTGATAAGAACCCGCTAGTCCTAGAAATCTATATAAGAACTCGACCGTTTGCGGTGGTGGCCAGTTTAAAATATCGCCAAATCTTGAAAGCATCTGGGATACACATCTTTTACTAGCAGTATAGCCAATATACTTCATTATGTGGCTGTGTCCAAAAATGCATTTAGATCTTATCATGAATAGAGAATAAGCCTTTAGGCTTGTGAGGACTAATGCTAAATGGTGCACATTATCGCAAATGGTCATGCTATAGATAAGGATATCTTAGAAAAACATGATGGCAGTTGACATACATAAGGTTAGAAACTATATTCATTATAGTTTGAAAGGTGATGGTGCATTGGAGAAGCCGAATGGCATAAATAAGATCTCATTGTGACCTTTGTGAGTATGAACTGTAGTTTTAGGTTTATCTTTTTCAAACATGCAAATTTAGTAGTAATTGGATTGTAAGTTAAGTTTAGAAAATATGGTAGCCCTATGAAGTTTGTCCAATAGCTCATCAATAGTAGATTTGATTAAGGCGCAATAATTAAAGCAAAATTGCCATGTGCCATCTTTTTCCTTACTAATACCACTGGGGAAGAGAAATGAGTGATGCTTGGACAAATAATTCCAGAAGATAACATGGCGCCATCCATTTTTTCAAATTCCATCTTTTGATTGATATAGATAGCGAAATGATTTAATATTTACTAGTTTGGAGCTAGGAATGGTGTGGATCTGCTGGTCCGTTGGCCTTAGGGGAGTTACTTGTGTAGAAATAGTAAATATGGAGTCAAATCATGACAGGACGTCATGCAAGGGTTGAGGAATGTGCTACTGTTGTCGTAAATCTGTGAGAAAGTTATATTTAAGTGTATGAAGATGAAAGCATGAAGCGATACTTAGATGTGCTTGTAAATATTTTAGTTTATTTAGTTGAAAGCATTTAGAAGTGGAGACTGTCCGCCTAGTTGAACTTGTTTGCCATTCCACCAAAATGTCATAAAAAGGGTTTTATAATTGGTTAGCAAATCATCCAATAATTCTAATTATAGAATATTGAGAACAATCTCATCTCTAAGTGAAGTTACAAACAGATCGGCTTGGAAGTGATGGTCCTGAAGTCATAAGTCAATTTCTGAGCATTTAATAGTACAGGTCAATCTTTTCTGTTAATGACCAAACATGAAAATGGGGAATTTTTGTAACAGGCAATCCGAGATAGTATACAAGGCCGCTCTTGTATGAAGTTTTGGATTGAACCAATATCAACAAGAGCTTGAACTAATGAATAAAAATATAGAGCTAATAAGAAGAATTTTGGTCGATGAATGTTTCCTGACTATGGCGTGGTCACTAATGAATGTAGGTTTTGTGAGCCTGTATGAATGGGTTCAATTCTATAATGGGAGATGGTAGGTTGTCTTTGAATTTGGAAGCTAATTATTCATGTGTAATCACAGTTATCATCCGAGTTTTACAACGTGATTAAGTTGATATCTCTTATCATAGCAATAAAAAACTTTTTTTTTTCCAATTTTTCTGCCAACTTAGAAGGCGTAAGCTTCTTGATTCGTAGTGAAGATTTAGCTAGTGAATTATCTTCAAGGTTTGGTTTTGGAAGAAGATTAGCTGAATTTTGTCTGTTGGGTGAAAAAAAGAGCAAGTTGGGGTAATAGGTGTAAGGGCCCTTGTAAAGCTTATCTTTGACCAATTTTGCGAGGTCCATGGCCTAGTTATGATAAGAAGGATGATGAAGGCGCATTTCTTTTTCTTATGTCTAGTTTGAAGGCATGTTCAAAACAACATAAGAAGAGAAGGGCATGGGAATAAGAGAAAATTGTTCTAATCTTTGTTGGTAATTTTGAATGGAAGTATGCTGGACCAATTTGGTTAAATTAATCTTAAGCCTCGCTGCTGAAACAAAATGAATATGGAATGCTATAATTTCAAATATTTGGACTTTTGATGACAATTTTTAACCCAAAGAAATCATTCTTTTGTCGGTCCGACCATATGAAAGGAGACGAGGGAGATTTTATCTATGTCATAGAGTTTATGGAATCCATAAATTGCTCAACTTTTTGAATTCAAATTTTTGGATTGTCCCCATAAAATCTAGGCATTTCCTGTTTAACGAAGCAAAAGGGTTGGACCCCAAGAACCCGGTAATAGAAGATGATGTGGAGGAAGGAGTACCTGAAGGAAGGGATTGAAACATTGCTATATAATATTTGATCTTGCTTGGCTTCCAGTGTGGTGAGCTTAACTTCAATTTCCTTGGAGAACATCTCCGATGGATTAGAATTGGTCATTGTATCAGCAAGATGAGAGAGGAAGCTTTTGAAAAATTTTTCTTTCAAATGTGTGTCATCAGCCATAAGAAGATGAGGATTTAATGAGAATGCCAAATGATTGTTTGGATGAGGCTATTGCAAGGATGGAGGGAAGGGTTGGGGATGGAGGGAAAGATAGGAGTAGATGAAATTAGAGTATTGAGAGAAAAAATACTCTTCCATATTTTTTCTCGTGTTATCACTATTGTTTATATACATTGTTCCTTGGATTACGTAGCTCTTAACTAAGAAAATATAAATTAATTAAAGAGTAAAAATAGATAATTAGTAAGATATGGCTCTGAATTAAGATAATGCATACAATATCCATTTTATAATTTTATTTGAAATCCTCAAGCCACGTTAGTGGTTGTTTTCCTCTAATTGATTGCCACCTTACAATTTTGGATGTATCATGCTGATCGTTTCCAACCAGTAGATCATGATTTGTGTTCTAATGATTTTTATGCAGTGATGGTCAATGTTTAAAATCGCGTATTCGGGTATTGAGGCGTTTTTCATTCGTGAGGCGAGGCGTAAGCCTCAAGGCGTTTTGAGGCGTAAGCCTCAAAATCAAAAGATTGCGTAAACATAAAATGATAAATTTTTTATATACTAACGAGTGAATAATATAAAACATAAAAAAACATAAAACATGAAGCGAAATCAAAATATCCCAATAATAAGACAACATGAAATATAGTTCAACTCAAAATTCTATCTTTTCCAAATCCCAGTATTCTTTTCATTAACATATAATTCCAATTTCCAAAAATAAATAGCAATGACATATCACATAAGAACTCATAAGTCATCAGCACTGTCATCACTAAGGGGTTCTTCATTTGAATTATCATTATGATGAACTGCTCTCTCCCCTTCCTCCTCTCCTATAGAGTCCAATGTCAGGCATTTACTTCAATATTTATGTACGTTTTAATATATATAACGTGAGGCGTAAGCCTTATGCCAGTGAGGCGAGGCGGGCCTCAACCAAGTTGAGGCGTAAGCATCAAGGCGTTTTTTACTGGAATTGCGCAAAGGCGGGCCTCAAGGCTAGCCTCATATTGCGCAATTTTAAACCATGGTGATGGTTGGATAAACCATTAATACTTCTAGATCCTACATCATTCTATAACATTAAGATATAGACTCATCAATCAATCTTTATGGAAGCACATTCTATTAGCACAAATATGAAAGCACTTGATGTAAGTTTGACTGTCTGATTTAGATCATAGTTATAATCAATACTAAAATATCATTTATGATCAAGCTTAAGTCCAATTTACTTGCGTCAGAGGCTGTGAGAATTTGACTGGTTGTATGGCTTGGGCTATTGTCTTTATGACTGTCATTGTAAATGAGACTAAACTATGAAGACCATGCAATGACATGATTTAGGCTAATACGTTGATGGCCAAAACGTTGAAAAAGATATAATCTAGAAATTCTTATTTTGTTGTATCATGATCTGAAGTTACGACTTACAACTACTGAAGCCCTTATTTAGGTTTTAATTATTAAATCCATGTGAGGCTATATGGCTAGACTAATATCTCAAAAACCATAACTTACTAGAGATGAAACTAAGAATTGCATTTAAGGAGAAGACCAAGCTAACTCCTAGACTACTTCAACCTCAACTCACGCTGAATTAAGAAGTCTATAATGGACTGCGACTTTGTTTATTATGTATCGAAGAAAATATTATGGATTAGAAATTAAAGGTGCATTTGAGATAATTTTCAATAATTATACTTTATAATTATTGTCACGTTTGGCTATAATTTTTCTTCTTTTTAGAAACTTTTATGATGTGAAGGTGTTTTTATAACTAGTTCCTCTAAAGCATGGTAGCTATAAAAAAGCTCGTGTCGGATTTTTTTTTTGTTGGAAAGCAAGTCTAGAATACCCACATCTGCTTTTAATAACTTTGATTGTCCCATATCAACTCCACAACTAATTAAATTGTTCATCCCAAATAAACACCAAGTGCGCACCTTAGGACGTGGCTTGTACCACAACCTTAACTTGAATCAAACTTAGACATAACATAACTAATGCCCTAAGCTAATGCCAGGAGAACCATAGGCTTGATAGAACTATTAAGAAGTCCAGGCTTTGCTATCACTTGGGTGAACATCCTGATGACCCATACCTGAGATTGAACTAACGTGACTAAATTAAGGCGTACTGATGGTGCTAGATGAGTGGAGAATGAGTGTGTTAATTTCTGTTTTTAAGAATAAAAGTGATGCACATTAGTGTGCAAATTATAGAGGAATTAAGTTAATTTGTCATACTTTAAAACTATGGGAGCGAGTTATGGAGTGTAGGAGCGGTATGTATGCAATAGCTATTACTTGTGTTCAAAAACAAGGTGGTTTGACCAAGTATTTTCCTATTTCGGTTGGATTACATCAAGGATCAGCCTTAAGCCCATATCTTTTTGCATTAGTCATGGATGTTCTCACTAGACATTTGCAAGAGGATGTACCTTGGTGTATGCTTTTTGCATATAATTGAAGGTAAACTTGAATTATGGAGGTCAACCTTAGAGTCTAAAGGTTTTTGCTTAAGTAGATCTAAAACTGAATATATAGAGTGTAATTTTAGTAGCAATAGGACTAGTGAGGAGATTGTGAATTTGGACGATCAAGTCATTAATAAGAGTTCACGTTTTAGATATATTGGATCTATTGTTCAGAGTGATGGCAAAATAGATAGAGATATTATCAGCAGAATTCAAGTTGGATGATTAAATTGCATGAATGCATCGGGCTTGTTGTGTGATAGAAAAGTCCCCCTCAAACTTAAGGGAAAATTCTATAAGATGGTGGTGAGAACTGCAATGCTTTATGGTGTCGAATGTTGGTCATTAAAAGAGAAGCATAATACTAAGTTAAGTGTTTCAGAGATGAGGATGCTTAGGTGGATGAGTGGCTTTATCCTTAGAGATAGGATATGAAATGAGCATATACGTGAAAAGGTTGGAGTAGCTCTAGTGGAAGATAAGATTAGAGAGAGTTGCCTTAGATGGTTTGGTCACATTAAATGGAGGCCTTCCGATGACGCGGTTAGGAAAGTTGAGGTATTAGATATGATTTATGTTAAGAAAGGTAGAGGTAGATCTAAAAAGACTTGGTTAGAAAATATTAGAAATGATCTTTCTTTATTAGATTTAAATGAGAATTTGACTTTTAACCTGACACAATGGAGAAAAGGATTCATGTAGTCGACCCCACGTAGTGGGACAAAGGCTTGATGATGTTGTTGTTATTGTTGTTGTATTTGGACTGGAAAAAGGAATCCATTAACAGTTGTGTCATATAAATTAGTACCTTGGGGATCACAACTACCCCTAGGATTCAGTATTAATTAAACCACCAAGTCCATAATAAAAATATATTAGTAATATGAAAAAGGTAATGAAAATCAATCTTATATTATTCAATAAATGACATTATTATAAAAGGGCCACCCAGCATACAAACTTATCACAAATACAATTTATGAATGGTTTTAAACTATTAGAGGGAAGATTAGACATCTCACATCTGCACCTGTGGAGCACAATACTCCAATATTAACTTGTTTGAAAACTTCCATCCTGATTGAAGCTTCTTCTATTTTCGTTTAAATGTACATAAGATAGCTCATTGATCGATTGTCCCTATAACCTTTCCTAAGAAGAACCTTAGCCTACACAAAATGGCCTATTAGTTGTTATCCATCTTCTTATTAAATTATTGTTGGACCATAATAATATATAGAAGCATGTCTTGAATTCCTGAAAAAATCAAGTAACTCTCTTCCTGTTGAGTTTGTTAACATTATTTGTCATGATTATAATTGGATTAAACTTTTAGATTACACTCTTCCATATGAATTGATTTGTGTTGGTATCAATTACCTGTGCATTGGGCTTTTTACCTCGACTCACTTTTTGATCTAAAGTGAGTATACAACAACAACAACATCAAGCCTTTATCCCACTACGTGGGGTCGGCTACATGAATCCTTTTTCTCCATTGTGTCCTATTAAAAGTCAAATTCTCGTTTAAATCTAATAAAGAAAGGTCATTCCTAATATTTTCTAACCAAGTCTTTTTAGGTCTACCCCTACCTTTCTTAACATAAGTCAAATCTAATACCTCTACTCTCCTAACCGGGTCATCGCAAGGCCGCCGTTTTATGTGATCTAAAGTGAGTATGCTAATGTAAAAATGCCCATGATGCCATCCCTGTTGTGTGAAAAACCACTCTACAAAAAAGCATGTTCCATTAGCAGAAGATGGCACATATTGGCTTGAATATAGCATAAAATTCAGAGCATTTTTCTTCATGGTTGAATGACAAAATTCTTCACAAAGAATGTTAATGAAATGCTCTTAGCATACCCAATGTAAACCTCACAATTAGGCATTTGGTATGTTGTCCATATAAGTCTTACATAGAAAGCTCTACATTGACAATAACAAAGCTGGCCACACTTTAAGTGATAAATGTTTGACAAGCTCATCTATTAAGAGGGCATATCTGAGGAAACAAAGGATAGGATCCATCTAAGAGAGTTTCCCTTCTCTATCTTATATATTGACTTGCCACGATCCTTTAGTAGTTAGAAAAGGGAAAACATCAGTCCTTTGTTGAATTTTTTTGCTTGTCAATGAAGTGGCTAGCTTTGAAAGTATGTCGACTCTTTCATTCTACTCTTTTGGAGCATGGATTATTTGGTACTAACAAGGCCTTCATGAAGCCTAAGGTTGATGTTCAAGCCTAGTTGTGCTCAAGGTTTTGACTGTTAAACATAACAAAATTGACTCCCTTGTAGGCTATCTTGGATTATCCCAATATCAATGGGTGCAAGGATTTTCAATTTGAGTTGTAGTGCTAAGTATAATGTCTAAAGATGGATTATAATGACATATTAAATATGGCATTGTGGGTTGACTTAAGATCTGTTTGGAGTGATTGTAGCTTTTTATATATATGATTATAAAACTATTGTGGGGAAATAATTTTTTTGAAAGTTATTGTAGGTATTATAAATTTTTTTTTTTTGAAAAAGTCAAACGACTTTCTTACTCCTATGCAAATTTGCTTGTAAAAAAAAAGTTCCCATTACCGAATTTTTTTTGAAAACAACAAGATAACAATAGCTAAATGGATGTATAACATCAATTTTAAAAAAAAAATAGCAGTGGAAAAACTACCTATGTACACCCTTAAGACTTCTCCACTACAAATTAACCAAATATATAGCCTGATGGAGAATTCCCCATAATGACTAACAAAAGGGTGTTATTTGGACTTCAATTATTTCATTGTTGAAGATATATTGAGGAGCAAAAATATGCTCAAGTTTTTCCATTGTGAGACCAATCCTAGAAATATGGAGGACATCAACATGACTTCGATCAAAATTTTATTTTAGTTGATGCAGATCACCAACACAATATTTATTACTTGTGGATATTAGTGGGGATGCAAATGATTTTATTGTATAATTGACATTTCACATTGAATTATCAGCCCAAGATTTCTTTTAAATAATTTTCCTTAATAAGTGGAAAAAAAATAAATTTGAGAGATAATAAAATTTGATTGTAGTCTTGTTATTACCTACTTTTAAGCGTCCTCCTTGCTAATAACTAGGGTGATTTTGGATTGCATGAGCCTAGTAGTTTAAAGGAAACCATTGATGTACCCTTAATGGGCGAGTTTATTGATCTCCTTAAGCTTATTGCATGCCTCTATGGAGTGCTAGATAGTGGTTAGTTAACAATGTTGAGAACTTGTGATTAATTGAGGCCACGTTTTTATAGAGATCATAGTCATTGCAATTGTTTATCATGCTCAAAATGATATCTAGCTTGACAGTGGGCAAAGAAGTATACTCTTAGGGTCGATGTGATGGCTTACATTGTTTTGGCTTATGTTCTTGTAGCTATTGTAATAATCATCAATATTGTTAATAAACGACTATCTATACCTCATGTTTTTATCTGTTGATTTGCACTATCATACTACTATCCTTGGTTAGTTACTCATGGAAAGAACCTCACTATAAATGCAAGACTATGGTTGTATAAATCAAACACTTCTTGATGTTGTATGTACATGTATGGTTGTGAAAATTGGACCGAACATAGAACTAGAAAAATGAGAGGTTTAAGGTTCAATAGTTTGACCAGGATATAATTAGAATATGAATTTGATGATGTAATAAAAATTAAAATTATTTATATATGATTTAAGTGATATAATAATGATAAAATAATATTACAATAATGCATATAAGATTAAAATATGATCTAAATGATATAATAATAATTGTTAATATCATAAGAACAATACATACTTAGCGGTTCCAACTGAAAAGTTAAGGTTTTTCTACTTTTTTCCTAAGAGCATAAACCTCAACTTCAACTAAAATCCATTAGGGCAATCTCAAATGCAAGTTAGGCTTTTCTAATTTTCTCAAAAAAAAAACAAAAAAGGAATAAAAAAGAAAACTATGAAATTGCTTAATAAATGAGAATGCAAATCATAAGTAGTTTTATAATCCCTCGAAAAATCAAACAATGAGATGAATAATATGTAGGGTAGTTTTTTTCTCAAAACATAGATCTTAAGATGGGTAGAAGAGGAGAATCACATGAGGTTCAAATGTTCACAATGAGGATGTTGCGGTGGCTCTGCAATCGGATGTCCGACGAAGGGAGAGAAAGAGGAATTGCCAACTAAAGGGAAGGGTGAAGGAGAATAGGGTTATCTTAATCATTTGTGTGCGTAATTTGTGCATTTCATCCTTTCTTTGCATTAAGGAAACCCTATGCTCTAAGAAGTCTTGCATGGTTTTTAAGTGGCCAGCGTAGGTTTCTCAACTAGAGCTTTTCATTACTTGGATTCAAAATTCCGCAAGTGTTAGATTTTATCTGAAGCTTCGTTTTGGCAGGGCCAATGCAGGATCTGCCATTGTTATTTATCCCGCTTCAGTGATGTGATCAAAAGCTGTAACGAAGTTCTTGTCCTCTCCTTTTGTTTCCTTTTCTAGGTATAAATTCCAACAATCCTTAATCTTATGCCTGGTTTTCTGCCATCATAGTATAGTGGTCCGGTGTATTGTTTGTTAGTATCTTGTCCTCATAAGGAAGGAGACGTGTTTCTTTCCACAGCTTTGGTGCTATTTTAAGGACATCAACAACTGGGAAAAGCTTCAATTCTACGTGAGGACTTTTGTGAAGTTCCACTACATATTTTATGATTATACATTTCTAAAGATGTTGCTTTCATTCTAAATTCTGTTGTGTTTTTAAAGTTTTTGCTTTGTTTTTCAAATTCTATCATTGAATTTGCTGTTTTTTGTGTTTAATGGCATAGAATTGAGCTTTTCAAATTCTTGTAAACTCTAACTATGTCAACGTTGGCAATTCGTAACGTGAAGGCTATGGTGTTCATATTTTGAAATTTCAATCCTCTTTAACCTTTAATTGAGATTTGGGATTCTTTTAAACTTTGATCATGTCAAGGTTGACAAATCATAATTTTTAGATTGTGAATTTCACCACACTATAACGTAGTGATTACAATGATTTGTGTTTTGAAATTTCAATCCACTGTACTCTTTTATTGAAATGGAGTATTTGATTTGAGATAGGGTGCAGGAAATATGGAGATTTTTGCTTAATTTAATTAGCCACATTGTATTTGCTTAAGTTCCCCACATAGTGGGATAAAGGCTTGATGTTGTTGTTGTTGTAGTATTTGCTTAAGTTAATTACATTTCTCCATTGATTAATGACTTTTTTCCCTTCTTATGGGTGTGCTAGGGCGTGGTGAATATGATGATCATTTATTGTTTCATTTTGTTGGGGAGTCTGATGAAGGTGGTGATAAGTGGTTGATGGCTTCCTTAATTGCTCTATTACTTGAAGTCATGAAATAGGTTGTTACTTTTTTCTTTGGGTTTGTTGAGAGTGGAACTGCTAATAACTCGTATTAATGGCTTTTCCAAGAAGATTGTGCTCTAATATTTGGTGTGATGTACTCATCTTCCTTGATAATGATTAGAAGGGGATCATAGGTGGAATTGTATTCCTTTGCTTAGTAGTAAAAAAATTAAGTTATAATAGTGATTTTGTTAGTGGCGTAGGTCATTTTGGCTGAACCAAATAAATTTGGTGTTTTCTTTTGTATGTGTTGTTGGCTATTTTTTATATGATATTATTATATAATTTCTCCATGACTTTTTTTTTCTTTCCTCTTTCGTGTCACCAAAATAGAGAGTTTGGGTTTTTTCTCCTAAGATTATTTTTGTTCATCTAACTCATCCATAGAAAATTCGAATGATTTAAGTAGTTATATATGATTAACTAGAGCTATGAATTTAATGCTGAGAGAATAACAGATGGAGAATGACTTTGTTAACCACTGTTTCAGTGCAGGTGAAAGTTCTTGCATTAACGGACCATGATACGATGGCTGGCATTCCAGAGGCCATGGAAGCTGCTCACAAACTTGGCGTCCTGATTATGCCTGGTGTTGAAATCAGTTCGTTATATACTACAGGGTAAACTTTTTTCTTGTTCATTAGACTTTACAATTCTTTATAGTTGATGCAAATTGAAAATAAAATGAGGGTCAAGATCCCAATTAAATGACTATAAATTCATAATCAATACACGGTTAACCTGGTTTCATTTTATTATTATTCTTTTCTCTATTGCCTTCTGTCCAAACAGCCTAAAATTTTCTTGAGATAACTGCTGAACATATTGCATTGTAAATAGACTACTTGAATTCTCATGAAGTGTTATTAAATAATAAATGTAGATTGCAGTGTCGTTATCATTTATGTTTCTATTTATCAATCTCTTTGTTTTCCGGCATTTGTACTGATTATATGTTTTATTTTCATTTTCTACTGCCAAGTTCTGGGACCGAAACCGAAGAACTTGTGCATATCCTTGCATACTATGGTAGCTGTGGTCCAGCAAAGTATGAAGAACTCAATGAATTGTTGACTGCTATTAGAGATGGACGTCTCCTCCGAGCAAAGAATATGCTACTAAAACTAAACAACCTAAAAGTGTCCATTAAGTGGGAACATATTGTTAAAATAGCAGGGGATGGTGTGGCTCCTGGAAGATTGCATGTGGCTCGAGCAATGGTTCAAGCTGGACACGTGGATAACCTAAAACAAGCTTTTAGCAAATATTTGTATGATGGTGGGCCGGCTTATGCCAAGTAAGATCACTATCTCTTCTAAGTCTTAGGGTTTATAAAGGGAAGCTATAGTGATTTGTAAAAAAGTATAGAATTGTTTTGGAAATCAAGTTTTTTGAAAGTTGTTTCTGCGTAGTATAAGATTTTTTCTTATAGAAAATTCAGACAATATTTTTTGTGCAGTTGCAACATTATAGTAGATCTAATAATAAAGAACTATTTCTCATCACAAATATTTTTAGTTGTAGCCAAAAAATGTAACCAGGCAGAACTGTGACAGCTTTTTGACAAACAAAATTTTGAAAATTCCGCCATCAAGAGTCCTTTGGGCTGTGCAGTTGTTTGTAAGGTAGTTATAAAGTGTTTTGAAAAATATATATTTTTTAAAAACTACTATGGTATTATAATTTTTTTTCTTTCTGAAAAAACTCAGTAATAATTTTTTAATGGCTATCATTCTCTAGTAAATGAGATTGTAACAAGTTATTTCTTTTTGTAGAAATATTTAAAAATAGTAAGTATCAGCCAAATATATTTATAGTAATGAACTGAAAAAAAACAGTGAAAAAGCTACCTTTAACAGACCCTCGTGTATAAAAAGACCAAATGATACTATATACGTGCTCCATCAATTTTTTAGGGGCAGTGAACCTTCTGCAGAAGCAGTGGTAAAATTGATAAGTAATACTGGAGGTGTAGCAGTTCTGGCTCATCCTTGGGCTTTGAAGAACCCAGCTGCTGTCATCAGAAGCTTGAAAGCAGCTGGACTTCACGCTATTGAGGTTTACCGAAGTGATGGCAAAGTGGATGGTATGTTATACGAATCAACCATGGAATCTAACATTTTTTAGTTCTATTTAATTGAATTTATAGTTTATCTGCTAAGATAAATGAACACATTATGGATGCAGGATATGGTGAATTGGCTGATTTGCACGGTCTTATCAAGCTAGGAGGATCAGATTTCCATGGGAGAGGTGGCAATGATGAATCTGAGATTGGTAGTGTTAATCTCCCAGTCATTTCCATTTACAAGTTTTTGAAGTTGGCAAGGCCTATTTGGTGCAATGCCACAAAGAGCATTCTACAAAGCTTTGCAGAGGATCCCTGTTGTTTGAAACTGGAGAAAATAACAATGTTTGGAAAGCCATATAAGCTTAAATTTTGTAAATCCATTAGCTGTGTCGAGGAAGTTGTTGATCTTTGCCTTTCTTCGTGGTTAACCAAAGAGGAAAGGATGGAAGCTGAATTTGAGGCCATCAAGTTGAAACTCTCACAGACTATAATCAGTAAAGGGGAATTTCAACTGCCTATTTCTATCCAATAGCTTTCATTTTAACAGGTTTTGATAGAATTGAAGGGAAAATAGTTCAGAAGAAGCAATTTCTCTCTCTCCCTCTTTCTCGCTACATTCTTTTCTTATTATTGCACATGCAGATTTTTTAAGAAGAGCCGTTATGTTGTATCTTTTGGGAGAAAAAAATGAAGTGAAATATCCAACTGTTCATCCTTAAATCTTTATGAGACTTTCATATAAGAATACCTTTTCCATATCAATTTATAGGGCTTTTTTTTTTAAGGTGCTATTATTAAGTCTTCAGTTTATTTTAGAGATTGTGTTGTATTTGGCATTTGGTGATAGTTTTTGAATCATCATGAAGTCCAATAGGACTTATGCTTAGGTTTATATAAGTCATCTCAGGATGTCGTGCCAAGTCTTGTAAAGACTTGGTGAAGGTTTGTGACTAAGCTTGTTTGTGAGGTGTTCTTATACTTCATTTGGGACAGTTTACTTACTGTTTTTTAAAACCGTTTTTTATATAAAATTATCTTTTGCAAAGAGTTTTTATACTGAAATATATACATACATATATATATAGAAAAAAAAGAAAAGAAAAAGAAAAAGAAACTTTTTATATTTAACAATACATAAGTTGTCCCAAATGAATCCTTGAAATAGAATAAGAAATGACTTTTCTTGATCTTTAAATAAAATTTATGAAGGTTTTTATACCCTCTCATTGAGTGAAGAAGTTTGGGTTGTAGAATTTGAATAATCGTGGGATTAAGCATGGTGTACGTAGGTTGGTTCAGCGTCAAACAATATAAGATTATTTCTATTTAAATCTTTATAGTTTTGTTTTATTTTCTTGTTCATCACTTGATTAATTGCTTAAATGAGAATTTGACTTTTATAGGATACAATCAAGAAAAAGGTTTTATGTAGTGGGAGAAAAGTTTGATGTTGATGTAGATGTATGTGTATTTAGGTTTTATATTTAATTGTTAATTATTAGTTTATGTGTTTTTGAGTGTGAGGATTTGAGTTGAGAGAATATTGAAAGAAATTTAAAGTGCATCCACACCAAATATTCCCCTCTTCTTTGTTTGTCACATATTTACCTAAACTTTCAAGAGATTAGTATAGTTTTTTCTAGTTCTTGATATATTTTATAAGATGAGTGATTTTGTAATACCTAGTGAAAATTACACAGTTGTACATGTTTTGACTTGGTCTGATAAGGTTAATCCACTGAAATTTATGAATTTACACCTTTTGCATGTGTCGGTGAGTGTCCTATATGCATGTGGATGTTTGAATCAATTTTAAAGCAAGTCTTAGGGGTATAAGTGCATGAATGGAAAATCTATACTTTTGTCCGCGACGTGGAAGTGGATAAAGAGAGCCTGATAATTTTGTGGCTCCAGCTTTAGTTCAGGCGCATGTATATAGTTTGACTCAACATAAGGCTAGATATGTTCTAGATATGGTTATATGCATGACTTATGTTTTTGATTTGCTTTATTATATTTTATTTAATTCTTGATCAAGTCACTTATTTATTTTTGATAGATACTTTGATTTATTATACATGACTTCCATTTTGTTACCTTCTACTTTATCTATTATGTTATTGACTGGGGATGGTATGGTAGCCAGTATGGTATGCTTCCATAACATAAAAATTTCTGGTAAGAAATGTAGATATGATTTAATATTGTTACATATTTTTGAATTTAATATTATTCTGCATATGGATTGACTGAGTCGATACTATCACACCTTATAAACTAAAGTGGAATAACTTCTTTTATTTTTTCCTTTTATTATCTTTTCTTCTCATTATATTATTTTTCTTTCAATTAACAACTAGATCAATTTGGTATTCAGAGTTGATTAATTGTATTAAAGAAAACAAGTAATAGTAAGAAAACTATCATTACATTTTTTATAGTTAATATTTACATTCTACTACCTTTGTCTAAATAATATACACAATAGCCAATATAGGCTTCAAAAGAATGTACTTAAAACCAAAGAATTTAAAAATAAAGTAAAAACATCTTTACTACAAAGCCTTAAACAACAGGTTCCTTACCTTTACTTGAAATTATATAAAATTACATAATGACCATATAGCCTGATAAGTAACCAAAATCTCAAAACTGAAATCAATGCAAGCAAAAGATAAATAATATGCTACAAACTATATAAGAAAATTAATTCAACTATAATTATCTCCTTTAATCAATTAGCTAGCCTATCCTTATCATTCAGTCAATTTCATTCACTCTTATCGTTCTATTATTCACTTCAGTCCATCAGTTATAATAGTAGTATCAGTATTCATATTAAGTAATGATAAGCAGTAATAGTAATCACTGAGGATATATTGTATCTTGCCCTTACCCTTACAAATTATGACCAGCCACGCCTTATGACTCCAAATAAGTATACTCCTTATAACTCTTGTTCGTGAATCATGTGATAGTCCCCTCGATTCGTTATAACTCTACTCAGTCTCCAGCTCCTTATGACTACCATAAGTGAATTAATGAATCTTGAAGGTACAATGTGAGATTATATATATATATATATATATATATATATATATATATATATATATATATATATATATATATATATATATATATATATATATATATATATATATATATATATATATATATATATATATATATATATATTAGTACATCAATTTTTATAAATTAGATCAATATCAGTTCAATACATACTTTCCATTTTCAAACACATAACATTTCATGTCAAATAATAGTATATCCCTTTTTAGCTCATTTTTTCGTATACCTTTTTCTACTCAATATATAAAAAAATTCCTATAAACATATTTAATGATAAACATAAAATAAAATCATATCAAATCATTTAGAATGATCAAATCTATAATATATTAAAAGTTACATAATGAAAGCTTACCAAAGTCTGAAGATAAAGAATTTTTTGGCAGATTTAGAAAAGATAAAATATGTAGAAATCAAAATCAATAAAAATAGAAGTAAGATGATAATTACTTATAATGATTAGAACTTTTTATAACAAAAATAATGGATAAAAAAATCCATAGAGAGCTTCCTCTTTCCTTTTCCCCCTTCTCTTCTTCTCTTCCTTTTTCCTTTTCGGCCAAGCCATGTGAAATGAGAGAAGGGGTGAGTGTGGCAGGAATATTTATAATAAAAAAATTATAAAAAATAATCTTAGTGGCCTAACACCATAGTGTTGCATGTTGAATTGATAATTACTATAAAAATAGAGGCTTTAATGTTGTGATGACATTTTTTGGCACCATTGCGCTCAAAAGCTAGCCCCTTAGTGCTCAGAATCTTAGTACCACAATGCTCTAATTCAAATATAAATTAAATATTTTAATAAAAATATATTTTTATATTTATATATTTATATTTTTGGTTAATACAAGTATAGAGCTTAAATTGATTTTGTTTAGAAGAGGGTTACATTATTTTTTGGATAGTGATAGTATCTTGGTTCAAGGAATTAGTGGAGTTCTATCATGTATGATATATGTTATTGAAGTGGATAGGCTTTGAAGGAAAGTCTATATATTATTTCTGGCATATATTCATCATAAGAATATAGAATCTAGATCTTTGCACGATGTCTAGATGATATGGGAATTTCTTGATATTTTTCTTGAGGATTTAGTGAGTTTTCCACCTAATAGAGAGATAGAGTTTTGCATTGATAGATTTTTGGGCATTGCTCTTATATCTAAGGCCTCACATAGGATGGCACCTGAGAAGCTTTAGGAATTGAAGGTGTAGCATTAGGGGTTAGTTGACAAAGGTTTTATCCATCTTAGCGTATCTTTGTGAAGAGCACCTATTCTATTTATGAAGGAAAAGGACAATACTATATACATGTATATTGATTACAGGAAATATACTAAGATAAAATTTAAGAAAAAATATCCTCAGTAAGGATTAATGATCTTTTTTACCATCTTGAGGATCTTTTATATATTTTTGGGATTGATCTGAAATCTAGATGTTTTCATGCAAAGGTGAAAGAAGAAGATGTGGCCATTATTTTATTTAATATACGGTACGAGCATTATAAGTTCTTAGTCATACCTTTTGGAGTTTCTAATGCACCTATAATCTTTATGGATCATGTGAACAAGATATTGAGAGAATATCTAAATTAGTTTTTGATCGTGTTCATAGATGATATTATAAATCTACTCAACTTCTAAAGAGGATCATGCAATACATTTGAGGATCATTTTGGAGACATTGAGATTCCACCACTTTTATGCTAAGTTCTTTATGTGTGAATTATAGCTAATTAGTATCTCATTTTTAGGGCACATGATGAACAATGCAAGTATTTCTATAGATCCTTAAAAAGTTTAGGCTGTTGTTCATGAGATGAGGCCTACTACTGTATTTGAGATACATATTTCTTAGGTATGGAAAGCTATTATAAGAAATTCGTGAAAGGTTTTTTTTTTAAATTTCACCTTTGATAAGACTAACTCAGAAGCCAATAGCCTTTATCTAGACATTTAATTATGAGGTGATATTTCAAAAGCTAAAGGACTATTTGATATCTACTCCAATTTTGACTATGCCATCAGGTATAGAAGTATTTCAGATATTCAGTAATGCTTCATAGACATAATTATGATGTGTTTTGATATATCATAGAAAATTTATAGCATATGCTGTCAAGTAGTTGAAGTCACATGAGAAGAATTACCTAACACTTGATTTAGAGCTTGTTGATGTTGTATTTATCTTAAAGATTTGGCGATATTACTTGTACAAAGTAAAATGTGAGATTTTTACTAATCACCAAAGTTTAAAGTACATATTTACATAGAAAGATTTGAATTAGAGGCAGAGGAGATAGATTGTGCTGATTAAAGGTTATGATCAAACTATTTAACATTAACATGGTAAGGGGAATCTAGTGGCATATATTTTGAATAGGAAGACTTTTGGAGTATCAATTGTTCTGCATACTTATTATAATCTTGCTTCTTATTCATGATATGGAATGGTTAGAGTTAGAAGTGGTTGCTCCTATTGATCATATTCTAATATCTGGCTGAGATGAATGGTTATTAAATCATCTCAATAAGAAAAAATTTAGGAAGCCCAGTAGTCAGATATAGAGTATTAAAGGCTGCTTGATCAAATTAAGTATACTAAGAAACCTAATTTATAGTTATCTTATTATAGAGTTATATTATATAATGATAGGTTATGGGCTCCTAGTTATGGAAATTTAAGCAAGAGATTTTTTATGAAGTACATTATCTAGGGTGTACAATACATCTGGGAAGAAGTAAAATGTATGGTAACATAAAAGGTATATTATGGTGTTCTGAACTAAAAAAAACATGTAGCAAATTTTATTTTAAAATATGAAGCCTATCAGTTAGTGAAAGACGAACATTAGTGACAAAGAAGTCTTCTGCAACTGTTACATATTCTAGAGTGGAAATGAGAAGATGTGATGATGGATTTTTCAATAAGATTCCCTTGATCAAGGTAGGGATCTGATGTTATTGGGGTTATGGTTGATTGTATAATGAAGTTTGTACATTTTATTTTCATATGAAAGGCTAATTTAGTGGGTAGATTGTCACAAGTATATGTACAAGATATTTTTTGACAAATGAAATACCATCGTTGATAATTTTTGATAGAGATGAGAAATTTATCTCGAGGGTGTGGAAAGGCATTTAGCAAAGTTTGGGCACTAAGTTACATTCTAGTACGAATTTTTATTTGTTGACTGAAGGAAAATCTAAGATAACTATTTAGCTATTGGAAGATCTTCTATGATTGTATGTCTAGATTTTGGTGGAAGTTTAGAGGATTATTCTTCCATCAATCAAATTCTCATACAACAATAATTTTTAGTCAAGCATTTATATGGCCCCTTACAAAGCTATATATGGTAGGAAGTGTAGAACCTCTCTATCTCAGAAAGAGGTGGGAGAGAGAAGTCTTATTTGGTCATCCTTACTTGATGATGCTACTAAAAAGATATGTCAGATCAAAGACAGATTAAAAATGGTGCAAGATAAGTAGAAATAGTATTATGATGCAAAATACCAAGTTATGAAATTTTAGGTTTGAATTTTTATATATGTTAAGATTAGACTAATGAAAGGCATAACCAAGTTTGAAAAAGAAGAAAAATTGAGTCCATGGTACATCAGACCATTTTAAATAATTTAAAGGATTGGAAAGCCTTCTTACTTGTAATAGTTGATAGAGAATATGTCTGATATTCATAACGTATTCCATATTTCATCTCTAAAAATATGAGTATTTGATTTTGAGAATCTAGTATTTGTAGACGAGGTTGAGGTACGAGCAAATTTGAGCTACAAAGAAGAAGTAAAAATGACTTTGGCATATGATGTTAGAAAATTATGAAATAAATAGATCCTAATAGTCAAGGTGTAGTAGAAGCACAAGATCAAAAGATAAACTGCTTGGGAGAAGAAGTCTGAGATGAGATAGTTGTATCCTAATTTATTTCTCTAATCTTGGTTTTTAAATGTTGAGGATAATATTTTTTTGTGAGGGGCATTTAAATCCCCAATGAAATATTGACATTTTTTTAATATTTACACCAATTATATTTGGATGTTTAAATCTATTCTAAAGGAGGTCCTTGAGGTCTATGTGCATGAATGAAAAACCTAAAATTTTTCCAATGTGATTCCCTCGATGTTAGGGTGGCGACGTAGTGGCATTGAGGTCTCAAATTTTTTTGATTTGGCATGACATCAATGCACAACCAATTAATCATATAAAACATTTGCATCCCAATGGGCTTATCCATTAGGCCTAGTCAATCTTAGTTGACCAAGTCAGTATAGGTTGACCTAATGCTCCATTTAGACTTCACTTTTGAATTCAACTCAACCGTGTGGTTAATTGACCCCTAAAGCATGGAAATTTGTTCATTAGGTCCATAAAAGCCTACCCAGCCCTTGGGCCCACTTGGTTTAGCCAAATTGGCTAACCCAAGTGAACCCAAAGTGATTTAATTAAGATAGTTTTTCTTTATATAAAATCTGCCCAAACCTATGTATACATCACCTTCCTATACATTACCTACACCAACCCCCCAGCAAGCCCAACCCATAACTAGCTTGGGTTTAGCCAAATTGACTAACCCAAGATTCTAAAATAATAATTTCATGAACCTTGTTACAACCCAGGCCTAATTAGGCCAAAGCTAATGCCAAGGTTTGCTTCCCTTGGACCTAAGTCTAATACCCCAAGATTTAAATAAAAATAATTATATCTTTTATATATTCTAATTAATCTACCTAGTCCACTAATTTTATTTTATGTTAATTAAACTAGTGAATGCATTAATATATCAATTGATTTACCAATATACAACACTAATCAAAATTTGTAAATGATGGGGGCGTATGATGTGATAAGATAATGGTGAGCTAATATAAAACTAGCTAGATTTAAAATTTTCTTAGATTTTATTTGATATAAAATTTAAAATAGCCCACTAATTTATGTAAGTATACATGCTGAATCATAAAATAAAGTGATAAAGTAGAGTGTCGATCTCTTGAGGAAGTGATCTACTGTACTGCAATAAAACTACCACTTCTTACTCCAAATGCATGAAAATAAGTAATCAAGTTGTTATAATTTTGATAAAATGTTTTTAACTGATGCATGTAAATAAATTATTTTTTCTAATGAGACTCTTAATTGTACATGTGGATTAAAACTTATATATCCCTACATCTTTGCCAAGTTTGTAGGGGTGAAAAGTGAAAGTTTGTCAGGGATGTTAAGCTCTTATAAACTAGCCCGAGGCTAATCAAGAGGGGTTGGGGGGGGGGGGGGGGGGGGGGGGGGGGGGGGGGTGAATTGGTGTTTAAAAAAAAACTCAATCAAAAACACAATCACAACCAAACAATTTCCACAAGAAATTTAAAGTGTATAAAATTGAATGCATAAATAGTACGAAAGAGCACACAAAATTTGTAGTGGTTCGACCAACTTGACCAAAGTCCACTCCTCAAAACCTCTCCTCCTAGCATTGCACTAAACTCAGTGACTCTCCTTTTACTCTCACAACAAGGCAGAGAAGCCTGTACAAACCTCCTTTTCACTAACACTGGTGAGGAAGAGAAGCCAACTCCTTTTACTTCCTCCTGAAGCAAGCAGAGAACCTGACTCCTTTCGCTTCCTCCTGAAGAAGATAGAGAACCTCAATCAATTGTTGAAGTAGACCACTCTTGAACCTCCAAGGAACAAGGGACGATGATAGGAGAAGATGACTCGGATCCTTACTTGGAGCAACTTTTGTGAAAACCTTCATAAACTCCCCCTCACAAGATCCTCTCTCTCCCTTGCTCTCCCTCTCTTCTTGGCTCTTTCAGGTCAAAAAAACAACAAAAGATATAAACTTGGGTAAAAAAGAGGTTTTATATAGAAGAGTTCCAAATTTTCTCTTAATTACAACAAATAGACATAATCGTCCAGGACGATCAGTACAAATTCAGCTTAATCAGTCAGGATGATATGGGATAGTCTGGATAATTAAGAGACTTATCTATTCTGATTGTCCAAGATGATAATACATCATCATATATGATTAGTTTAAAATCATTGAGTATCATCCAAAACATCATCCTGACTGTATTTCTAGACGATGGAAAACTAAATTGATCATCCAGGATGATTTCATGATCGTCCTGGACGATTAGTTCAAAATACTAAATATCGTCTAGAACACTGCCCTAATTGCATATCTGGACAATGGTAAAAATAATTGATCATCTAGGAAGATTTGAAATCATCCTAGATGATTAGTGAAAAATATTACACATCATCCAGAGAATCATTCTGGTCTTCCAGGAAGAAATTAAGGTTGATTTAACTGATCAAACTGGACTATCCTAAGATTGTCCAGGATAATATGATCGAGAAATAAAATCTTAATTACTTTTCTTAATTACCAAACTAATTTAAGCATAATTTCACTTCATAGTCTAGGACGATGTTCAAAAATTAAAACATGCCTAAAAGGATCTGGTGACTGATTCTTTCTGATTTTAGTCTATCATATAGGATAATGACACTACAAGAAAATAGGTAATTAGCGACCAACAAAATTGGTCGCTAAAAATGTTAATTTGGACGCTAAAGTAAATAGCGACAAAAAATATTTGGGTCGCTGATTTGTCGCAGTAGCCTCGTCGCTGAGGCTTTTAGCGACCAAAATTTTTTTTAGGTTGCTAAATTAGCGACCACTAATTAGCATTGGTCGCTAAAATTTGACATATTAGCGACCATTTTTTTCGACGCTAGTGAATATTTATTTGGATGCTATTTAATAGTTTTAATAGTTAATTTTATTTATTATATTTTCCCTATAGCGACCAAAATAAAAAATTGGTCGCAAAATGATCAATCAAAAAAATCACATGCCCCTTTAATTTCATATAATTTGGATATAAAATTTGTAATATTTAGTAAAATAAAATTATTATCCATTTATTATGCATTGGCTATAACAATTAAGACCAATACATCACTCCTTTATATTGCAATTAATTAAATAAATTACATAATAGAAAAAAATACAAATTTTATTAGCTTGAGGCAATAATAATAAAAAGCTTAAATCAAAAAAATTATATTTATTCATGAGTATCATTGTTAAGAATTTGCTAGGAGAAAATAAAAATTGCATTAATTCATATACTTTTGCAAATACATCAATCAATTAATACAAAAAATATAATCTCAAACATCATTAATCATACAATCTTAATGTTTATAAAATGATAACATCTAATTAACATAAAAATCTTTTATTAACTTTTATGTTAATAAATATAAAATTATAAAATTATTATTTTTCCCTCATATAAATTATATCAAAAATAAATTACAACATCAATCTATAATCATACTAACGGCAATCAATATCTTGTATTGTTGCAGTGTGGGATCCAAATCCAACTCCATATCCATCAATACACATTTCGGATGCAACGAACTTCAACTTGGAGTACAAGCAAGCAACCCCTACATAAAAAATTAATAAACAAAATTACCAGAATATTTCAATAATTTTGAAAAAAATCAAGGCAAAAATGTAGGAAACTTACATACTGCTTGACACCATGATGCAAGAATTCAAAAACCAATTGAGTTCTCAAAGAAGCAAGTTCATCTCCTCCTTTATAGCTGCAACTAACTGATTGTAAGCTACAATCCATGCAATCTTCATCTCTATGCTCGACATATGAGGAACATACTCTTTTATCGTCACCAGCATAGCAAAACTGGTAACATGTAAGCAGAAATAAAATATTAAACATTATAATGGATGAAGCTGCTCCAATGAAGATCTAGCACTGACCGTATAATAATAAAAATAACTAAAAAACCCTCCAAAAAATAGAAGCAAATATAGAAAAAAACCAATTAACATAACTACTGTCTAATTTGACGAGTTAAATTGAGTGTTGAAGCTGAATACCGCACAATGGCTCATTCTGCTTGCAAATGATGTGGGATCAACACTTATGCAGAAGAATTTGGCTTTCCTCTAACCCAACCTATAATCTGTAAGTGTGATAATTAGGTAGCTATCTACATTGCAAGCAATCATATATTCCATGAAACAAACAAATATATTGAAGTTGAGTTGTCACTTCATCTGGGATGTAAGTTCGCAAAGATCATCACTCCTCATAAATCAAGTAAAAAACAATTAACTGATATCTTTATCAAAACTCTGAGTACTCAAATTTTTTTCCAACCTTTGTAACAAGCTGTAACTTTTGATATATACACTCCAACTTAAGAGAAAATATTATAAAAGGAAAAATTTAAAAAAAAAATTAAAGGTTATATTTTTAGTAGGATATTCATGATATTCAACCTATCAATTTTTTTTTTGTTTGTACTCACCTTATATGGATATATGTATTTACACACCAACTTTCAGTCAATAATACATACGAATGTTTTCTATGTAAATAACTTTTAATTTTAATAGTTTGTTGCAATATTTAGAAAGACTGATTGACTGGTAATGATTAGACCAAGAACAAGGAATCATGCAAGAGATAACAAGAAATACAAAAAAACATTCAACATACCAGTAGAAGAGCTGATAGCATTGAGATTACAAATTGTGTCACATTGCTCTTGCTGAGATTGCCCATGCCTAACAAGATACTCAATCGGTTTCAGCGAATCAGAATTTTCATCAGGATGAGGGATAGCATTCAACTCTTCTTGGGTGAATTCTAGCTCTGCATCCCGTTCTATACGAAGAAGTTCTGACATATGATTAACGAAGTCCTCTATCTTGGCCTGCACTATTGTTGCTTTCTCTAGCTGCATTCCAAGACCACCATGCATATTTTTTTGCACCAGACATTTTTCGTACAGCAGCTCGATGCTGAGCTGCAAATACATTTTGTAATGCAAAAATTCTTTATTTGTGTGCTGTGTTTCACGGACAAGGAAGAAAAATGACAGATAAAAAGGTACACAAATAAGTAATTAAGATGCCCATTTATAAGTTATACCATACAAGAAAAAATAATTGGAAGCAAGGTGATTTTGAATTTACCCAAAACTGTTCTTATTTTCCTCTAAACCTCTCCAACTCCATGTGGCCTGTTTCAAAAATTGACTTAAATTTTCTATGGTGAAATTGTGATTTATTGTATGGAGATCATTTTCAAGGAATTCCAACTGAAGTTAAAGTATTCATGAAAGCTATTCCATCTTTGTGAAATTGTTAACATTAGAAAAAAATTTAGAAATATAAATAGCAAATAAAATTAAGAATTGAGTATCTTACTCTTTGTTCAAACCATAATGGAAATTGATCTTTTTGCTTTGTTGCCACATCTTGAATAAATGAATCTTCTTTTCTTAACTCATTCTCATGTTCACTGATACATAATTTTTATAAGATTTAATTATAGAGCAATATATTATTTGTAAATAAGTTTAATATTATTAGCAATTTAGTTAATTACGTACCTGAGGTATGGCTTTAACTCTTCACAATTGTTCAGAACATACCATCGAACCAAATTGTACTCACTCCAAGATAATGTAGTGAAATGTGGTTGACCAAAAAGATGAATTCTTCTAGAGAAAATTGAAAGTTGATTTTCATGCAAATGAACATCATCATTATATTCTTCATCTTGATTATTTTTACTCTTCATGCCACGGAGGTATCTAGAACAAAATGTTAATGCTTCATTAACAATATAAGCTTCTGCAATTGATCCTTCAGGGCGAGCTTTGTTCCTAACATTCCCTTTATGAACACTTAGATTTCTAGCATATAAACAAATTTTAATAAAAATTTATGCAAATAATGAATAAAATATATATAAAAAATAAATGTTACTAGTACAAGAAGTAACCTTTCAATTGGATACATCCACCTATACTGAACAGGTCCAGCAAGCCTAGCCTCACGCGGCAAATGAACAGCCAAGTGAACCATTATGTCAAAGAAAGCAGGTGGAAATATCATTTCAAACTGACAAATTGTATTAACGATCATATCTTCTAATTTCTCCAACACATCCAATCTCAATGTCTTAGCACATAATATCCTGAAAAATCTTGACAAATCACTTATAGCATTATGCACATCTTTATTTAAATATCCACGCAATCCTAAAGGAAGGATTCGTTGTAACAACACATGGCAATCATGACTTTTTAATCCCATAAGCTTGCCATTTCGAATATGTACTGATCTAGATATATTTGCTGCGTAACCGTCTGGAAACTTTATTGATCTAACAAAGTTGAGAAACCCTTCTATCTCTTTTGGAGTAAGTGTGTAAGAGGCTGGAGGTTTAAGAAACTTCTCACCTTGTTTTTGCAAATGTAGCTCATGCCTTATGCCCATATCTTGTAGATCCAAACGAGCTTTCTCTGTATCTTTTGTCTTTCCTTCTATATTTAATAAAGTCCCCAGAATGTTGTCACAAATATTCTTTTCAATGTGCATTACATCAAGATTATGACGTAACGTGAGACTTCTCCAATAAGGCAACTCAAAAAATACACTTTTTTTTGTCCAAGTTGATTCATGAAGAGTACGTTTTCTTTTTTTGCAGGTAGGATGCTTTCCAAACTTCAAATCCTTTAATGATTCCATTTCTGATAATATTTCATCTCCTGATAAAATTTGAGGTCTCACTCTAACTTCATGTTTTCCATTAAATTTTCTACTTTTCCTCTATTTATGCTCCTTAGGCAAGAAACGTCTGTGACCCATGTAACAAATTTTGTTTCGTAAATATTGTGAAGTAGTTTCATTATCACATATTGGGCAAGCTTTATAACCATGTACTTTATGACCCGACAATATACCATAAGCTGGAAAATCATTTATAGTCCATAGAAGAGCAGCATGCATTTGAAAGGTATTCTTACTAACAGAATCATAAGTTTTGATACCATTCACCCATAAGTCATTTAATTCTTCAATAAGGGGCTTTAAATACACATCTATTTCTTTTCCAGGAGCAACTGGACCAGGAATTAATAGTGTCATAAACATAAACTCAGAAGACATACAGTTCCAAGGAGGTAAATTATATGGTATAAGAATGACGGGCCACATGCTATAAGAAGTGCTCATATTACCAAAAGGATTGAATCCATCTGAAGCTAATGCAAGGCGTACATTACGAGAATCTTCTGCAAACCAAGGAAAGCTAATATCAAAATCCTTCCAAACTTTAGAATCAACAGGATGCCTTAATAAATTTTCATCCACAAACTGATTTTCCTTATGCCACCTCATTTCATAAGCAGTTTTTCTTGACATAAATAATCGTTGTAATCGAGATGTAATGGGAAAATAACGTAGAATTTTATGAGGAATTTTCTTTCCTTTTCCATCATTAACTTTCCATCTTGATTCCATGCACTCGGGGCATTCTTCTTTATCCTCATAATGTTTCCAAAATAAAGCACAATCATTTTTACAAGCATGAATCTTTTCACAGCCTAATCCGAGGTCTGATAAAATCTTCCTTGATTCATAATATGAAGATGGAAGTGTTTCACCCTTTGGCAAGATAGATTTTATGAATTCAAGGATCATGTTGAATGATTTATTTGTCCAACGATTAAGAACTTTAATGTGTAGTAACTTTACAAGAGCAGACAACATTGATAAATTTGAACCAGGGTATAAATCACGTTGTGCATCCTTCAGTAATTTATCAAATATATCTGTTTCATCTTTGTCGATAATATTATCACATTCCTCATCTGGTGAATTGTTTGGAGTAGAGTTCATAAAAGTTCCCCTGTGTATATCCTCTAAGATTTCTTGAATCTCATCAACCTGTTCATTTGTATTATTAAGATCATTCACATCTCTTCTGCCTAAATCTGCATCACTGAAAGCTTGAGCTGTTTCCCCATGACATGTCCACTCAATGTATGATGTTTGCATTCCATTAATTAATAAATGATTCTCTACGACACTATAAGTCTGAAAAAAAGACATTTGCACAGTATCGACATGGGCACCGAATCTTCTCCTTTTGAGGATTATTTTCGTGGGCAAATTTAATAAATGCAGTGACTCCATCTTTATATTGTTGCAAACGTCTGTCGTTGAGATTAATCCAACTTTTATCCATTGCTTTTGCCTGATAAAATTATGAAGAAAAAATAATTATTGCATGACTATTAATCTTATACCCCTTTTCAAAAATTATTTAAATTTAGGTAAATATTCGTAAATAATATGCTTCAAAACATTTCTCATTTGAGATTTTTTTTTGTGAAGACAATACAAAATTCAATGTTAATGGAAAGACATGAAGTTTGAAGAAAAAATTAAAAGTTCATTGCTATGAATGCTGATAATCTATGTATTGCATATAAAATTTTGATAATATAATAATATTTTGGGAATCAGTGTCAATTATCAAAAGGAAAAAGTCTATAAAAACAAACATCAAAATTTTAAATATTTTTATAATTAAAATCATTAACACTAATTTATCATCTAATGAAACAACTCTTAAGTTAAAGAATATAAAATAAAATGTCATATTCTCTTTTTAGTTTCTTGCTTATCCCTTTGTTTTTTTTTTATATCCATATTAACAATTAATATTATCAATATTTTAATTGCTATAGTTTCTTTTGATGATCCATTGATTACTTTACAGAAAGCACATTAGTTATGGCAATATTTGCATAACAAATATCAATTATGTCATACCAATAGGCTATGCTAAAGCCTCTGTGGCTGGTTATTCTATAATTTATTTGATGTATATTGTTTTTACTATAATTTTAGTTTTATTTTTATTTTTTTTCCTCTTTGGATATATTATATAATACATAACAGATTCAACTGAATAGAATTTATTTAAGCCTTAATTGAAGGAGCCTTATTAATTTAGAGGGTTGCAATAGAAGTAGTTAACGCTTCCATCTCCTTTATCATCCAAGCTATTTATTTATCTTTCTAACTTAACTAATCTAAAAGATCGCAAGTCAAATTAGAAACATACTCTTCATTATCACCATTTTCTTCTTCGCTATTCTCACTCTTTCTCATATTCATTTTCATTTTCTTCTTATATTTTTTATATAGATACACTCTCAGCGATTTCTTTATCTTACAAACTTTTTTCCACATTCTTTATAGCCTCTTATTCTTCATTTATCTAATACTCTCCATTAAGTGATCCATCATCTCTTTCATGGATTTCCATACTACATTGTGATGATCTACAGGCTTATATTCACTAACGATTGATGATTCCTCAATAGATTTTTTCATCCTTAATTTATTGTTTACTAAATGATTTTTATTGAAGACTAGTGCAGTTGATGTGGTAACCATTTTTAGATTCCAAACATTTTGTCCATAAGTTAATAAAATTGATTGCCTTTTTGATTTCGACCTCCTTCTATCAAGATGAGGAGATGAATCTTGACAATGCAATTTGTGGATCATCTCTGAATGGATGTCAATCCAAAGAACGACCAAGATCAGCAAGAGGGAATTTATTTAAACTTTGCACAGAGCATCTCTAAGATCATAAAAATTTTGAAATTAAAATAGGAAGAATGTTATTAGAAAAACCTGAGAAGGAGGAACCGGCGGAGGCGAGTTTGCGGTATTTTTCCGAAGAACTGTGAGTGAAGAAACTCATATCAACGCCGAGAATAAAAGAGGTCGTGGCCGTGAAAACCGTCGATTTGCAGTTGGCGATTGTAGTCGGCGCAGTTTGATGTCTTCGTCGCTAAGGATCGGAGGTATCTAGGGCAAATAGCGAAAAAAAAGAGAAGCTGCGTGCGTGAGACAGTCGATCGGGAGAGTATTTGGGTATAATGTATAATTTTATTTAAATAACTAATTGATAAAATTTAAATAATATATATTGTAATTTATTTCATCAATAAATTATTAAATTTATCATCATAAAAATATAAATATTAAATTAAATTAATTATTTTATTTATTAATTTGAATTTTAAAAATATTTCCGGGGGCGCTGCCCCCGAAAACCCCCGCAGGGGCGCTGCCCCTTGACCCCGCGACCTGACCGGGCAGGTCGAACCCCGTTAGGATGTGCTATCCTTTTGGACCCCTGATATATCTGCGAAGTATACGATTATGTATACAATTAAAAAGAATAACTAGTCACTACAATAACATGTATATATATGAGAAAAAGATTCTCTCGATTTTTAGCGACAAAATTAGCGGCCAAATTTTTTTTTTGGTGGCTAATACCAAACTTCTTATTATTTAGAGGCCTTACTAATTTTTGGTCGCTAAAAGATATCTTTAGCGACCAATTTATTTTTGTCTCTATTTTTTTGGTCGCTATTGACCCATTTTCTTGTAGTGTGATAATATTGTCCAGGATGATTTGATTAATTGTGGTTGCCTTAACAAGGAAGCTCTATTTAGGATTTTTATTTTTTATTGATCGTTCAGGATGATTTTGGATTGTCCTAGATGATGTGATAAAAAAATAAAAAACTCTAAAAAATAGACAAAAATTTTTCCCGTGTGTGTGTGTGCAAGGTTACTTAATATCAGGACATACTTTATTACAATTCACTCAAGAAAGGGTAAAAAATACTTAACAACATTTTATAGACTAACTCAGTCCTAATCTATCAAATATTGAGCTAGTTTTATTTGTAATTGGCCTTGTGAACTTGAAATATTAGTAGGCAAGATAGTCATAGAAAAATACAAGTATAAAAAATGTTCGCTATCATTAAAATTATAATCTATGAATCCAGATTCGTAACAATCTCCTCCTTTTTGATGATGGTAAATAAAAATAATTTAAACATTTTAATTGAAACATCATAAAAAATAATGTGAATCAAGAAGTTTAAATTTTACAAAAAAACATAACACTAAATAGAAAATAGTACAATGAAACATAAAACACTACCACTACTTTCCCATTTGACATCACAAAAAGGAGGAGGGAAAAAGAAAAAATAAGATGGAAACTAAAAAGAAACAAACTGCATCACATAAAAATAATAGTAAAAGATAAAAATAAAATAACGAACAAGACTATAAACACGACAAAAGGAACGAAAACCAATGTTTTTTTTATCAACGCACAAACATGATAAATTCTCCATGTGATTAAATTAAAAATTTGTAAGAATCAATGAGTTAACATCGTCCAAATTCAAAAAATGATGGAACAACCGATCCTGTTAGCCCTAGCTCAGACTTCTCATAGGGAAAATTATTTTTAGAAAATAAAGATCTAACTTAGAAAAATCAATTGGATAAGAAAGAAGAGATCCATTCAAAACTTGGTTCTAGAAAAATAACTTATAGAATAATATATCAAAGTAATTAGTCACAATCATGAATTTTAAGAACAAGCCCTTGAAAATATCAAGTGACACATGAATTCTTCTAAGATTTAAAGGTTTAAAAGAGAAGGAAGCTTGCTTTTTGTGGGCTCATTTTATACCTCATGTCAATTGATTGACACACTTTGCGTATCTTTTTATTTTTGATACACTTTGTGTATCTTTAAATTTTTTGGCGATCATTGTGCAACTTTTCAATTTTTCTTATTTATGAGCTCATTTTATGCCCTTGTCATATATATATATATATATATAAGCTAGATTCCTTTCAAAACTTTTAAATACTCTCAGTTGTGAGAATATCTTCCATATATTAGATAAAAAAAACTCATTCTCTAATATAAGGAAGAGTAAACCATAAAGTAGAATCAAATTCATATGATAAATGCAATGATAAGATTACAAAATATTGAAAGTGATTTAATGACTTTTAAATTTATTTATATAAGATAGATTATTGTAGCAAGATAGAAAAGTTCTCAATAGTAAAGTCTAATTGTTAATTTGAGAAAAACTTTTATCCAGAAAAAAATTACACCACTAAAAGAAGTTAAAGGAAGGGAAACAATCAACAGTGTTTCTTCCTTTAACTGATTTAGAGGTCAAATATTAACTACAAATTTTCAAAAATAAAAATAAGGTACAAAATAACATTTCAACATTGATCAAAAAAAGGGAAAAAGAAGTAAATTAAAACTATAGAAATCAAAACCCAAAAAAGAATGATAAAATAAATAAATCAAAACTAAAGTTAATAGAAAGAAAAGAAAACAACAAACAACAGATCGAAAAATAAAATTCTGAAATAAAAAAGCATCAAGTTCATGCATTTATGTCAATCACACCCAATCTAGTCCTTAAGATGTTGAATGTGTCGTGGGCATCCACTGTCCAGGTACCAAATGCCCTCACGAGGTCTTTTGTGAGAGCACTCCTACAAAATTATCAAACATCCCATTTAGGAACCTAAATAAGTTTGGGTCCCTTCTTATGGAAAAAAGAATACAATACATGCGTGTTATGCTGTGAATAATGAAATTTGGGTTTCTACACCCAATTTGTACTATGGTGAATAGTGCATGCGTGTGAATTTTATCCTAGCATGCCACATGAAAAATATCTAACACCAGGAAAAGGATTTACTAATCTATTCGGGTTATAGTGCCTCTTCCTAGGTTTCAAAACTTTTGGCTTTGGATCAGGTGTTAGTGTAGTCCTATTTTTCTCAAGTGCTTTTAATTCAGCTTTAAACATCGAGTTAGCACTTTCTAAAATAGCCTTATCAAACTTCAAGTAGTGCTCCATACTTTCAACTTCATCAATATATCTTTTAAAATTAATTTCAAATGCAGGGTAGAATGATTTCAATGAATTATACTCAATGATCAACTCAGAATGCTTTTTATTTAGCTTATCTAATTCATCAAATAATGACATGTGATTGCTATTAAGTGTAGAGTGGTCTTTAAATAAAATTTCATGCTCTTTCTGCAAATTTAAAAGTTTCAATTTCAAGATAGCATGTAATTTCTTAAGTTTCCAATATGATGCATGAATTTGTTCAGAAATTTCAAGTAATTGATTGTAGGTTAATTTATATACCTCTTCTTGGTCATATTGACCAAGATGATCATCCCCTATCAAACACAAGTTTATAGTCTCCTCCTCAGCTTCAATCTCACAGGAGTCAGATGCAAAATCCACCCAGAATGCCTTTTGAAACCGCTTCTTATCCTTGTCCTTCCTGAACTTGGGTTTCTCCTCACCCTTCTCCTTTCTTGGGTGAGTCTTAAGCGTAGGACAGTCAGCTTTAACATATCCTGACTTCTTGCATTCAAAACAAATCATATAGTTAGAACTTTTAAAATTTTTGCTACCCTTACCTTTATACCACTTTTGATGGTGCTTCTTCTTTTTCCTTAGAAATTTTATTAACTTTTTCATAGTTCATGAGTTATCTTCTTGAGGCATATAGTGAGGTGATAATTTGAGTAAATCTATTATACATGTCAGATATAGATTCAGTGGGTTTCATACAAAAAAGTTTATAGTCATGCAATAAAATATTCAATCTAGATTGCTTAATTTCATTTGTTCCTTCATAAGTAATACATAATTTATCTCATATTTTTTTACCAGTTGCATATGTTATGACACGCATATAATCTTCAAATTTTAAAGTATAAAAAAAAATAGTTCAAACACTTTGCATTAAGTTATGATAAATACTTATCATCAAAAGTCCATTTAGTAAAAAATAAATTTAGTTTTTATGAATCCCCGCTTGATACCACTTGAAAGTTCATCAAGGATGTTAAGCCCTTATAAACTAGCCTGAGGCTAACCAAGGGAGGGGGGTGAATTGATGTTTAAAAAAATTCTCAATTAAAAACACAATCATAACCAAACATTCACCACAAGAAATTTAAAATGCAATAAATTAAATGTGAAAAATAATAAGAAAGAACAAACAAAAAATTATAGTGGTTTGGTCAACTTGACCTACGTCCACTCCTCGGAGCCTCTCCTCTAGGTATTGCACTAAACTCAGTGACTGCCATTTTGCTCCCACAGTAAGGTGGAGAAGCCTGTACAAATATCCTTTCCATCATCACCGGTGAGACAGAGAACCTAACTCATTTTGCTTTCTTCTGAAGCAGGCAGAGAACCCGACTCCTTTTCCTTCCTCCTGAAGCAGGCATAGAACCTCAATCAATTGCTAAAGTAGACCTCTCTTGAACCTCCAAGGAACCAGGGATGATGATTGGAGATGATGACTCAGATCCTTGCTTGGAGCAACCTTTGTGGAACCGTTCACAAAGTCCCCATCACAGAATCCTCTCTCTCTCTCTCTTGCTCTCCCTCTCCTTTTAGCTCTTTCACGTAAAGACATTAGCAAAAGATACAATCTTGGGTAAACAAGAGGACTTATATAGAAGAGTTTCATATTTGCTCTTAATTACAACAAATCGACATAGTTGTTTAGAACGATCCCGTATAAATTCAGCTTAATCAACCAGGACGATCTTGGAGAGTCTTGATGATTACGAGACTTATTTATTCTGATCATCCAGGATGATAGTACATTGACATGTACAATTAGTTCAAAATTATTGAGTATTATCTACAACATCGCCCTAATTACATGTCTGGATGATGGAAAACTAAATTGATCATCTAAGATAATTTTACGATCATCCTAGATGATTGGTTCAAAATGTCAAATATTGTCCAAAACATCACCCTAATTGCATGTCTAGACGATGGTAAAAATAATTGATCTTCTAAGATGATTTGGGATCATCTTGGACGATTTGAGATTGTTGTGACTCGAGCTCACGAGTTTTATGTTTTTGATGATAACAAATATTTTTATATCTCATAGTATTTTTTATTCTATATTTATTTGTGTGTATACTAATATTTTAGTAATACCATGCAACATCAAACAAGAATAAGAGCTCAAGATTTGGTTGAATAATGTTATGTTGTAAAGGGTATGTATTTTTCATAGATATAATTTTGATTTCTTGAGTCAAGTCCAGTAAGGGAGTATGCTTGCTTGGTGACCATGCACATACACAATCAAGGGAGTGAGATCTACTCAAATCAAGAAGATTAAGTTTTGAACTAATCGTACTGGATGATTTTGGATCGTCCAGGATAATCCTTTATGATCTTGGAAAAGAGCCGCCAATGATAATTTAGGCAAAGATTTAAGTTAAAAATTTTGTTCTAATCGTCTCGGACAATCAGATCATCCTAGACAATAAATATAAATCATGCCTAATTTGATCATGTGATTAAAGGATTAATTATGGTAAAAATTTTCAATTCGATCATCCTAGACGATCTGTATATCGTACAGGATGATGTTGCTGACATACTTGATTTTCCAAAATCATTCAGGATGAAATACCATAATTTCTCTTCTAATCATCCCGGAAGATCCACAATATTATCTTGGATGATCGGTACAAATTTGTACTGATCGTCCTGGACTATCCTAATATCGTCTGGGACAATCAGGTCAAATTATGCATATCGTACTTGACGATCATGTGATTGTCCATGATAATTTTTGGCGCCAAAATTGAGTTTTTAGGATTTTTTGAAGCCCTTTTTTTAAGCGCATCATATGGGACCATCCTTAGATCGTCCTGTATGATATTTGGCACCGAAATGAGTTTTTAGGGTTTTTAGAAGAACTCTTTTTAGGCACATCGTACAGGACAATCTTGCGATTGTCCTGGACGATTTTTGCCGACATACTTTATTTTTAGGGTTTTTCAAAGACCTTTATTTAAGCTTTGTCAAGGAACTTGATATGTGTCTTTGGCAGCTATTGAGGCTTTGTTTCTTTTGGAGAAAACTTGAAGAGAGAGCTTGAAAGGGAGAGAGGAAAGGGTGGAGTTTGAGAGAGGGAGAAAATCCTTGGAGGTGGTTTCAAGGGAGTGTGGAGGGGGTTTCACACGGTTGCTCCGGCAAGCTTGCGCCTTAGTACCATCGGATTTAAGGCACATCCTCAGGGAAGTTTTAGGAGGAAGAAGATCTTTTTGGTGTCAAAGGATCTGGCTACTCCCGCACTGGGGAAGGTGGAAGTGATTTTGTAAGGGCTTCTCCGTCTAGCTGTGGGGGATAAAGGAGAGACACTGAGTTTAGTGCAATACTCGGAGGATGCCTCCGAGAAATGGACGTATGTCAAGGTTTGATTAAACCACTATAAATCTGGTGTGTTCTTTCCTTTATTATTTCTGCATTTAATTTCTACACTTAGATTTTCTTTGTGATGAATTTTGGTTTGGTTTGAGTTTTTGTTTTGATTGAAAGATTTTTAAAATATCAATTCAACCCCCTCTTAGTTAGCCTCAGGACTTGTTCATATGGGCTTGACATCCCTAACAAACTTCCAGGGATTATCCCGGACAATTAGTACAAAATAATACACATCATCTAGAGCCTCATTCTAGTCATCCAAGAGGAAACTAAGGTTTATTTAACTGATCATACAAGATGATCATGAGATCATCTAGGATGATATGATCAAGAAATCAAACCTTAATTACTTTCTTTAATTACCAATCTAATTTAGGCATAATTTTACACTTTATCATCCATGACGATGTCCTTGATGATGTCCAAAAATTAAAACATGTCTAAAGGATTTGGAGGTTGATTCTTTCTGATTTGAGTCTATCATCTAGAATGATGATAATATCATCCAGGATGATTTGATTAATTGCGTTGCCTTAACCAAGATGCCCTAATTAGGGTTTTTATTTTTTACTGATCGTCCAGAATAATTTTGGATTGTCCCAAACAATGTGTCAAAAAACAAAAAACTCTAAAAATAGATAGAATTTTTCCCTAAGTGTGTATGCAAGGTTACTTAGCATCAGAAACCACTTTGTTACAATTGACTCAAGAAAAGTTAAAAAATACTTCATGATAGTTTACAGTGACTAAATCCTAATTTACCCAATCTTGAGCTAGCTTGATTTGCAATTGGCCTTGTGGATCTGAAACGATTATAGGTAAGACAGTCATAGAAAAATAGAAGTGTTAGGAATATTTGCTATCATCAAAATTATAATTCATGAATCTAGATTTGTGAGAAAAAGAATGATTATTATTCTCCCGATAGTTTTACTATCTCTATAAAACTTGGAATATTCAAACATCCTATATCTAGGCATGCCAATATTTTATTTCAATATTTCTAATTATTCTTGTATTCCTCCATTGATGCTATAAGGCAGATTACATTTTAGCTACACACAGGACAATTTTATAAATTAAATTAAGAATGGGAGATGTTAAAAATTTCATTATTTTCATTAAAGAATAAGAGTAATTAGTACTTAATATGCTCTTTACATAATTAGCTCAAAATAGAAGATATAGCCTGACATGAAATAAATAATTAGCAAACTCATATTCTTTTTATTCATAGAAGAATAAATGATAAGAGAGTAAGAAGTTTATCACCAGAATGGATCTAAGTATTTTGTTTACACTCCTTCTTCCTTTACTTACATAATTTCTTGTAGAAACACAGGTTCGTTCCTCTAAAAATTGTATCTTGCACTTTCTTAGCCCTTGGACTTTACTCTAATGGGGCACTAAGGAAATACATTTAAAAAGTACTAAATTACACTCAGGGAACTAATATCGACAAATAATAGAATTGACTTATATTTATAGTAAGTATAGGATAATACTTAAGTGCCACAAAGCTTGACGGGGTCGTGCTATGGTGGTGGAAATTGAACTAGCAACTAAGCATTGTGATGTTGGCTTCGCTATGATGATGGGTGATTTGGTAGTATTATAACCTTAATTTGAGCATTTCTTCGCAAAGTTGTTGTGGCTTGTATCAGTTATAATCACTCCACCATGGTTCTGTAGAATGTGAGTACTACAATGCTTCAAATCACTTTCTGATGCCTTGGCCTGAAAAGGCTAACACTCCTACATTGATTTTTCCATAGACACATATTGTTGTAGTGCTAATTTTTGGGCACAACGGAACTGAAATTTATTACACCATAGAACTGACATCTATTACACAATGGTGCTTACAAAAAATTAAGGTTGGCTCCAACACATTGAAATAGGAGCTATGGCATGGATCAATAAGGTGTTGTGGCATTAAACTTGTCGGCACTGTGGCACTTCCTGACATTTATAAATTTAGCTTTTCACTACATAATTCTTGTACCAAAAAAAAAAAAAAAAACTAAAGTAACATATTTTTACTACATTTAACATAAAAAAATAGTATATAATTTATATTTATCAAGTTTTCTCCAACTTAAACACTTGCTCTCAAGCAATACTTACATTCACTGCTTGATCATCTTAATAACCAAAGTAAAATTTGATAATTAAAAATTACTAAAATATATGATAATATGCAATATCTAAAAGTAATTTGGAATGAAAAAGTTATAAATCAAATTTGAAAAAAGACATAAAATTTATCTCAATCAATTTTTCTTATTATTGCTTATTTTTGAATTTATCGACTATATTTGGAAATATAAGATTGACTTCAAAATATAAAATGAATAATATGGTCAAGAGATTAGCTACTCATAGTTTAACTAGGGAGTTCATAAGTGCACTATTACATATGTTAGATTATTTATTTTATCCTTTTTAGTTGAATAGTATGATACAATTAAAATCAAGCTACAACTGATATCAATTTTTGAATGTACTTATATTTTGCACAATGAACTATTTTCTTTTTTCCTTTTTTTTTTGTATTTTTTATTTTCTTTTTATTTATTTATTTTGTGAAGTACATACTTAATGGTTTTTAATATTAGTTTTTTCTTTTCTTCCCTTGTAATCCTTTTGAATTAATGTAAATATTCAATAAAATTTCTAGTGATGGTTTTAAGTTTAATTATGATTTTATTGATTTAAGCTACTTAAATTTAAACCCAAAATTTATTTTTAGTAGAAATTTACAAGAGTGTGTAAATGTTCACTTCTATCATCTATATTATATAGCCTTTGGCGAGCAGGTGCTATCGCATTCAGGGTTTCTACTATTGAACTCACATCTTTCTTGAAGCTTGTCACTATTCGAGTGGTTTTACTAGTTTTTTTATTTCATTTACATTCCTAAGGCCTATCGACCTTAGGTTTTCTATGCTCTTTCTGGATGGTGTCAATCCCATCATTTCCCTCGCCAAATCCCTGTAGTAATCCTCCGTCTGCATAGGATGCTCCAAAGGTTGGATTCTTTGATAGGAATGGTATAATTTCTTCCCCTAAATCTTGCTCCTTTCGTGATGTAGTTTTGGGTGGCTCTTCATTGAAAGAATCATCTTTTTCATTTTTGAAAGCTAATATTAAAGGTTTTTATAGCTTTATTGATTTATGATGATGATATTGTGAAATTAGCTTCTCCGTATTAATTTACCTTGGTTGGGAAGTTCTCGATTTGGAAACCTAATATAGCTACTATATAGTTTTTCTTTGGAAATTTAAAGCCCACTTTTCTAAAGCCCTGTGTGTTTTTTTTTTCAATCAGTTTATTGGATCCTAGATATATTTCTATTTAGTTATCTAATGACTTAGATCACAGTCGTGAGTTTTGTATGAGGTCTTACTATATAAACAACTATTAAATGAATTTTTTAAAATGGACTCCCTATTTTGATATCAAGGAAGAATCCCCAATAGTTCCTATATCGATTTAATTTCCTAATCTTCGCTTACATTTTTTCAATCCCTATGTTTTACATGCTTTGGATGGTTTCATTTTTGGTAGGCCTTTATAATCGGACCAATCTACTACTTCTCGATCAAAACCTTCTATGGCTCAAATATTATTGGAAATGGATATCACCAAGAAACATTCGAAAGATATTTGGCTTGGTTCCAAAAAGCTTAACTTTTTACAGAAAGTGGAATTTGAAAATGTTCCTAATTTTTTTTCTCATTGCAAGGCTTATGGGCATTTGATTAATGAATGCTTTGTGGTCCATCCTCAGTTTAAAACAACCAATAAAAGTTTCAAAACTAATGTGGAATTGAATATTGCTAAACCTGCTGATAAGGGAACTCAAAATTTGAATCACGGCGATTCTCATAATGTGGATATTGTTGAACCTAAGACTTGTGGTGATGACATAGAGAATTTTCTTCTAAGAAATCTATTATGGAATCAGAACATAAATAAGGGCAATATTAAATCTAACAAACTTGATAATATCATTGAAGATATATAAGGTATTGATTTAATTAATTTGGTAGTGACTTTGTTGGGGGGAACTTGCCAAGAGGTTCATAATCATGCTACAATTCATGTTCTTAACTGTTAATGATAAGGAGATTAATAATATGGTTAAGGGTGGAGGGCTATAGGCTAATTGTATTTTTAACCAAATTAATGAGGGCAAGGACAACATTAATTCAGATCATTTAAAATTCAATTAAGATATATTGGTTTAAGGGATAATGCTTTGGAAGATGGGGAATTTGTTTCTCATAACACTAATGCTTTTATGGATACCTTGGAAGGCAATACTAATACCTATTTATCATTTCCAAGTGGTAATGCTGAGAGCATTGAGGTAGGTTTTCAAAAGTTTTCTAAGAAGAAAAGAAAGACTAGTAAGAACCTAGTTGGTTGGACCCCAAGGGTCACTCGTGCTTCAAATGTTTCATCTTCTTCTAATGGTTATTGATTTTGTGTGGAATATTAGGGGTGTGGGATCTTCTTTGTCTAAGGATAAGGTGAGGAATTTATGAAGGGTTCACAATATCAATTTTCTTGTTTTACTTGAGCCTTTAGTTTCTTCTACAAAGCTTGATTTGGTTTGTATTAAACTAGGTTTTGATAAGGCTTTTGGAAACTGCTCTAATAAAATTTAGATTTTTTTTAGAAGCACTTCATCTACTTAGATATTATTATGGATCATCCTCAAACTATGCATACTAATGTTAATTTTCTTCATTTTACTTGTTATGTGTCTTTTTTCTATGCATCATATTCTAGATTTCAAAGGAAGTCCCTTTAGAATCAACTCTAGATTTGTCTTCTAACTTCAAGGCACCTTGGAAGGTGGGTGGTGATTTTAATATTATTTCCAATGCTTCTGAAAGAATTAAAGGTAACTCCCCTAATTTTCAAGTATGGAAGACTTTAATAATATGATTATGAGTTGTTATTTATATGATATAGATTTTTCTGGGAATGTTTTTACTTGGAACAAAGGTACCATGTGGCAAAAACTCAATTGTTTTCTTTTTAATGATGCATGGATTGCTTATTACCAAATGTCTCATGTTGAGCATTTAACCATAACTCTTTCTGACCATTCTCCTTTATTATTAAGTATTTCTTTGAACAATAGAAATATTTATCAACCTTTTAGATTTAAAAATATGTGGCTCCTTGATGATTCTTTTTTTGAGTATTTATAAGGTAAGTGTCATGCTCCTCTTTTTCCTTGGATAATGTTGGGGGTATGTCCAGATTATGGTTTAAACTCAAGGGACTTAAGCAAAAGTTGAATTGGTGGAAGAAATACATTTTAAGAATATCTTCAACAACATATTGCAAGCTGAGAATAATGTTGATATTGTTGTGATAAAATTTATATGCATGATTCTTCTTTTGAGAGTTTATCAGCTCTCAATGAAGCTAAGATAATTTTGTTTAATCTCTAAGAGAATAAGAAGCCTTTCTAAAACAAAAGACCTCTTCTAAATTTCCAGTGGAGGGAGATTGAAATACTAAATTTTTCATAATATTACCAACCACAATAGGGTGGTTAGTCATATTTATAATATCACTACACCTAATGGTTCTTCTATTAATGGTCCCTCTTTAATTTATGATTATGGCTTTAATTGTTTTAAGGATTTTTCCAATAAAAATTTTTGTTCTAATCTGAATCTTGATTTCTCTTTGATTCCTAATATTATTTTCGAGGAAGATAATATGCTTCTTACTAAAGTTCCTTTGGAAGAAGAAATTTGGCTGACTATTAAAGATATGAATTCTGACTCTGTGGCTAGCCCTGATGGGTTCACTAATAAATTTTTTTAGAATGCTTGGCATATTATAAAAGGTGATTTAGTGAATGCGGTTGTGGATTTTTTTTTGGGTAATCCTTATCATAAAATTTTTACTTATATTTTTATTACTTTAGTTCCTAAGCATAATGTCGTTAACTTTTGGAATGACTTTCGTCCTATTAGTTTTTGTTCATTTTTAAATAATTTTAATGCTAAGTTACTTATGGGAATGCTTTCTTTATTTCTTTCTAAATTATTTTGATGGAACAAACTAGTTTTGTCAAAGGCCGTTCTATTTTTCATAATGTTCTTCTTACTTAAGAATTAGTTCATGATTGGGAGGCTAAAATTTATGGTAGGAATATTATTTTTAAAGTTGATATCACCAAAGCTTATGACAATTTGAATTTGGTTTTTCTTTAGAAATTGTTAAATCTTCTTTGTTTTAATATGATTGTTGAATTCTAGTGAGACAGTGTCAAATTTTCTAATGAGAGAGTGCAATTTTTAAAAATCTATTTCCCTCAATTTTGGCCATCATTATGGCGGCGGATGGTCGCCGTCTATCCACCGGTGGTTCCAATACTACTCCAAAAGGAGAGTTTAGTCCTCATGTTGGTGTTTCAAAGGGCTATCCTCGTTCTGATTTCAGGACTTGTCTTTGTTTTACAACGGATATTTTCAATGGCGCTCCTGGTGTTTCTTCATCAAAGGAGGTCCATAATAGTTTTTTCAAGGGTAAACCCCTTGTTATTAATGAAGGAGGTTCAACTATGTTAAAGAAAATTGTCGATAAGGTTGAAAAAGGTAAAGAAGTGGTTATTGCGAATGATTTTAAGAGCCCAAGAAGTTTTGGCCTGTTGCAACTTAGTTTTCATAACTATATTTTCATATCATGTGTGTTTTTGATAATTCAAAATATTATTATTTTGATTATTATTTGTCCTAAAATATATTGGATATATTATTTTTGTTGTTTGTGTGTACTAATATTTTAGTAAAATCATACTTTAGACTGTTGAAGACTTCAAGTCAGAAATATTTAGGGTTCATTATAATTGGAGTCTATAATTTAATACTTTTAATTGAGTCTGAGATAGTGTGATTATAATTGAGTATTTGTGGACACACAGACTGCAGAAGTGTTAAAAATTTGTATTTTTTTTAAAACCAATTATACTATATTATTTTGTACAGGACTATTGGTTCAGTTATTTCATCCAATATGTAGTTAATTAAAGCATGGACAAGAAAATTTTTCTGAGTACTACTTGTACTGTACGAAGTTGACTTTGTACAGATGATGTCCAGAGTACAAAAATGATGCAAATATTTTTGTCCATACGAACATGTAAAATTTTTCAACTGTTCATCCGAGCCAATCTAGAGTTCGTAAAAATGACGTCCAAAGTACAAAAATGTTGGGAAAATTTTCTTTCATTACAAATAAGTAGATTTTTTGAACTATTTTTTCAGGACAATCTGATATCATACAGATGACGTCCAGAGTACAAAATTATGGGGAACATTTTTGTCCATAAGAATAGGAACTTTTTTTGTAACTGTTCGTACCATACAATATATATATATCACCAAAGCTTATGACAATTTGAATTTGGTTTTTCTTTAGAAATTGTTAAATCTTCTTTGTTTTAATATGATTGTTGAATTCTAGTGAGAGAGTGTCAAATTTTCTAGTGAGAGAGTGCAATTTTTAAAAATCTATTTCCCTCAATTTTGGCCATCATTATGGCGGCGGATGGTCGCCGTCTATCCACCGGTGGTTCCAATACTACTCCAAAAGGAGAGTTTAGTCCTCATGTTGGTGTTTCAAAGGGCTATCCTCGTTCTAATTTCAGGACTTGTCTTTGTTCTACAACGGATATTTTCAATGGCGCTCCTGGTGTTTCTTCATCAAAGGAGGTCCATAATAGTTTTTTCAAGGCTAAACCCCTTGTTATTAATGAAGGAGGTTCAACTATGTTAAAGAAAATTGTCTATAAGGTTGAAAAAGGTAAAGAAGTGGTTATTGCGAATGATTTTAAGAGCCCAAAAGGTTTTGGCCTATTGCAACTTAGTTTTCATTACTATATTTTCATATCATGTGTGTTTTTGATAATTCAAAATATTATTATTTTGATTATTATTTGTCCTAAAATATATTGGATATATTATTTTTGTTGTTTGTGTGTACTAATATTTTAGTAAAATCATACTTTAGACTGTTGAAGACTTCAAGTCAGAATAATTTAGGGTTCATTATAATTGGAGTCTATAATTTTATACTTTTAATTGAGTCTGAGATAGTGGGATTATAATTGAGTATCTGTGGACACACAGACTGCAGAAGTGTTAAAAATTTGTATTTTTTTTAAAACCAATTATACTATATGATTTTGTACAGGACTATTGGTTCAGTTATTTCATCCAATATGTAGTTAATTAAAGCATGGACAAGAAAATTTTTCTGAGTACTATTTGTACTATACGAAGTTGAATTTGTACAGATGATGTCCAGAGTACAAAAATGATGCAAATATTTTTGTCCATACGAACTTGTAAAATTTTTCAACTGTTCATCCGAGCCAATCTAGAGTTCGTAAAGATGACGTCCAAAGTACAAAAATGTTGGGAGAATTTTCTTTCATTACAAATAAGTAGATTTTTTGAACTATTTTTTCAGGACAATCTGATATCATACAGATGACGTCCAGAGTACAAAATTATGGGGAACATTTTTGTCCATATGAATAGGAACTTTTTTGTAACTGTTCATACCATACAATATATATATATATATATATATATATATATATATATATATATATATATATATATATATATATATATATATATATATATATATATATATATATATATATATATATATATATATATATATATATATATATATATATATATATATATATATATATATATATATATCATACTGTACGATATACTTATATGAAAATAGTTCGTACAATATCATACGATCAAATTTTGAACTGTTCATCCAGGATGATTATCAATCGTAATGTATGATCGTAGATGCTAAAAATTGAAATTCTTAATTTTCTAGATGGTTTTTCTTGTCTTTTATATAAAAAGTCTTTAGAAACTGACTTGGAAAAATTTGGTCTTTATGATTTTTTAGAGAGCAAGTGAAAGGGTAGTTTGAGGGGGTATTTGAGAGAGTTCTAGCAAGTGAAGTGTGAAGAATTCACAAGTTTACTCAAAGGTGAGAATCTCTTTTATTTTTATGTCAATTCTCTTACTTTTTCTTTCTAGTTGCTCGAGAGAAGATCTTTGGAGAAGATCTAGTACTCTGTCGACCCTTAGAGGGTATGAAAGGATGAATATACTCTACCGACACTTGGAGGGTGTGAAAGGATGACGGTATTTTACTGGTGAAAGTGCTCAGATGACACTAGAAAGTGCTCTGATACCACTTGAAAGTTTGTTAGGGATGTTAAGCCCTATAGAACTAGCACAAGACTAATTAAGAGAGAGGTGAATTGGTTGTTAAAGATCTTTTAAAAACAAAACTACAAACCAAAAACACCACAAGAAATCAACGATGCGGAAATTAAATGCGGAAGCAATAATAAGAAAAGAACACACCGGATTTATAGTGGTTCGGTCAAACCTTGACTTACGTCCACTTATTGGAGGCACCCTCCAAGTATTGCACTAAAATAAGTGTCTCTCCTTTAGCCCCCACAGCTAGGCGGAGAAGCCCTTACAAAATCACTTCCACCTTCCCTAGTGCGGAGGAGTCACCGGGTCCTTTGACACCAAAGTGAACTTCTTCTTTGGTGAACTTCCCTCGAGACAAGCCTTGAATCCGACGGTATTAAGATGCAAGCCTGCCAGAGCAACCGTGTGGAATCCCCCTCCACACTCCCTTGAGTCCCCCCTCACAGGATCTTCTCCCTCTCTCAGACTTCACCCATTCCTAACTCCCTTTCAAGCTTTCTCTTCATGTTTCCCCCACAAGAACGAAGCTACAATGGCTGTCAAAGGCATTTACAAAGTGTCATGTCATAGCTTAAATAGAAGAGCTAAAAACGAGCTCATTAATGCAAGTTGTCGACTTTATCGTCCAGGACGATAAACATATCGTCCTGGCCGATTAGTTCAAATATGAGGAAAATTGTTCTGAATATCGCCCTGAAATGAAGCTGGCCGATGTCTAATCGGCCCGGACGAAATCACCATTAATTGCTTTCCAAAATTGCCAGAGAAATTTTGGAAAAATTATCCTGGATCATCTTGGCCAATATTTTATAGTCCAGGCCGATCCACTAGGCCGATATCCAAAAATAAGAATTTCTTAAGTAGATCTGGTGGCAGATTCTTTCTGAATTAAGCCTATCATCCTGGCCGATAAAAAATTGTTTAGGATGATGTGTTTTTCATAATGACGGCTGCTTTAATGAGGATGCCCTAATTAGGGTTTCTGCTTTTAAACAGATTATCCTGGCCAATATAAATATCGTCCAGGACGATGTTACCAAAAATAAGAAACTCTAGGGAACAGTCAGAAACTCTTATACGTTACAAAGCATCAGTAGCCACAACAAATATAATAGACTCAAGAAAGAAAAAAGTGTACAAACTGACTCAGACCTTGTCTACCCAATCTTGAGTTGGTTCCAAATTGCAGTCCGATCATGTGAACCTGAAATGTCAGTACATAAGGCAGTCGTAGAGAAATAAAAATTTTTGCTATCATCAAAATTATAAACCATTGATCCGCAACAATCTCCCCCTTTTTGATGATGGAAAATAATTCAATTTTGAATTTTCAAAAAAAGTAATTTCTCCTAATCTCCCCCTCACTAGAATAAACCCTTTCAAAAAATTTTTGAAAAGAAAAGAAAAATGATACAAATTCAACAGTACGTTATCCCCTTTGACATTATCAAAAAGAGAGGAGGCACAAACAAAAAAATAAAACAAACAAAAGACAAAAATGTTCCCTGATCTAGTGAAAAAAAATCTTAAAATGAGAAAGTTACCTCTTGGTTTTAATCAAAAACTTAGTAGAATTGGATTTGATAACACATAGCCCAGAAAAGGTTAAAAATTCAGAATTTGATAATCCAAACTCAAGTTCTTTAAAAAGGTTCAAAAACTTTTTAATTTAATATCTAAATTAAGGAATAAATTAGAAAAAGAAACACTAATTTTTCAAAACTCCTTTCATAAAATATATCTAATAGAAGATTAATGCACGAATTATTGAATCAGGAATCATGTTTTTCAAAATCAAGTATCGAAAGTATCAAGGATTTTCTTAAGCTTTTAAGAAGTACAAGAATGGTAAGCATTAAACTTTGTGGGCTCATTTTATGCCCTTGACAATTGGTTGGCGCACTGCACATCTTTTGATTTTTGATACATTTTTATGTATATTTTTCAATTTGACGTCATTGCGCATCTTTTATTATTGGCATCATTGGCCAATTTTTTTTTTTTAATATGCTACCTTTCTGAAGTCTTAAAAAGAAAAAGTAAACCCATCATATTGATAAAGTAAATTCTTGATTAAGAAAATTATGAGTTAGATTCAACAACTTGCAAAAGATCCCTATGTGATAAATAAAATGTATGGAGAAAAAAAATTTAGTTTCAAAGACTAATTTAAAAGATGAAAAAGATTTTAAATCAAAAGTAGAATAACCTCTTTTAGGAAATAGAGATTGAGAGTAAAAAACATGAGTTTCCTTCCTTTGACTGTTTTAGAGAAGTCAAACACAACTTACCAAAGATTTCAAGAAAAAAGAAGTAGATTTTTCATTTTTAGAAAAGTGAATGTGTGTGTTGATCAGAGAAAAACTTTCACGAAATAAGAAAAAAAAATCAAGGAATAAACAAAAATGAAAAAAAAAAACACAAAATAAAAACGAAAACATAAAATAAAAATACAACACAAAAACACGAAAGGCTTTTAACCATTATCTCTCTCCTGGTCCGATGCTTCAGAAACCAAATCTGCCCATGAGATTTTTTGCCTTTCATTATTTCCCCAGTTTAAATTTTGTTTTGCCTTGCACTTTTCTTTCGTAGGAAGAATTTTTAAATTAGGGCACTGATTTTTCATATGTCCAGGCTTCCTGCATCAAAAATAAATAATGTCAGAAGAAATATGGACATCCTTACCACTTTTACCTTTTTTCCACTTTTGCTTATGCTTTGGTGAGCTTTGTGATTGCTTAATAAGTCATTGCATTTGTCACCAACTATGCTATCTCTTTCTATATCTTCAACTTTTAAAACAATCGTTTCACCTTCATCCAAAAGTCATTGACCAAAACCTTGCTCGTAGGCAATGAGTGAGCCAATTAAATTATCAATAGAATAATCATTCAAATCTTTTGATTCACAAATAGCAACTACTTTGGCATTAAACTTATCCAATAGACAACGAAGAATTTTGTTAACTTTTTCAAAATTTGAAAATTCTTTTCCTAAAGCATGCAATGAGTTTACAATTTGAATGAATATGGTATACATGTCTAAGATTATTTCAAAAGGTTTCATGGAAAACAGTTCAAAATCATGCATTAACATATTCAACTTGGATTGCTTGATTTCATTCGTGCCTTCATATATTGTATGTAGTTTATCCCAAACTTCCTTACCAGTAGTGTAAGTGGATATTAACATAAAATCTTCAGAATTTAAAGGACAAAAAAAGCAATTTAAAGATTTTGCATTCAGTTGAGCATTCAGTTGTGAAAGTTCGTTTAGGGATGTTAAGCCCTTAGGAACTTAGTCCCAAGCTAACCAAGAGGGAGGGTGAATTGGTATTTTAAAATTTCTTTTCACAAAGAATAAAAATTGCATAAACCAAAATCACAACACAAAAATAAATGCGGAATTAAAAGTGCGGAAGCAAAAATAAGAACACAGAAATTTATAGTGGTTCGGTCAACTCGACCTACGTCCACTCTTTGGAGGCACCCTCCAAGTATTGAACTACAAAAAAGTGACTCTCCTTTAGCCCCCATGGCTAGGCGGAGAAGCCCTCACAAGAACCTCCTTTTTGCCACCCCGGCAAGGTAGAGAACCTACCTCATTTTGCTTCTTCCAGAAGCTAACTCCTTACCTCTACCGACCCTTCCACGATCGAGAAACTCTAGACAAAGAAGAAGCAGAGCGATCCTTGAAGCAACCCTTGTGAATCCCCTCATAAGCTCCCCCTCACAAGATCCTCTCTCTCTCCCTCTCTCTCTTTCTCTCCTCAAGGTCTTCTCAGGTCAAGGCAGCAGCCAAAGGTCCTAAAAAATGTAGAATAAGAACTCTTAAATAGAAGAGCTTCAAAGGAGCTCATTAATTATAAGTTGTCGACTTTATCGTCCAGGCCGATAAGTACAAAACTCAGAAGATCAGCCAGAGCATCTTCTTGGATGCAAAGCTGGCCGATTGAAAATTGGCTTGATCATCCAGGCCGATCTCATGATCGTCCTAGCCGATCAGTTCAAATCATGGAAAAATCATCCTGACAATAGCCCTGGATACGAGCTGGCCGATATTTATCGTCTTGAAGTAACTTAAGGTTTTTGACTGGATCGTCCTGGCCGATCCTGCAATCGTCTAGGAAGATATGATCGTATCAATCATCCTTAATTACTCCCTTGATTTCCTAATCAATTAAGGCATAATTTTTGAATGTCGTCCAGGCCGATCAATGATCGTCCTGGCTGATAATTTAAAAAAATAGTATACCTTAATTATCTATGGCGGCAACTTCTTTCTATTTTGAGCTTATAGTCCTGGCCGATACACGTATCGTCCAGGCCGATATGTTAATGTCGGCTGCCTTAATTAAGAATCCTGATTAGAGTCTCTATTTTGAACTCGATCGTTCAGGACGATCCAAGGGATCGGCCTGGCCGATGTGAGCAAAACAGAGATTCTAAATCTCTCAAGTGTATGTGTGTAGGGTTACTTAGCATCAGTCTCTTTGACCATTACAAGTAGACTCAAAAGTGAAAAATAAAAGTACAGACTGACTCAACCCTAAACCTACGCAATCCTGAACTGGCTTCGTCTTGATCGTCCGATCTTCGATTCTTGAAAATTTAGAAGCAACAAACAGTCCAAGAGAAATAGTGTTTGTCAATTATCAAAACATAAGCCATGAAAATAGATTTGCAACAAGTTGTTCTTCCTTATTCCATTGATTAAAAGGAATATCAGTTTTAACTCCATTAACAATACGTGACGGTGATGAATAACCCGTTAAAATCATACGCCACATGCGAAAATAAATCGATTGCAAGAACATAGACATGCGAGTTTTCCAAAAAAATCAAATGACACATTTTCAAATAAAGGAGGTTTGGTGATTGAATAACCTTTCGCAACATTACGATTAGCCATGGATCGAAAATTCAAAAGCTTTTAAAAACTTATTTATGAAAATGGCTCTGATGGCACTAAAAAGTGCTATGAGACCACTTGAAAGAGCTCAGATAACACTAGAAAGTGCTCTTATACTACTTGAAAGTTTGTTAGGAATGTTAAGCCCTATAGAACTGGCCCAAGGCTAATTAAGAGAGAGGTGAATTGGTTGTTAAAGATCTTTTAAAAATAAAACTACATACCAAAATACCACAAGAAATCAACGATGCGGAAATTAAATGCGGAAGCAATAATAAGAAAAGAACACACCGGATTTATAGTGGTTTGGTCAAACCTTAACCTACATCCACTCCTTGGAGGCACCCTCCAAGTATTGCACTAAAACAAGTGTCTCTCCTTTAGCCCCCACAGCTAGGCGGAGAGGCCCTTAGAAAATCACTTCCACCTTCCCCAGTGCGGCGGAGTCGTCTGGTCCTTTGACACCAAAGTGAACTTCTTCTTTGGTTAACTTCCCTCGAGACAAGCCTTGAATCCGACAGTATTAAGATGCAAGCCTGTCGAAGCAACCATGTGGAATCCCCCTCCACACTCCCTTGAGTCCCCCCTCACATGATCTTCTCCCTCTCTTAGACTCACATGTTCCTCACTCCCTTTCAAGCTTTCTCTTCAAGTTTCCCCCACAAGAATGAAGCTATAATGGCTGCCAAAGACACTTACAAAGTGTCATGCCATAGCTTAAATAGAAGAGCTTATAACGAGCTCATTAATGAAAGTTGCCAACTTTATCGTCCAGAACAATTTGTTCAAATATGAGGAAAATCGTCCTGAATATCGCTCTAAAATGAAGCTGGCCGATGTCTAATCGGCCCGGACAAAATCACCATTAATTGCTTTTCAAAATTGCCAGAGAAATTTTGAAAAAATTGTCCTGGATCGTCATAGCTGATATTTTATAGTCTAGGCCAATCCACCAGGCCGATATCCAAAAATAAGAATTTCCTAAGTAGATCTGGTGGCAGATTCTTTGAATTGAGCCTATCGTCCAGGACGATGAGTTTTGCATAATGACGGCTGCTTTAATGAAGATGCCCTAATTAGGGTTTCTGCTTTTAAACAGATCATCCCAGCCGATATAAATATCGTCCAGGACGATATTACCAAAAGCAGTAAACTCTAGGAACAGACACAAACTCTTATACGTTATAAAGCATTAGGAGCCACAACAAATATAATAGACTCAAGAAAGGAAAAAGTGTACAAACTAACTCAGACCTAGTCTACCCAATCTTGAGGTGGTTCCAAATTGCAGTCCGATCGTATGAACCTAAAATGTCAGTACATAAGGTAGTCGTAGAGAAATAAAAATGTTTGCTATCATTAAAATCATAAACCATTGATCTGCAACAACTGGCACTTAGAGGGTGTGAAAGAGTGACGTTACTCTACCGATACTTGGAGGGTGTGACAGGATGATGGTACTTTATCGACACTTGGAGGGTGTGAAACGATGATGACACTTTACCACATTGGGGATTGTGGAAGTGGGAAAAGTTATAAAGGCTTCTACGCCTTACCGTGGGGGCGAAAGGAGAGTCACTTTAGTAATAGTAAAATACCTGAAGAGGGAGTCTTCAGAGAGTGGACATAGGTCTTATTGGACCAAACCACTATAAATTACTATATTCTTTTTTATTTTCAGCATTTTATGGTTGTGATTGAAAAGCTTATTTTAAAAAGAAAATCAAACTATGAAAATTATTAAATGATTTTTTATTCAAGAGAGATATTTTAAAATAACTAATTCCCCCCTCTTGGTTAGGATTGGGATAATTGTGTAGGTATAACAACATATATAAAATTTTCAAGTAGTATCAGATACTACTTCAAAATTTAAAGGTTAGATTATTTTTTGAAAAATGATTATGGCTAATTCTGGAAATCATAACACCCCTGAAGGGTATTCGATTACTAGACCCCAATTGTTTGATAATATCCCTTTCGATTTTTACAAAACATGAATGTCTACTTTTCTTCAATTGCTTGACTATCGCATATGGATTTTAGTTCATGATAGGTACACTAGGCTAACTAGACTTGTAGATGGCTTTAGAACTGAGACACCATTTGCTGATTAGACTGCAGAAGAATGAGACTTAGCATGTTTGAATAGTTTCTTTTGTGCTCTTAAATCTGAAAACTACATACATGTTTCTACTTATGTAAGTTGAAAAGAAATTTGGGACATACTTTGTATCATATATGAAAGAACTAACGAATTGAAACAATCTAGATTAAATATTTTCTTACATGATTATGAACTATTTCACATAAAACCAAATGAATATATATCTAACATGTACACACGTTTCACTCAAATAGTCACTTTCTTGCATGCATTAGGTATGGAACTAATGAATACTAAAATGGTTAATAAAATACTTCATTGTTTGCCTACAGCTTATTATGCTAAAATAACTTATATTATATAGTCTAAGGATTTAAATATGTATTCTATTGACAATCATATTGGATCACTAATTGCTTACAAGAAAGAAGTAACTCAAATACATATTGATGTAGGTGAGAAGCGAAAGGAGAAGAACATAGCTTTACAAGTGGATTACTTAGAGAGTGATCAGTCATAGCCTAAGGATGAGGATGATATTGCTTTGATGACAAGATAATTCAGAAGTTTTCTAAAAAGGAAGCAAATGAGACATCAACAATGGAATAAAGGTAAGTTCCACAAAAATATTAAGATTTCTAATAATGTTATTTGCTATGATTGCAAAAAACCTAGATATATCAAATTATACTTCCCTAACCTTAAAGCCACTCTTAGTAAGGAAAAGGTGGAGGAGAAAACAAATGTGAGGAAGGACAAGAAGATATTTCAGACAATTTTTTAGACAGATGAGAAGTCACCAATTTTTTCTTAATGACTAATAATCTTGATCAGTCAGATCAAGAAGAGGTATGTGACTTAACTTATAAAGAGCTATTTGATGTTTCTAAAAAAATTCATATAGATAGAATATAAGAAACTCAAGAAAATGCATTCTAGGTTGAATTTAGATTTACTAGAGTTACAAAAAGAGTATCAAATACTTAGGAAAGACCACGCACAAATTGATAACAACCACATGAAACTTTTGAATGAGTTTGATTAATTGAATAAATAACATGAACATTTAAAATCATTCCATACTGAACTAGAAAAAGATTTTAAAACTTTTTTGAATGAATCTGATAATAGAGCACAATATTTGAGAGTTGAGAATGTTGTGTTAGAAAGTAAAAACTTATTTTTTAAAGCACAATTAAACATACTTAAGGAAAATAGAATTCCACCTACACCTAAACATTTTTTTAATCTTGATAAAACACTAAAGATTTTAAAACCTAAGAAAAGACAAGTTTACTCATATAAATTGAAAAATCCTTTTCGAGGAGTTAAATGATTTTCTTGTGGAATGAATGGGCATATTTCAAACACTTGTACTATTTATAGTAAAACACATTTAGTGTGGAGATGTAAGATGCATAAAATAAGTCATATTATATATGCATCTAGTTTAATTTATAAATAGGAGAATCCAAACTTGTTTAGATTCTCAAGACTGATGTTTGATCATTTTGTAAAAATGCTCTCATACAAGACCTCATGAGAGCATTTAATATATGGACAGTGGATGTTCAAAGCATATGATTGTAGATCTAACACAATTCATATCACTGGAAGCCAGAAATGAAGGCAAGGTTACACTGGGAGATAATACCACTAGGAAAATGGTAGGTACATGTATGATCGAGAACTTGAATAACTTTTTCATTGAAAATGTTTTACTTATATAAGAATTAAAACATAATCTTTTAAGTATTAGTCAGCTATATGATAAGGGTCAGTGTTAAATGTTTTTTCACTAGCTTCATATTAAGCCAAAATAGAAAAGATGTACTGCATGGAACTAGAGTAAATAATACGTATATGCTACATTTAAATAGTATTAAATCTTCTATTGATTTTTATTTGAAAATAATTTTTGATGAATCATGATTATGACATAGAAGACTTTATCACGGTAGCATGAAAAACCTTTGAAAAATTATCTAAAAAGAACTTCTTAGAGGTATACATAAACTAGACTTTATTAAAGATCACCTGTGTGATGCATGCTAACTAGAAAAATAGGTGAAGTCATCCTTTCATTCCTTTAACGATATTAGAACTAGCAAATCATTTGATATTATTTATATGGATCTTTTTGGACCTATTAGCATTGTAAGTCTAGGAGGTAAGATATATGAATTTGTGATTGTTAATGATTTTTTGAGATTCACTTGGATCAAATTCTTATTTCATAAGAGTTAATCATTTGAGAAATTTAGAAATTTTTTGACTTAGATTCAAAGTAAATTAGGGTGTAAAATTTTAACAATTCAAAGTGATTATGGAGGTGAATTTCAAAATAAAAAAATTAAGAAATTTTGTACCGAGAAAGAAATTGATCAAAATTTTTCAGCACCTAGGACCCCTCAATAGAATTGGGTAGTTGAAAGAAAGAACAAAATATTAATTGACGTCGCTAGAATCATATTGGCAGAATATTCATTTCCTAAATATTTTTGGGTTGAAGTAGTGAGTACAAATTATTATGTTCTGAATAGGATAAATATTAGATCAAAATTGAATAAAATACCTTATGAACTTCTTAAGGGTAAAACACCAAATTTATAACATTTATTTATTTTTTGATGTAAGGTGTTCATTCATAATAATAAAAAATTTCCTTTAGAAAAATTTGATTGAAAATATGATGAAGAAAATTTTCTTGGATACTCTAGTATTAAAAAATTATATAGAGTGTTTAACAAAAGAACTTTGATAGTTGAGGTGACCACACATGATATATTTGATGAATCTGGAATTTGGAAGAGCCAAATTTGGAAGAGGATCATATTAAAAAAAACTCCCTAAGAATATAAAAGATTGTTTTAGAAGAGAATGTGGAAATAGAAAACCAATGCCTAGAGAATAAAAAATTATCCTAAGGAATTGATTTTAGGTGAACCAAGTGAGGGTATTAAAACTAGGTATGGACTTAGCAAAGAGGTTAACAATTCTTCCTTTATATCAATGTTTGAACCCACAAATATTAATCAAGCACTTTCAGATAAATTTTGATATTGGCCATACAAGAAGTGTTGAATCAATTTGTAAGAAATGATATTTGGGAATTTATAGAAAGGCCAAAAGATTAAAATATTGTTAGAACTAAGTGGTAGTTCAAAAATAAAATGAATGATTATGGAGTGGTGAATAGAAATAAGGCTAATTTAGTGGCTAAGGGGTATAATCAAATAGAATGGATTGATTTTGAAGAGACTTTTTCTTTTGTAGCAAAACTTGAAGCAATTAAGATTTTATTAGCTTTTACCTATTTTAAAGGATTGAAATTTTATCAAATGAATGTTAAGAGTGCCTTTTTGAATGAGATTATATAAGAGGATGTTTATGTTGAGTAACCTCCAGGTTTTAAAAAATCAAAATTCTCTAATCATGTTTCAAAATTGAAAAAGGCATTGTATTGATTGAAACATGCACCTAGGGCTTGGTATGAGACATTAAACATTTTTCTATTAGAAAGATCATTTGTTAAAGGAAGTGTTGACAGTACTCTCTTTTTAAAGAAAATAGATGATGATATAATCATTGTATAAATATATGTTGATGACATTATTTTTGGATCTATAAATACAAATTTTTGTGATTATTTCTCAAAAATAATGAGTAGTGAATTTAAAATGAGTTTAATGGGAGATCTAAGTTATTTTTTGGGTTTTAGCATTAAGCAAAATGAGGAGGGAATATTTCTTAGTCAATCAAAGTATATTAAGGACATCCTCAAGAAATATGAAATGGATATTGCTTAAACGGCAACTACATCTATGAGTTCCTCAGTTCAGTTGGATAAGGACCTAAAGGAAAAAACTATTGATTAAAAGAAATTTAGAGGTATAATTAGATATTTGCTTTATTTGACTGCTAGAAGACCAAATATATTGCTTAGTGTATGTTTGTGTGTTAGATTTTAATCTGATTCAAAAGAATTTTATTTGATAGCAGTAAAAAGAATTTTGAGATATCTTTTCGAAACTCAAAGCTTAGGGATTTAGTATCATATGTATAGCTCTTCATTTGTAATTATCAGATATTCTAATTCAGACTTTGCTGGTTGTAGGGTTAATCAATAGAGTACATCTAGAACTTGCCAATTTATAAGAAATTTCTTAGTTTCTTGGTCTAGTAGGAAACAAAATTCTATAGCCCTATCTACTGCAAACGCTGAATACATTCCCTTAGGAAGTTGTGTGGAAAAAGTACTTTGGTTGAAATAATAGTTGATTAATTTAGGATTTTCAGTTGGCAAATTCCCATTTTTTGTAATAATACTAGTGCCATTTGCATTTCAAAGAATCCTATCCAACATTTTAGAACCAAACATATAGATATAAGGTATCACTTTATTAGAGATCATGTAGCCAAAGGAGAAATTAAATTGAATCATGTTTCAACCAAAAATCAACTTGCAGATATTTTTACAAAACCACTAGCCTTTAACACATTTAGTACCTTCAGGAGAAGGTTAGGAGTGATTGACCTTAATGCTTAAAATTATATGTTTTTCAAACTTGATATGTTTTATGTTTGTTTCTATTTTAGTTTGTTTTTTGTTGTTTATTTTGTTGTTTATGTGTTTTTGTTTTTCTTGTTTTTGGGTTTTTGCTTTGAGTTTTATTTATTTTGGGTGCTAAAATTGGAAGCATGTCACTTTATTTTGAGAAGTTTATCTAATTGTTTTGTTCTATTTATATTGTAGTAATATATATTCGTCATGTATGAATTTTGTAGCATATACATGATTGTTCTAGGAGTTAAACATGAGAAACCTCAATTTTTTTAAAGGTTTTGTACTATATGATGATGTCAACGTACGTGTTGACCTCATTTTTTGTATGAGATCACACTAGGATCAATCGAGACCATATGATCTACCTAGATCTTAGATCAATCCAAACCTTAGGATCTATCTATATCTTAGATCAATCCAGACTCAAATCCAAGGCTAAAGATCCTAGCCCTATAAGCTTTTTCCAAGGATTTTTCAAACACTTCAAAATCTAACCAAATGACCTTTGATTCAGAGTCTGTCAATTACATATTGATAGGACATGTCTCAAGAGGCAACCCTCCAAATTTGGGCTCATTATGAGGTCTCTAATCCTAGAAATTGAATTGAAATTCAAAGATTGTAAAACCTTCAAATATTTATGGCCTATGCCACTAGACTTATCCCCTAGTGGATCTTGAACTTATAGCTTTCCCCAAAGCCTCTAATCATATCCAAACCCTTAATCTTGACCCATTGAACATTAAAATATATTTTGGTGGACCCATTTTGACCCATAGTTGATTAGGGGTCAAAATGACCAAAATATCCCTTAGGGGTTCAAATATAAATTTAAAACAAAATGACCTACAAATTTCTTGGAACCACTTCCAAAAAATTTAAAATATCAAACCAAATGTATTGGACCCAAACCCAGACCCTAGTTCAACTTAGTTGACTAAGTCAACTAAGTTGACCAAATAAACCCTTTAGGGTCAAAATAGGCATTTTGATGAAATTAATCTTTCTAGACCATGGGACTACCTTTCACAGTCTCAAAACATCAAACCAATCTTGTTGAGCGTTGACCCACCCTCAGGGTCAACCTAGGTTGACCAAGACAACCTAGGTTGACCTAGTACCCTTTAAGGCTTTAAATGGAAATTTAAACCCATTTAAACTCTCTAACCCCTTTCAAGCCTTTAATCAATTTCAGGTTTAATAATGTCCTAAACCTAGGCCAATCAAATCCAAGTATATTTGACCAAGTCAACTCAGTAGGGCTTGATCAAATAAACTTGTACACTCACTAACTTGCTCATATATTCAATCCACCCATTTAATCTCCTTTGAACCCATTCCACCAGTAGCTTAGGACCTCTCATTGCCACCTCATCAGTCCAACTAAACTTTAACTCATCAAACAGTCAATTTAAGGAAATATGAGTGGTCAAACTTGGTCAAACAAGCTCAAATTACATCCAAGCCCATGCAAACTCAGCCCTAGCAGTTCTAATAGACTCTAGAACATTCTTAGGTCCCACTCCAGCCCTTGAATTAACATCTAGTGGCTTAGATTAACTCCACATGCTCTAAATTAATCTAAGCCACTAGATGTTAATTCAAGGGCTTGAGTGGGACCTAAGAATGTTCTAGAGTCTATTAACCCCCTTTCCACATAGGATGTACCCTTGTTCTTTAGATGCTCTGCTCCCACCAACTCCCTGGAAAGGTGGTAATTATCTGGAACCCAAATAAACTGATCCCTGCCCTCCATTCAATATGGACTGGATTGAATAGGGTAAAAGACTCAAAATGAGTCTCATTCTAACTCTAATATTATCTCTCCAATCAAGCTTTCCAGAGCATAATCGTTTTTCATTTGAGCTATAGGAAGACTCCTCCACCCTTTCAAAGTTCAAATCTGATAGTTGGAGGCTGCCGGCGATAAGCTTTTCGGCCAACCGAAGCAAAATCACGTCTAGCTCAAATATCTAGTGATTGAGGGATTTTCAGAACATGGAGTCTTCTATAAATTTAATCATGGATAGACTACAAATTCAGAGATTGCTCATACGGTTCAAACTGTCCATTAATTTGGGTAAAATCCTAAACCCTAGTTTATGACACATAGATTTAACTAGCATTATCAAAAGTGCATTTTAGATAGCTTAAATTCCTCCCCATTATTTATGTTTATTAATTTGAGCTATGTTTGAAATTTTATGTAAAATGGTTGAGTATATCGAAAGAACGAATGAAAAAAAGCATTATAGGGCATTTTAGTTAGCCCTTACATATGCAAAACATCTGGACCATTGATCTTGGAATCAACGGTCCGGATTCTGCTATTCTGCAGTCCGTCAAATAGTGTATCAGCGGCCGATCAAGTTTGCGGGCATCCGCCTCGATCATAACCATTGATTCCAAACCACCTGGAATCAATGGTACTAATCAATGCCTATGTGGTTTAGTGAAACAGCATGAGACGACAGGGCGACTGATTGCCGCCACCAATTATTGGTGCCACCGTGTTTTTGATCCGATGAATCCTTACACACCATGTGTCCGGTGCCGTCAAATGCTTTAAAATGATTTTAAAATAATTTTAAATATATAAAAATATTTTAAAATTATTTTAAATAAAAAAATTTGTTTTATATAATAAAATATTACAAAAATAATTACTCTATTTAAATTAATATTAATTTAAAATATTATTTTTATTTTAAATTATTTAAATATTAAATATAAAACATTTTAAATTATTATTTATTTAAATATAATTAAATATTTTTTAGATATTCAAATATTATATTTTTAATTTTAAAATATTTAAAAAAGAGAAATTCTAGAAATAATATTAAAGTATTTATTTTGAAATTAATATTAACTTAATGTATCTTATTTAAATATTTTAATTTGATCTTTAATTAATAATTAATGTCATTTAATTTTTTTAATACTTTAATTTGAAATTAAATTAATTTAAGATATATATGTTAAGATAGTTGCTATTTGCATGCTTTACATTTTTGCAACTTATGAAGTTTTGATGATTCCAAACATTATTGTTCAAATGTGTAGTTATCTCCTAACATTTTTTAGAAGAATTGTATTTGCTCTTGTGTGTACTGACATTTTAGGAAAAACGAACTCTAAACTACGAAGACTTCAAATTAAATTCAGCATGAGATACTGTGTAAAATTTGAAACTTGCACTTTTCTTAGAAATCAAATTGAAAGGGTGTGATTGTACACACACACACATAAGGAGATCATATAAAATTTATACTGATCGTACGGGGCGATATCCGTTCGTACTGGATGATCAGATAGTTATCTCCTCTAGAGCATATGGAACGAATAGGAACTTGCTCGAAAATTTTTTTCTAAGTTCTATTCGTCCAGGACGAAATTAATTATCGTCCAGGACGATTGATTCACTATAAAATTTTCGTCCAGACGAATTTAAATTACCATCCGTGGTGACTGGTTCTCTGGAAAGATTTCATGCAGACGAAATTAAAAATTGTCAAGGACGATCGGGTCTCTGGAAAATTTTCGACCAGACGAAATTAAATTATCGTCCGTGGCGATTGGTCCTCTGAAAAATTTTCTTCCAGACGAAGTCAAGAATCGTCCAGGATGATCGGTCCTCTGTAAAAATTTCGTCCAGACGAATAAAGTTTTGTCCAAACGATTAACCGACTTAGGACAGTTTTCAGCAGTTTCTAGAACCGACCTTGTAATAACCGTTCGTACTGGACGAACCTAGTTCATACAGGACGATCAGCTGTACGAAGACATTTCGTACACATATTCAAATAGGGTCGTTTCAGATCGTTTAAGTAAAATCGTCCAGGACGATCCACGATCGTACGGGACGATCCACTGCGTACAGAATTAAAAACTTGCAGTTTTTGGGTGGTTTTTCTTGTCTTTTGTAAAAATAGTTCAAATTAGACTGCCACCCAATCTTTTTGTCATTTGATCTTCGTGCCTCTTGAGAGAATAGCCAAGGAGAGAGTGGAAGAGAGCATTCAAGGGAGGATTCCTATCACTAGAGCGAGAAGGCTTCACTTGGAGTTCAAAGGTAAGAGTCTCTACTTGTGAATTGGGATTAATTCACTCTTTTCCTTCTTCCTTCTAGATTCTTGTGAGAAGATCTGTCAAGGAGATCCGGTTCTCTGCCGTCACTTGGAGAGTGTGAATAGCCGAAGGGTTCTCTGCCTACACTTGGAGAGTGTGAACAGCCGAAGGGTTCTCTGCCCACACTTGGAGAGTGTAAACAGCTGAAGGGTTCTCTGCCCACACTAGGAGAGTGTGAAAGGACGACGGTTCTCTGCCAACACTGTGGATTGTGTAAAAGGACGGACGGTTCTCTGCCGCACCGGGGAGTGGTGAAAAGAGTGTGTTGTAAAGGCTTCTCCGCCTTGATGTGGGTGCAAAAGGAGAGTCACTATTGGTATTAGTGCAATACTCAGAGGGTGCCTCTAGGGAGTGGATGTAGGTCTGGTTATAGACCGAACCACTATAAATTTGGTGTCATTTACTTTACTGTTTTTACGTTTCCGCACTTTATATTTCAGTTTTTAAAAACTCTGTGGTTGAAAAACATTTTTCTATAAAATTTAAAAGAAATTTTATTTCGGTTCAATAATTTTTTAAAGGGGACTTAAATCTTTTAAACTACCAATTCACCCCCCTCTTGGTAGCCTTGGGACATTCACTTAGGCTTAACAACCTAATTACTAGACTCAACAATATATTTAATATTTTTAATACTTAAATATTAATTAATATTTTGTTGAAATTAAATTAAAATAATTTTGAAAATTCAAATCAAATTATTAATAGTAATTTAAAATTTCAGAGATATTTAAGGCTTAATTTAAGTTGATTTAAAATTATTTTGATTATTAATTATTATTTTTATATTAATTTAAATACCTTAATAACTTAAAACTTTAAAAATTCCAAACAAACTCAAATTAGTTCATAAAAATATAAATATTATATCAAACTTTTCAAAAAATTGAGAATTTTAATTTAAAACTATTTTCAATATTAAAAACTTAATTTATTTTGATTTATTTAAATTATTTAAATATCTTAATATTTAATTAGTATTGAATTAAATATTATATTAATTATTTAAAAAATAAAAATATTTATTTTCAAATAACTTAAAATAAACAAAGGACATCTCTAAAACTTTTTTAATTATTTTATTATAAAACTTATAGTTTTATGTATGAGTTTATATCTATAGATATTTTAAAATTGTATGTATTTAAATTCTTAAACTTTGAGAGATCCTATGAAATTTTAAGTATAGATTGAACTACTTGAATTGAAATTATGGGGAGTGATTAGTGCATAGTTTTACTTCGACTTTTTTTTTTTTTTTTTTTTTTTTTGAGAAAAATGCAACCAAGTGCATTTAAAATTTTATTAAAAGATAAAAGCAAGAACTAATAATGAATTATAGATTCCTCCTTTAACAAGGATATAAAGGAAGGTGGAACCTTATTTAAAACTAAATCATTCCAAATAAACGAACTAACAATAGCATAGTTAGCACAAAGATCCGCTAACTTATTGCATTTCCTATCTATACAAATAAAGATAACATTTCTAAGCTCTTTGAAATAACTCCCAAATCATTATTTTTGCAATATAGCTCGTCTTGGAGATCCTTGATGACATTTGCATTATCGCTTTCAATGATGATACCCTTGTAATTTAACATCCAATATTTAAATACTTCTTTGATAGATTGAATAGCTAGCATTTCAAGCCTTGATACATCCTAGTGAACACAAGAATGTCCAAAAGCTAATAGAAACCTGCCTTTAAAGTCTCTAAATACACCACCAATTCCACCTTTATAAGATAGTAGTAGAGAAGCATCAACATTTAATTTGATCCAACCGGGTGGAGGGGGATGCCAATGAACATCCAACAACTTATAAAGTACTATTCACTAATAAAGATTTTAGCCTAAATTAATCATGTTTAGTCTTTGCATGCTTATGGTGCACGCACCACTTAGTTTAGGCCCTCCTAGATTTAAGGACTTATGTGATTGTGTGTGTTTACTTATATGTTAAATTTGAGGGTTAGTTGAAACCTTGATTTAAACCCATTTAAACTTAGTGACATCATTGAGGACAACAATTAAGAACTTATGTTTAGAGAACTTAAAAAAAATTTTAGTAATTAGGATACACATCCTTTTGACTTTAAACTTTGAACATTTTAACTTAGTGATACATACAGCCCATAAAATTTTTCTCACTGGTTTTAAAGTTTATTAAGTCCCGTAATTGATTTTATTATGCTTAAACCCTTAATTAAGCCCTTAAAACTTCTAAATATTATAATAAATCAAATTTAAATCCAAAAAATATAAATAATACCTCAAACTAACCATAATTCAAACATTAATCAACAAAAATTAAATTGCATTTGAAATGATAGCAAACCAGAACTTAATTTAATTTTAAGAGAAATTTAATATTTAATTAATTTAATTAATAAAAATTCCAAAGAATTTCCAAACCCTTGGGAATCTCTCCTTAGGTCATTCCTGACCTTTGAAGTTGATTTAAAGGAGTTGGGAGTTCATTTGGATTCAAAATATTAAAATACCCGTAATTAAATAATTTTAAAAATTCAAATAATTATCAAACTTCGATTGATTGCTAGGACAACCAGCTCTAGTTTTAGGCAAGACCGGTGTTTACTTTTATGCAGTTGTGTGCTGTATTTTTTGTGGTTTTCACTGCATGCTGGTTACTAGCTTAAAATTGATTGATTGTCTATTTATTTCCTGCACTCTGTGTTATGAGTGATTAAGCATTTCAATTTTCGAATATTAATTGCTTGGGATTATATATAACTGCTGATTAGTAAGATAACCCCGTAGGATCGAGTCTAATTTTTTTTAAAAATTCAAATGTAATTCGATGCAAATTGAATTGTAATTTATTTAAAGTGACACTTGAGATGGTGATAACATCCAGTTTGGAATTCAAAGAGGAAGGAACATCCATTAGGGGAGAGTCTCTCTCCATTTGGAGCTCCAAATTTGGATGACATTAAAAATATCTAAAGCGAAAAGATAACACCCCATCCTAGGGAGAGTTTCTTTTTATTTGGATATCTTGACATGATGTTCCAAGAAGTAGCTAAATGGCAAACAAGTATAACGAGAAGACCCATTCTCAAAGTCACTTGAGTCTTAGGATTAGAAATCTGGGTTATTGTTAGTGGTACCCAGCCACTTTACTTTTCTGCAATTCTGAGATGTAATATTAAAAGGCACTTGCTTAAGGACTTCTAGTTTGAATATTAATTTAATTGATTTGATTAATGTTTGATGTTGATTGCAATATACGATTTCCTGCTTTTAGTAATTTTTTTGGCGATTCTTGTATGTCAATTTTGATTTAACCTGGAATCCAATCGTAGGCTCATAAGGACTCGTTTAAAAGTTTTTTTTACTTAAAAAAAATTAAAACTTTTAAGATAACATAAAAACTCTAACGTTTTAAGAAGTAAGCCCATGATTGTCAGGAGTTCACATGCATATTTATTGCATCTTCTTCTTTTTTGATAGGCACCTCCCCGCCTGCGGGTTTTGGCAAACCACCTGGTCTATGAGGGTGCAAATCTGTCAAGGGGACTTTGTGTATTCTTCTATTTTTTTTTTTTGAAGAAAACAAATTAATGCATTAAGAACCAAAGACAAACTAATTACAAGTAATAAAAGGATCACATTCCTCCTTGATAAGTTTCCATAACAAGGCCGGAATGCTTTCCAAAGAAAACCTATCAAAATAAAAACTATTATCCTAAGCCAAGGTAGCACAACAATTAGCTACCTTATTACAATTTCTAGATGCATAATGGAAAATTACCTTATTGAAGTCATTCAACAAGCAAAGATCCTTGTATGGCCACCTATCCATGAGCCAATTATTCTTCTTCTTCAAAGAGTCTTGAATGAATTTGATAATATTTACATTATCAGTTTCAACAATGATTCCTTTGCGTTCGAGCATCCAATCACAAAGGAATTCCTTAACCGCAAATACAGCATCTAGCTCAAGTTGAGCTATATCCCAATGAATTTTATTCTTCCCAAAAGCACTGATAAATCTGCCCTTGTAGTCCCTAAAAATGCCACCAATCCCAGCTTGATTGGATCTAAGTAAAGAAGCATCCATATTGATTTTAATCCAATCCTTTGGAGGAGGGCACCAAGGATCATGGGACTCCCTAAGGAGATTAGTGCCCCAACTTACAAGAAAAGGATTAGAATTAGAAGTAGCCATGTAAAGAGCATTGGCAGCTACCAAAGAACACGGCAAAGCAGGTTTCTGATGCTTGACTTCATTCCTATTCTTCCAAGACAAATATACTACAGTGCAATATAACCTCACAATACCAAAATTCTGCACTGAAATTGCCTCCAAGCTCTGTAAACAGGTGTCCAAAGAGTGAAAAATTGGTATATGAATACCCCATTCACGTATTTTCATAATCACCTCAACCATATATTTACAATGAACCATAATATGCTCATAATATTCAATGGAATGACAGCCCCTAGCACATTTTACAAAATCAGATAAGTTTCGGTTCTTTAAAAACAAATTAGTTGGAATAGCTCTTTTGCCAAGCCTCCACTAGAATATTTCAACTTTTTTGTTCAGTTTTAGCTTCATCACCAAATTAGAAAACCCATTTTCCTCTTCATTCAGTCTGTAGGAAGTAATAGATTCCAAAGCAAGAGGTGAAACCGTCTTCCCAGAGCACCAGTTTATCATTTCAATGCTATCATCCATCTCCTGATCAAAACTGATTTGGTTGATTAGAAAGATCAATTCATGATGAAATGCCCTCTGTAACTTTACATAATTCCATTCCCCATTACTTAAAAGAAGCTCATTGATATTAACATTTTCAAGGTAATCACAATCCACAAAAGTAGGCCACCGGTTTATACATTTATCAAATAACCAAGTATCATCTAAAACATTGATACTATTACGTTTGCCAATTCTCCATCTGACCACACTCCTCAAAATCTTCCCTCCATCCAACAATATGCGCCAAGCACTAGAGCAAGTGCTTTTGTGAGCTTCATGCATAATATCATCCCCATATTTATTTTTCATTGTTTTATGAAACAATGAATCAGGCTTCTGAAGAAAATTCCAAGCCAAATTGGATCTAAGAGCTCCAATTCTAGGCAAAGGAGAATGCAAACCCAAACCACCAAGTCTCCTTGGTTTACAGATCTCATCCCATGCAACATAATGCATTCCCTTAGAGCCATCTCTTTTATTCCACAAAACATTTCTACAAAACTTTTCAAGCTCAAGAAGCACTCTCTTGGGAACTAAAGAATTTGTAATCAAATAATTTGGCATGGAAAGTAAAGATCTTTCAATAAGGATGAGTTTACCTCCCAAATAAAGAGACTTCTTACTCCAAGCATTAAGTCTATCCATGAAATTTCTAATAAGCTCCTGAAAATCTGCTATCTTGGGTCTTCTAAGAGACATATTCACACCTAGATACACCATTTCCTTCACCATCTTAATGCCCAACACTTTAGTAATCTTCCTCCTCAAATTATTTCTAACCATTTTACCAAACATAACTTGAGATTTGTTGAAATTCACTTTTTGACCAGTCCATTTGCAAAAATCCTCCACTATAATCTTCATTGATTTAGCCAAGGTAGAAGAAGCATGGGAGAAGATTAACACATCGTCTGCATACAAAAAATGTGCACTTTGGTCCTCCAGAAGAAATTTGAATACCTAGACATTGACCTCTTTGATTAATAGCATTAGACAATAGTTGGGAGCACAAAATAAAAAGGTAAGGTGAGAGTGGGCATCCTTGACGAAACCCACTATAAGCATTAATCCAATTGGAATTATTACCATTAATGCGAATGGAGAACCTCACTTCAGTAACACATTCCAAAAGCAATTTAGAAAATTGAGATGGAAAACCATACCACTTGAGAATTTGATGAAGATTAGCCCATCCCATACTATCATAAGCTTGCTCCATGTCTAGTTTAATAGCCATTGCACCCTTTTTGTTTTTGGAAACCTTGAACTTATGAAACATTTCTTGAGCCAAAAGATAATGTTCAGAAATAGATCTTCCAGGTATGAATGCCATCTGTTCTTCTGATACCAATCTGAAAATAATTTTCTTCAATCTATTCACAAGCATAGAGGCAATAATCTTGTAATTCATTTGACAAAGACTAATAGGTCTGAAATAGGCCGGAACCAAAGGATTCTTGACTTTAGAAATCAAGATAATAAGAGTGTCCTTCCATTCTTTACACATAATACCGGTTTAAAAAAAATTATTAACAGCTTTCCATAAGGTTTCCCAAATAATACTCCAAAAGCTTTTGTAAAAAGAAGAAGTAACCCCATCTATACCAGGAGATTTATTATTACCTTGCTGGAAGACCGAGCATTTCAACTCATTCACCGAGAAATCCTCATTAAGCATAGTGCTGTCCTCAGAAAAAATTTTTTTGTCCCTGTAAAACCGAAGGCTAACCCGTTAAACTGCATTCATTATGTTGCCATTTCTTTTCAAAGAAGTCATAAAAAACTTTATGGATTTGATCTTCATCAACCACCAAATTGTTGGACTCATCTTTGATTTGATTAATTCTATTCCCATTTCTACGAGCTGTTACAAAATTGTGGAAAAGTTTGGAAATCATATCACCTTCTTCATGCCATTTAGCTTTTGCTCTTTGGTTCCACCAAGTAGATAGCCTTCTTAAAGTAACAATAAACTCATGTACTTTATTACGAAGAAAATTAAGATCCTCATCAGTCCAACTCTCCCCCAAAGCCTCCTTTCTTTGAAGATCAATAATCTCATTTTTCAGTTTTTTCTTTAGAGTATTCAAGTCTTTGCATTTGTTTCTACTCCAAAAAAATAAGGCTTTTAGTGTTCTGTTGATCTTCTTCTGAAGCACTTCATTCTCATTTCCCACATCCTTCTTCTTCCATGAATAGCTGACAATACTCTTACATGCCGGATAAGATCTCCACGTATCTTCAAACCTGATATTTTTAGACTTGAATCGAACTTCAGCATCCAATTTAAGAACAATTGGACTATGATCTGAAGCAATTCTTGCTAGGTGTTTAATAACAGCTAGAGGGATCTTTTGAATGGCAGATGAGTTTAAAAGACATCTATCCAACCTCTCCCAAATTCGAGAGGTCCCATCCTTGTTGTTACACTAAGTAAACCTTGGCCCAATATAGCCAATGTCATGAAAATCTAAATTCACCATAAAGCCTTTCATCTCTTTAGGACCTTTAGAGAAAAGAAATCTCTTACTTCCTCTCTTATCTTCCTTGCTCAAAATGCAGTTAAAATCCCCTCCTATGATAGAGGGAATAGAGTCCTCCATCCAATCTTCAAGTTGGTTCCATAAATTGCTTCTCTCCACACAACATCTACTACCATACACAGTTGCAATTCTCCAAATCCCCAGATTAGGAATCATGAGGTCACCAACAATAACCTGAGAAGACGTTTCCTTAACCATAAAAGAAACCAATTTCACATTCCATAACACCAAAATCCCACCAGTAGTGCCAATAGCCGGATGATGCCAATAATCCCAATCCTTTCAAATAAAACAATCAATCTCCCTTCTATCCATACTAGAAATCTTGGTCTCCATAAGACCAATAAAGAAAACATTTTGATCTCTAACTACTTCTTTCAAATATAAGGAGGCCTCTTTCTTTCTAGCCCCCCTACAATTCCAAAACAAAATAGAATTCATTTAAACAATTAAAGGGGATTTCTCCCCAATAATGGAACTCACCCTTCCATCCCTTTTTTTCTTCTTAAAATCAGGTTCCACCGGCCCAAGAGATCTCAATTCTTTGGCTAACTTCATCTTGGCAGCACCACTTTGAGAAATCACCCCAATTGAACAGCTTTAGTTTTGGCTCCTTCCAATCCATCCTTCTTTGAATTCACATCTTCTACACACTTGTCATTGTCTTTATCTTCACTGCAATCAGCTAGAACATAAAATCTGTTAATAATCTGGACATCTACTGGTTTATTCCCCTCACATTCATCAACCATTGGTCCAGCAACAGGTTCAATACCAGATTCCACAACATTATCCTCTGTCACCATCTTCAATTTGTTAACTTTTTGAGTCCTCAACCAATTGTTGTTAACTCTGTTCTCCATACTATTCTTCTCCCCCACGACTTTTCTGTTCAATATGTTGCTGTTAAACCTCCTATTGTTTTTGAACTGCACATGTATCCAAGGACCAAATTCTGAACTATTAATAGATTTCTTCCCATTTATCACTTCTTTATTATCTTCATTGTTAACATCAACTGGCTTCCCACTATTTTGATCTAGAATTCCAATTAATACATTTTCTGGACAAGATTTCTCTTCATGACCCACTTTGCCACAATGATAGCAAAGAAGATCAATCTTCTCATACTCCACACGTTGAAAAAACCTGCCAGCCAAGCCTTTAACCCACACACCATTTAGTAACTTCTTTTCTAATTCAATTCTAACACAAATACGAGCAAATTCCCGTTTACCCCACCGAAATGTGTTACTATCAAAATACATAGGTGTTCCAACACAAGAAGCAATCCTTGCCAAATTTTCTTCATCCTAGCAGTATAGAGGTAAGTTCGGAAGTCTGATCCACACCGGAGCTGATATACTCATGAAAGAATTAGGATCAAACTCCGGACACTATCTATCCATACCAAAAATGAACCCACTTACATACCAAGGTCCTCCATTCAAAATTTCTTCCACCGCATCATTCGTCTTGAACGAACAGAGTATCCAGTTCATACCAATAGAGGTCATATGAAATCCCCCATACTTACTCCATTGCTTTCTTAATTCAATACTACAAATTGAGAATGGAATGTTGCTTCCCAGAACTTTAATAACAATTGAGTTTTTCTGAATTTCAACATTCTTCACCTCCATATCGGAATTCAACTTCACTGCCATTCCATCATCAGTAAATTCTACTTGATCCTTGTTGAAAGATATCTTGATATGTTTTGTCTTCGACCAAGCCTCAGCAATCTCATTCTTGTTACCCTGGATATCCATCATACTCAGATTTTCCTTCAAGATCAAGGGAGCTTCAGCAATCTTCAAATGACCCTCACCCGCCATTATTACATTGTTATCCACATTCCGATCCTCCATCAACGATACATTCTTCTTAACATTCCGATCCTTCTTCGAATCAAGAACTCCAGCAAAATTGTTAACACGTAAGATTAAATCCTCCAGAACAATTGGTTCAAGAACAGTCAAATCCGTATTTCTATCTTCATCAAATTTCTTTGTAACAACACAGTCATTCAACAAGACATTCTTCCCCTTACCTTCCACTACAAACGATCGGCATAGATGTTTCACTCCTTCCCTGATCACAATCCCATTAGAAGCTTTTCCAGTAGCTCGTAGAGAGCCAGATGAGCGCTGGACGTTCATGAATTGACGACGAAGAACAGTTGGTGAACCTCTGGCGCCGCCTCCTTCAGCCACAGAATTCCTGTGGTAACCGAAATTCAAAAAACCTGAAAGATTTCTTTCTCTAGAAAATCCTTAGAGCATCTTAGCAGAACCGTCTGAGGAAGTTTACTCTCACAAAATGTTTCCTGACTTTGTGTATTCTTCTAGAAAAATTCTATTTTTAAGCCTTTTTTAAAAACTGCTTCATATCTGATTTAAGCATTTAATTGAGTCGCCTAGCATACATTACATTAGTAACAAACTTAGAAGTGTCTAAAACTTGAATTGCATTAGCTTAGACATCAAATACCCAACATGTCAAAGGGGCCAATTAGGATCTATTATAGATTTCGGTGTTATGACTCAAGCTCACGAGTTTTATGTTTTTGATGATAACAAACATTTTTATATCTCATAGTATTTTTTATTCTATATTTGTTTTTGTGTATACTAACATTTCAGGAATACCATGCAACATCAAACAAAGAATCAGAGCTCAAGATTTGGTTGAATAATGTTATGTTGTAAAGGGTATGTATTTTCATAGATGTCATTTTGATTTCTTGAGTCAAGTCCTATAAGGGAGTATGCTTTCTTGGTGACCGCACACACCCACACTCAAGGGAGTGAGATCTAGTCAAATCCAGAAGATTAAGTTTTTAACTAATCATACTGTATGATTTTGAATCATCCAGGACGATCCTTTATGATCTTGGAAAACTGTCGCCAATGATAATTTAGGCAAGATTTTAAGATTCAATTTTTGTTCTAATTGTCTCGGACGATCTGGATCATCCTGAACGATAGATAAAAATTAAGCCTAAATTGATTATGTGATTAGGAGATTAATTATGGTAAAAATTTTTAATCCGATTGTCTTGGACGATCTGTATAATGCGAGGATGATGTTTTCCAACATACTTGATTTTCTTAAATTGTTTAGGATGAAATACCATAATTTCTCTTCTAATCATCCTTGATGATCCACAATATCATCCTGGATGATCTGTACAAATTTGTACTGATCGTTCGGGACTATCCTAATATCGTCTGGGACTATCAGATCAAATTATACACATCGTACTGGACGATTTTTGGCGCAGGAATTACATTTTTATGGTTTTCTAAAGACCTCTTTTTAAGCGCATCATACAGGATGATCCTTCGATCATCCTGGTCGATAGTTGGCACTGAAATTGAGTTTTTAGGGTTTTTAGAAGTTCTCTTTTTAGACACATCGTACAGGACAATCCTGCAATCGTCCTAGATGATTTTTTTTCGACATACTTAATTTTAGGGTTTTTTAAAGCCCTCTATTTAGGCTTTGTCAAGGCAGTTGATATGTGTATTTGTCAGCCATTGAGGCTTTGTTTCTTCTAGAGAAAACTTAAAGAGAGAGCTTGAAAGGGAGAGAAGAAAGGATGGAGTTTTAGAGAGGGAGAAGATCCTTGGAGGGGGTTTCAAGGGAGTGTGGAGGGGGTTTCACACAGTTGCTCCAGCAAGCTTGTACCTGAGTACCATCGGATTCAAGGCTCATCTTGAGGGAAGTTTTGAGAAGAAGATCTCTTTGGTGTCAAAGGACCCGACTACTCCACCACACTGAGGAAGGTGAAAGTGATTTTATAAGGGCTTCTCCACCTAGCTGTGGGAGCTAAAGGAGAGACATTGAGTTTAGTGCAATACTTGGAGGGTGCCTCCAAGGAGTGGACGTAGGTGAAGGTTTGACCGAACCACTATAAATTTGGTGTGTTTTTTCCTTTATTATTTTCGCATTTAATTTTCGCACTTTGATTTTCTTTGTGATGAATTTTGGTTTGGTTTGAGTTTGTGTTTTGATTGAGAAATTTTTTAAAATACCAATTCACCCCGCTCTTGGTTAGCCTTGGGCTAGTTCATAAGGGCTTAACATCCTTATTGAACTTTCAAGTGGTATCAGAGCGAGATTCATAAAATTAAGTTTGAAAACTTTTTGAATTTTGATCAATGGCTAATTTTTATAATCGTAATATTACGAAAGATTATTCAATCACTAGACCACCTTTATTTGAAAATATTACATTTGATTTTTGAAAAATTTACATGTCCACTTTCTTGCAATCAATTGATTATCGAATGTGGCATATAATTCTTACTAGTTATTCTGTACCATCACGTGTTATTGATGGAATTAAAATTGATATTTCTTTCAATCAATGTAGTAAGATAATATTTAAAGCATTGTTTGTATGTTTATTTGTTTTGTGTATGCATGTTTTTGTTCGTCATGTATTTGTTTATTTTTTATATTTTCCCTAGGTTTATTTTTTCTTCTTAGTATTTTTTTTTTTTTTTTTTTTTTTTTTAATCTCATTAAAATTATAAATTAGTCTTTATTTTTTTTTTGTGAAGTCTTCTCTGATCAACACACACATATCATTTTTTTTTGTTTCCTATACACTTTAAAAAATCAAAATTTTTAAAGATCATTTTTGCAAAAAAATTAAAAAATTTACCTCCTATTTTTAATAAATTCTTATGTAAGTTATGGTTGACTTCTCTAAAAACAGTTGCAGGAAGGAAAACTAGGATTTTGTCTCTCCATCTCTTTTCTTAAAGAGACTATTTTACTTTTGATTCAAAATCTTTATCAAATTATAAATTGGATTTTGAAATTGAACTTTTTCATCTCTCTATATTTTTTCTATCGAATAGAGATTTTTTGCAAGTTGTTGTTGAATCTACCTCATAATTTTCTTAATCAAGTCGTTCATTTTGTCAATAAGATGGGTTTGCTATAGTTTTTAAAATTTCAGAAAGGTAGCATTTTTTATTAAAAACAAATAGCCAATGACGCCAAATGAAAAGATGCGCAATAACGCCAAATTGAGAAAGATATACAAAGTGTATCAAAAATTAAATGATGAGTAAAGTGCGTCAAACAACTGACAAGTGGCATAAAATGAGCCCACAAAAAATAAGCTTACCTTTCTTGTACTTCTTAAGTCTTAAGAAAACCCTTTTATTGTTAATATCTTTGATACTTGAGTTTGAAAATCATGATTTTTTATTCACGAATTTTTGCATTAATCTTCTATTAGATATATTTCATGAAAGGAGTTTTGAAAAGATTACTATTTCTTTTGCTAATTTATTCCTTGATTTAGATATTGGATTTAAAAGTTTTTTATTCTTTAAAATAACTTGATCTTGGATTAATAATTTTTGAATTTCTAACCTTTTTGGATATACATTGTCAATATATTCCTTACTAAGTTTTTTGAATAAAATAAAGAGGTAACTTTTCTATTTCAAGAAAATTTGAATTTTCAAATTGATTCTTCTAAAAACATATTCTTTACCATATTAGAGATCATTTTATGGTTAATTTTTTTTACTATTTTTGTTTTTTGTGCTCCTCTTCTTTTTGATAATGTCAAAGGGGGAGCACGTACTATTCTTTTTTGTATTTATTTTAGTTATTTATTTTGTTTTACTAGTTTTATTTTTAAATAAAAATTTAAAACAAAAAAGAAAAGTTTTGTTTTCCCCTATTTTTAAATTTTTATCTTAGGGAGGGGGAGTTTATGGGAAAATACTTTTAGTTTGTAACTTCACCAGTAATGTTTGCCATCATAAAAAAGAAGGAGATTATTGCTACTCGAGCTCACGAGTTCTATGTTTTTGATGATAATAAACATTTTTATATCCCATAGTATTTTTTATTCTGTATTTGTTTGTGTGTATACTAACATATCAAGAATACCATGCAACATCAAACAAAGAATCAGAGCTCAAGATTTGGTTGAATAATGTTATGTTGTAAAGGGTATATATTTTTTATTGATGTAATTTTGATTTATTGAGTAAAGTCTTGTAAGGGAGTATGCTTTCTTGGTGACCATACACACACATACTCAAGAGAGTGAGATCTATTCAAATCCAGAAGATCAAGTTTTGAACTAATCGTACTGGACGATTTTGAATCGTCTAGGACGATTCTTTATAATCTTGGAAAACTGCTGCCAATGATAATTTAGGCAAGATTTTAAGATTCAATTTTTTTTCTAATCATCCCGGATGATCTAGATCATCCTTGACGATCAATACAAATCATTCCTAAATTGATCATGTAATTAAGGGGATTAATTATGGTAAATTTTTTCAATCCGATCGTCTTGACAGGATGATGTTTGCTGACATACTTGATTTTATTAAATCGTTCAGGACAAAATACCATATTTTCTCTTTTAATTATCCCAGACGATCCACAATATCATCCTGGATGATATGTACAAATTTGTACTGATCATCTGGGACTATCCTAATATCGTCTAAGACTATTAGGTCAAATTCTGCACATCATACGGGACGATCTTGTGATCGTTCAGATGATTTTTGGCATCAAAATTGAGTTTTTAGTGTTTTTTGAAGCCCACTTTTTAAGCACATTATACGAGACGATCATTCGATCGTCCTGGCTAATAGTTGGCATTGAATTTGAGTTTTTAGGATTTTTAGAAGCACTCTTTTTAGGTATATCGACTTGACGATCCTACGATCGTCCTGATGATCCTACGATCATCCTGGATAATTTTTTCCAACAAACTTGATTTTTAGGGTTTTTCAAAGCCCTCTATTTAAGATTTTTCAAGGCACTTGATTTGTGTCTTTGGTAGCCATTGAGGTTTCATTTCTTCTAGAGAAAACTTGAAGAGAGAGCTTGAAAGGGAGATAGGAAAGAGTGGAGTTTGAGAGAGGGAGAAGATCCTTGGAGGGGGTTTCAAGGGAGTGTGGAGGGGGTTTCACACGGTTGATCCATCAAGCTTGCGCCTTTGTACCATCATATTCAAAGCTCGTATTGAGAGAAGTTTTGGGAAGAAGAAGATCTCTTTGGTGTCAAAGAATCCGGCTACTCCGCCGTACCGGGGATGGTGGAAGTGATTTTATAAGGGCTTCTCTACCTAGCTATGGGGGCTAAAGGAGAGACACTGAGTTTAGTGCAATACTCGGAGGGTACCTTCGAGGAGTGGATGTAGGTCAAGGTTTGACCGAACCACTATAAATTTGGTGTGTTCTTTCCTTTATTATTTTCGCATTTAATTTTCGCACTTTGATTTTCTTTGTGGTGAATTTTGGTTTGGTTTAAGTTTTTGTTTTGATTCAGAAATTTTTTAAAATACCAATTCACCCCCTCTTGGTTAGCCTTGGGCTAGTTCATAAGGGCTTAACATCCCTGTCGAACTTTCAGTCGGCCTCATTCTCCTCAAACTTAATCTAATTAACATCCCTACCACTCTTACATAAATGACTTGACACATGATTTTAAAGTGCTTAGGTGGTTTAGCTGGCTCCCAAATCCAAGCTGGGGTAAGTCCAGATTTACATTACATTAGCTTGGTTTGGGTTAATGATTTTCAGTACCCACTTTAGACTTAGTTTCTAAGGCAAGTTTACACAATAAGATCTCAACCTCCAGGAATTGAATCAAAACATTCTAATAAAATTGACCATTTAAATTTAAATATCCAAATTTAAGCCTAATAATCAAGATAGGCTGAGGTGTTTCTGAAGTAATTCAGAATCTCAAAACACCTCATACCCTTCTTACTTTGACTCCAAAAATAAGTAATCAACCTTGAACCAATCCCGATTGAAAATTCCAACCCTTACCGCCTTTGACATCAATATTTGAAAATCTTAAATGAAAATTTTACCGCTATTTTAAATGATAGTTTTCGTAGGAAACTCCGGTTTCCTATGATGTAATTAACTATGAGGGCTTGCGCTCGTAGGAGATTTAGAAACCCAGACCAGATTTTCAAAATCTTTAATTAATTATATTTGGGAAAATTTAAAATTCAATGATCATAATCATCATTTTTAAATGATCAATAGTGATTGATAACTTCTTTCCTCAGAGAGATATATCAATTACTATCGTAACATTGATTATGAAATTAATTATCTTTATCCAGATTAATGTAGTCAAACACAATTAAATTTCATTTTGATCCTCCTAGATCATATGTGATTCACTCTTGTGTTTGATTACGATAATCACGATGAATTCAAAGTTTTGTAATTTGAACCCATTAGGAAATGATATGTTTACCTTCCGAGGTGATATATCATTTATAATGATGAATTCAATTTCAAAATTATAGAAATTAATCTTTCCCAAAGAAAATTAATTATTTTTCAAAACCACTTTTTTAAATCAAATAACAATAAAATGATGACTCCACTGGGGATAAATCTCACTCTCCATCTTTAATAGCTGTTCAAATTTTATTGCATCAATAATTTTGACTACCCTTCCCTCTGTTGGTCCCTCTGCTCATTTCTCCCTTGGGTGAGTGTGGCCAACTAAATTAATACAATTCAAAAGAGAGGTGAGTATAGGAAACCTTTGTCAAAATCGGGCTTTGACATTTTGTCTCCAAGTTCATTGGCAGAGCAAAAGAGTCAAGCCAAAACCTTTAAAAACTCTTATATATGTTGCAAACTTGCAAGCGATTAAATCTTGAGCATGCTAAGTTTCACTATTTATAAAAACCCATCAATTTTAAAATCAACGTTTCAAACCTTTAGCAAAACTTAATCTTTTTCAAATCCTACTGATCCCTATATCCTATCACAACATATAGAGAATTGTAGCTCTTATAATTCAATATATGTGATAGAATATAAATACCTTCAATTTTGATTCAAAAGATTGGTTCTTCCAGCAAAGTCAAACTTTGACATTCCATTCCCAAACCGTTTGACAGGATTAAAGAGTCGGGTCGACTTCTTAGAATCTACCCCTCCAAATTTTTGTTAACCTTTATGTTAAACATGGGTTCAACATATTGAGTTTCAAAAATAAAGGGAGATGCTGCCGGAGTTTCAAACTTTCAAATTCCTTCCAAAATCGTCTAACTTCATTCTTCATTTCCTTATGTTTCATACAACACCCTTTTGTTGTTTAACATAGGCAATACAAATTCAAACCCTTAATCAAACATGGATTTTGACATTTCACTCTAAGCTAGTCAGTGCAGTGAAAGAGTCAAGTCAAGGTCTCTAGAGTTTCTCTTAATTTTTATTAACCATTATATTGAAAATAAAACTCAACATTTTTTAGTTTCAAAAGTGAAGGAAAATCTTTCAAACCAACTTCAATCGTCGTTGCCATGTGTCTTCTTTAACATTATGTCGTAGTTGAACATATGCAACGCAAACCCAAAACTCTTCAGTCAATTATGGGCTTTGAAATTTCACCCCCAAAACACTTCGTATGATGAAAGAGTTGAGCCTAGTTTCTCAGGATATTCAAGTTACTTTTGTAAACCTGCACATTCAAATAAAAATCAATGTGTTGAGTTTCAAAGTTTGAAGAAGATCTGCTCAATTACAACCTCAAAGCCAAATTTAATAATAAGTTTAAATTATATCCCAAAATTGAATTCAAAGTTTGATTCCAACCTTAAGTTCAAATTTAATTTCACACTCAAATTCAACTTCAATTTTGATTTTAAAGTCAAAATTTGGGCTTTGACATTTCACCCCAAGTTGATTGGTGAAATGAAAGAGTCAAGCCGGATTTTTAGATTTTTCAAATCAATTTTGTGAAACTACATGATTGAGTGAAACTCAGTATGTTGAGTCACAAAATTTGAAGAAGGATCCACTCGACTTTAACCTCAAATTCAAATTCAAATTTAACTTTAAGTCTCAAATCAATTTAACATTAAACTTAAGTTTGGTTTCAACTTTAAATTTCACCTCAAATTTGATTTCGGATTTAAATCTGAACTTTGTCATTTTTCCCCAAGTCAATTGGTGTAGCGAAAGAGTCAAGTTCAACTCTTAAGTTTTACTCGTCAATTTTATGAACCACCATGCTGAGTGTAAACTCAACATAATTGAATTATAAAATTTTGAATAAAATCAATTAAACTTAAAATTCAAAGTCAACTTCAAATCAACTAATTCAAGATGCTTTCTTAATTCCAGAAACTCAAGCATACTCAAATGGTTGGGGAACTCATCTTCTCACTGAATAGAGATGTGCTTGTAGAAGAAATTCTCGATTGCAATTTAATTCAATATGAGATGAAATTTTAAAACATCAAGATTTCAGTTAATGGGAAAACACTGATTGATCTATCTTCCACAATACAAGGGGATTCCCCCTTTATATAGAATATTTTAGTTCTAGGAGTCGATTCCCCCATCTCCAAGATGGAGGTTGCTGTCGCCCCTGTATCCACTGTACTCTCTACTCAGGAGGATCAAAACCAGAAGTCAATAGTGACAGAAGAGCTACCATCTCAACTTGAGATTGGGTCAAGTTCTAGCACTGCTTTTATCGGCAAGAACCAGAAGAAGAATTACCTTTGAAGAGACAGAAAAAGGAATCTTAAGGCTAGAAAGAGCGCAGAGTTAGAAGCCTTAGAGAGGGCCAACTTCAAGGCCAATCGAGAGTTCCTTGCTCCTCCTACGTACCCCCTCATTGGTGGAATCATTTCCAATTTTCTCCTATTACTCAAGGGAGGGAGGTTGTGAGGACGAGAGCATGATCTCCAATACACCTTCTTGACTACTACACATAAAGACTCAAGAAAGCCAGAATTGAGCAATCACCAGCAATAGGCCATTGGCCCCCAATTAAGGGTTATGATTTGTCCACTCTACTAGAAGATGTTAGGATGCGTTACTACATGTGTTCAACTACATCACCTACAGAGGAGTAGGAGTAGAAACCACTCGGGGTGCCACTCTCTTAATTATTAGCCTAGTAGTAATGAGAGGAGAAATAATCTAAGATTGTGTTTATATTCAATGGGGTCCAATCACAATAAATCTTTTGATTGTAATGATATTGCATTATCTAGGAATAGTGCAGACCCTATAACAATCTCTCCCTCCAAAGAGATTGTAGGAATTCAATTCCATGTTTACAAGGGTCTTGCCACCTAGACTTGCAACCTTTAAGGAAGACTTATAAATTTCTTAAGTGTACTGGGTCCGAATTTTCAAGACAAGTTGATTCACCTTTTTGTTGAAAATTGACCTCTACCTTAAGTCTTAAGTAGGAGAGAGTTGTAATTGACCCCATAAAATATTTGAATGCCTCTCCCTCGCACCCTCTTCCGTGGGTTGATTTAACTTTTGAATTAAAATCTACCTCAAACTTAAGTTGACCTCAGAAATAAAAAATTTATCAATCTTATAGCAATCTTCTATCTTAATAGGTGATTCTCGCATGTCTAAAATTTGATCAATAATTTTTAAAAGTCAAGCCGATACTCTTTATGGATTATTTTTCCTTGTATAAGAGAATGAGTTTTCTTCTCTAATACTTGAGATATAATCCCAGCATTCAAAAAAAGAGCAATCATTTTGAGATTTTAAAGAAAATGAAGCCTCTTCTTGAATTCAATTTAAATCAAAAGATGCGTAAATGCGCTAAAAGTCAAAAGATGGGTGAATGCTGAAAATCAATCAAAAGATGCGTAAAGTGCGCCACAAGAAAAAGAGAAGGAGAGTAAGAGGGCTTCCTTTCTTTTAAATCCTTAAATCTCAAGAAATCCGATCACCATTAAATACTTGACTTTAAAAATCTTGAATCGAGAGTCTTCACCATGCATGAATTATCTATTAGATAGAAGAACATCATGCAAGAGAATTGAAATGATCAAATTTTTTTATTCAGCTTAAACCTTTTTAAAATCAATTTTAATTTAAAAATTTTTAAAGGGAGACCCCAGTTTAGTTTCTATGAAACTTGGTTTAGGTCAACAAAACTGAAATCCTTTTAGATTAGTTGGAGTTAACTCTACTTCTCACTCTAATTGATAAATTTTTTCCCACATGTCGTTCCGACAGGGTTCAAATAGATAGAAAAAATTTCTTAATATAAAGATTGAATCTTCTACTCTTGATAAAAATTCAAATCTTATCCTTGAGAAATGTGTATAAGTCCTTGCATAGAGGAATCTTTTCCTTCAAGTCCTTAAAAAAATTACACTCTATATTGGGTCCAAGATCAACCCTACTAGAGGAATATTTTGTAATGTTGGGAATTGCCGTTCAAAATCAAAACCACGATTGAGCAGAGTGTCCGACTCAAATTTGAAGAGCTCGAGGCCTTACACAGCGTCATCTTTACAGCTCAATAAAACTCAAAATCGAATAAAGTCTGAGTGGTTTAAGCTCGTAATAAGATAGCACGACTTAGAACCTTCCAAATATGAGATTTGGTTTAGGTTCTTTGGATGCATATAGGCCTACCGAGGGATCGATGGAGTAGTTTAAACCAATATAAGATTTTCCTCTTATCGTAGAGATGATCTTTGAAAAAAAAATTAAAACATTAACTAATCAACTCTGAAGGATGCCACCCAATAATTTCAAACTTCGGGGCGGCTCTTCAGGAAGTACCATGCCATATGAGTACTAAATTCAAAATCAATAAAAATTCTTCAAATTTCTTGGATTAAAGAACTTTCCAATTCTCAATTGAACATCAGAAACTTTCAAAATTCACATTTAAAAATCAAATTCAAATTTCAAAATTCAAAATCTAATCAAAACTCAGATTCAAAAAACTTCAAATTCAAATTCATTAAATCAAGTTTCAAATTAAAACATTTTAAAATTTAAATTCAAAATCAAACTTCAAATTCAAACCCTTTTAAATTTAAAATCAAATCAATTCAAATTCAAAAGTCACTCAAATCTCAAATTACAGAAGTCAAATCCGATCCTCTATGTGGAGCAAGCTTTCTCCACAAATGATCATCCAGATCCAATCCTCTTTGTGGAGCAAGTTTCTTCCACATACGATCATTCCAGACTCGATCTTCAATGAGAAGCAATGCTTCTTTCTCATAAGAACTTTGAGTTTCTTTTCCTTAAGGATATGTGTGAGTCATAGAGCTTTCTTTACTTAGGATTAGATCTACTAGTGGTGGAGCAGGCCCTTTATGATACCATCCTAGTTTCAAATTCTAGATTTGATCTTTTGTGTAGAATAAGTTTCCTCTCAATAAGATCATTCTTTAGTGATGGAGTACGCCCTCTATGGCACCATCCTAAATTCAAAATCCAAATCCGATCTTTCGTGGGAAGCAATGCTTCCTTCCCACGAGATCTTTATTTTTTTTCCTTAAGGTTAGGTGTGAGTCCTAGAGCTTCCTTTACTTAGGATTAGAATAACTAGTGATGGAGCACACTCTATGTGGCACCATCCTAGTTTTAAATTCAAATTCATTCTTTTAGGAGCAGGTGCGAGTCATAGTGCTTCCTACCTCTTAAGATCTTGACTTACTAGTGGTGGATCTAAGCCCGTTGGGCCCCATCTTAGTTAGTCATCCACTTTTCCTTAAGGTTTGGTGTGAGTCCCTATGCTTCCTTTTCTTGGGATTAGAATTAATTTGGGTTAGATAGCTTTTGCCAAATCCTTAAAGGTTTAGGTAGAATATCTCCTTGGCTAGTTCCCCTAGTTAAATGTGAGTCCCTGTGCTTTCTAGCTAGGTTAGTCATTGAAAAAAAAAATCCGATCCTTTAGGAGTAGGTGTGAGTCCCTGTACTTCCTATCTCCTAGGATCTCGACTAACTAGTGGTGGATTTAAGCCTATCGGGCCCCACTATAGTTCAGTCCCCTTCTTTTCTTTAAGGTTAAATATGAGTCCTAGAGCTTCCTTTCCTTAGGATTAGAATCACTAGTGATGTAGCACGCCATTTACGACACCATCCTAGTTTCAAATTTAAATTTGATCCTTTAGGAGTATGTGAGAGTCCCTGTGCTTCCTATCTCCTAGGATCTCGACTAGCTAGTTGTGGATTTAAGCTTGTTATGCCCCACTATAGTTCAGTCACTTTCTTTTCCTTAAGTTTAAGTGTGAGTCTCAGAGCTTTCTTTCCTTAGGATTAGATCCACTAGTGATGGAGCACGCCCTCTGTGGCACCATTATAGTTTCAAATTTCAAATCCGATCCTCTGTGGGAAGCAATGCTTCCTACCCACATGATCATCCTCTTTTCCCTAAGGTTAGGTGTGAGTCCCAGAGCTTTATTTCCTTAGGATTATATCCACTAGTGATGGAGCATGCCCTCTATGGTACCATCCTAGCTTTAAAATCTAGATTAGACCTTATAAGGGAAGCAATGCTTCCTTCCCATAGGGTCCTTTAATTTTCTCCTCCTTAAGGTTAGGTTTCCTCATTCCCTTAGGATTAGATCTACTAGTGGTAGAGTACACCCCTCATGGCACTACCCTAGTATCAAACCCAAATTTGATCCTCTATAGTTAGGAATTCTTCGTTCCTATAAGATCATTCTATCCTTCTCTTCCTTAGGGTTTAGGTACTCCCTTCCCTTAGGATTAGACCCACTAGTGGTAGAGTACCCCCCTCATGGAACTACCCTAATATAAATTCAAATTCGATCCTCTATAGTTAGGAGTTCTTCCTTACTATACGATCATTCCATCCTTCTCTTACTTATGGTTTAGGTACTCACTTCTCTTAGGACCAAATCTACTAGTGGTAGAGTACACCCTTAGTGGCACTACCCTAGTACCAAATCAAAACTCAATCCTCTAAGGTTAATTCTTCCCATCTCTTAGAACCAAATTTAAATTCAATCTTCTAGAGTTAGATCTTCCCTTCACTTAGAATCAAATCAAAATTCAATCTTCTAGGGTTAGGTCTTCCCTTCCCTTAAAATCAAATCAAAACTCAATCCTCTAGGGTTAGGTCTTCCCTTCCCTTAGAGCCAATTTCAAACTTAATCTTCTAAGGTTAGGCTTTCCCTTCCCTAAGAATCAATTTTCAAATTCAATCTTCTAAGGTTAGACTTACCTTCCTTAGAATCAAAACCCATACTTGATCCTCTAATCATATCCAAACCTTTAATCCTGACCCATTGAACATTAAATTACATTTTGGTGGACCCATTTTAGCCACTAGTTGACCAGGGGTCAAAATGAACAAAATACCCCTTAGGGGTTGAAATATCAATTTCAAACCAAATGACCTCTAAATTTCTTGGAACCACTTTCAAAAATTTTCAAATATCAAACTAAACCTATTGGACCCAAACGCAGACCCTGGGTCAGCCTAGTTGACTAAGTCAACCTGGGTTGACCAAATAAAACCCTTTTGGATCAAAACAGGCATTTTGATGAAATTGATCTTTCCAGACCTTGGGACTACCTCTCACAGTCTGAAAACATGAAACTAATCATGTTGAGCATTGACCCTCGCCTAGGGTCAACCTAGTTGACCAAGTCAACCTAGGTTGACCCAAGCACCCTTTAAGGCTTTAAATGGAACATTTCAACCCATTTGACATATCTAACCCCTTTCAAGCCTCTATCTAATCAATTTCAAACCAAGGCTCAATCATGTCATAAACCTTGGCCAATCAAATCCAAGTAGATTTTAAAAGTTCGTTAGGGATGTTAATCCCTTATGAACTAGTCTCAAGGCTAACTAAGAGGGGGGTGAATTGATATTTTAAAAAATCTTTTGATCAAAACAAAATCTTAAAACAAAAACCAGGATTCACCACATAAATCAAAGTATGAAAATTAAATGCAGAAGCAATAATAAAAGACACAGAAATTTATAGTGGTTCGGCAACACGACTTACGTCCACTCCCTATCTGAAACTAATTTGTCAATTGAGAGAATGAGCCTATCATTGGAGCCTTCGGGGCTTGTTCCAGCTTAGAGAATATTGTCTTCCCTCGCCCTTAGTCCTCCTTCCTGGGTGCTCTTATTGCTCTCCTTTTCTTTTAGAAAGGAGAGGTCGAACCATATTGAATGGGGTTATGGTTCATTGCCCTGGGGTGGCATGGGCGATAAAGACATCGTTTGGCCCTGGGGTTCATTGCCCTGGGGCGGCGCCCTCCGAGTATTGCACTAAATTCAGTGTCTCTCCTTTCGCCCCCACAGAAAGGCGGAGAAGCCTTTACAAACTTCCTTTCCACCAACTCAGGTGAGGCAGAGAACCCAACTCCTATTGCTTTCTCCAGAAGCAAGCAGAGAACCCAACTACTTTTGCTTCCTTCTAAAGCAGGCAGAGAACCTTGATCAGATGCTAAAGTTTACCTCTCTAAAACCCCCAAGGAATAAAGGATGACGACTGGAGAAGATGAAAATAGATCCTTTTTTGGAGCAACCTTTGTGAACCCCCTCACAAAGTTCCCCTCATAAGATCCTCTCTATCTCTCTCTCTCGCTCTCCCTTTTTTCTTGGCTCTCTCAGGTCAAAACAACAGCAAAAGATGTTCTAAAGGGTAGAATAAGTACTCTTAAATAGAAGAGCTTTAGAATAGCTCATTAATTACAACTTATCAATTTTATCATCCAGGATAATATTATCCTGTACGATCAATACAAATTAAGCTCAATCAGTCAGGATGATCTGGGTTAATAAGAAGAAATTTGTTCATATCGTCTAGGATAATAATATATCATCCTGTATGATTAATAAAAATCATGGAATATCATATAGATAATCACACTGAAAGGATGTCTGGATGATGGGAAAATTACTTGATCGTCCTGGCCGTTCTCACGATCATCTCGAATAATTAGTTAAAATATATGAAAAATATCCAGAGCATCTCTAAATTGAAGCTGGCTGATGTGTGATTGTCTAGGAATAACCAAGGTTTTTAAATGGATCATCCCGGATGATCATACGATTGTCCAGGATGATCATACGATCATCCATGATGATCATCTGATCATCTAGGATGATATGATCGAGTCAATCAAACCTTAATTTCTTTTCTTAATTACTAGATTAATTTAGGCATAATTGTATTACATCATCCAGGATGATGTCTAGGATGATGTCCAAAAATAAATAATACTTAAATAGATATTGCGGCGGATTCTTTCTGATTCAAGTCTATCGTCCCGGTCGATATAAAGATCGTACAGGATAATGTGCTTAATAATGGCTGCCTTGACCAGGATGCCCTAATTAGGGTTTTTATTTTTAGCTGATCGTCTAGAATGATTTTTAGATCATCCCGGATGATATGAGCAAAAACAGAGAACTCTAAAAAATAGTCCGAAAAATTCTCCCAAGTGTGTATGTGTAAGGTTACTTTGCATCAGAAACCACTTCATTTACAATAGACTCAAGAAAGGAAAAAGTATGCAAACTGACTCAGACCTAGTCTACCCAATCTTGAGTTAGTTTAAATTGATGTCTAATCTTATGGACCTGAAATGTTAGTAGGCAAGGCAATCATAAAGAAACAGAAGTATTTGATATCATCAAAATCATATTCCCTATAAATAGATTCACAACAATCTCCCCCTTTTTGATGATGGCAAACACAAAAATAATTAAAGCCATTTAAAGCAATTTTAAAGGATAATCATAAAAAGATAAAAAAACTAGAATAGTGAAAATAGTACAAACTAATACATCTACTCCCCCATTTGACATCATAAAAAAGAGGAGGAAAACATAACAAAAAGTAACAAAAAAAATATAAAAAGAAAAGACAACATCACAAAAAATAAGCAAACTAAAAGAAGATCGTCTTGGCCGATTAGGTGGATCGTCCAGGACAATGCATAATAATGGATCGTACTGGCTAAATTTAAAAATGTTTAAAACATTCCCACATGTATCATCTAGGACAAATAGGTGAATCATCTGGGAGAATCACCAATAATTGATCATACCGACCAAATTTATAGTGTTAAAATGTATTGCCATGTGTTTTATCCAGGCTGAACATGTGGATCGTACGGGCCTATTTTCCATAAATTGAGCAAAAAGTGAATTACATCGTCTAGGACAAAGAGAATAATCCAGGATGATCATAGATGATTGAAGAAGATGATGATCAGATCGTTCAGGACGATAAAGCATCATTCAGGATGATCAAAAGCAAAAACAGTCATAGCAGACATTTAGACGGAAATTTAAAGTGTGTTGAACCAATCATCTAGGATGATATAAATATTATCCGGGATGATGTGACAAAAAGGTTTAAATTCAGATGATTGATGGATATGATCAGAGAAGGCCTAAAACTTAACAACACATGTAAAAGGAAAAGTAAGACAAAAAAGATAGGAAAAAAAAAGAGACAAATAAACAAAATGAAAAACAAAAAGTAATTTTATCATTTTTAATTTTTAATTTTTTTTTGTTTAAAAATAAGGTATGAATATAATGAAATCTCCAAGCGATTGAATATAAGGAATTGTAAGTTCAATGAGTTAACTTCGATGAAATCTGAAAATGGTAGAATATTCGATCCTGCTAACCCTAGCTCGGACTTCTTTTAGGGCAAAATTGTCTTTTGAAAATAAGTGACCTAAATGAGAATAAACCAATTGGATAAGAAAAAGAGATCCGTTTAAAACTTGGTTCCAGAAAAAATATCTTATAGAATAATCTACCGAAGTGATTTGTTACAATCATGAAATTTGAAATCAAGCATTTGAAAATATCAAGTGACACATGAATTATTCTAAGATTTAAAGGTTTTGAAAGAGAGGGAAGCTTTTCTTTTTGTGGGCTCATTTTATGCCTCTTGTCAATTTGATTGGCGCACTTTACACATCTTTTGATTTTTGATACACTTGTGTATCTTTTAATTTTTGGCGATCATTGCGCATATTTTGTTTTGGCGTCATTGGCCACTTTTTGTTTGTTATTTTTGCAAGCTAGATTCCTTTTCAAAACTCTTAAATATTCTAAGTTGTGAGTATCGATCTCTTCTAGATATTAGAGAAGAAAAACTCACTCTCTAATAAAGGGAAGAATAAACCACAAAATAGAATCAAATTCATATTATAAATGTAATAACAAAATTTTAAAGTACTTGAAAGTTATATAAAAACTTTGAACATTATATATATAATATAGATTATTGTAGCAAAATAGAAAAGATCTTTAATTGCAAAGTCCAGGTTTTAAATTGAGATAGACTTTTGTTTAGAAAAGAAAATTACACCATTAAAAGAGGTTAGAGGGAGGGAAATAATTAATGGTGTTTCTCCCTTTAACTGATTTGCGGATGTTTAGACATTGACTACGAATTTCCAAAAACCAAAAACCAAGATAAAATATTATTTCAAAGGAAAACCCAAAAACATTAGAGATGTAACAATTAAAAAATAATAACAAACATAATAAACTAAAAATAAAAAAATAACAACAATCAACAGAGTAGTAAACATACAATTCAGAATTTATTAAGCAATAATTTTAAGCAATTATGAGCTACAAGCCTCCGTTGTCCAAGTATCATATGCTCTCACAAGGTCTTTGGTGAGAGCACACCTATAAAAATCAGCAATAGTAAAATTTAAGAACCCAAATAGGTTTGGATCCCTTCTTATGAAAAGAAGAATGCAATGTATTTATGTTATGCTATGAAACATGCAATTTTGGTCTCCATACCCAATGTATACTATGCTGATAGTGCTAGTGTATGAAGTGTGTCCTAGCATGCCACATGAAAAACATCTAACTCCAGAAAAATGATTTACTAATCTATTTTGGTGGTGAAACCTTTTTTTAACATTATGTGATGCATGTAATATTGGTTTATTTTCAAAAGCTTTGAGATTTGTTTTTAGTAAATCATGCTCATGAATCAAATCAGAATTCTTTTTATTTAACACATCAAATTCATCATAGAGTATGATCTTTGCTTAAAGTTTCATGCTCTCTTTGTAATTTCAAAAACACCAATTTTAAACTAGTATGCTTTTTCTTAAGTTTCTTATATGATGCATGAATGCTTTCACAAATTTCAAGTAATTGATCATAGGTTGGTTCACATACCTCTTCTTGATCTGATTTACTAGGATGATCACCCATGAAGCACAAATTTGTTATCTCTTCTTCAACTTCAGTCTCAGATGAGTTAGATACAGAATATGCCCAGAAAGCTTTTTAGTACTGCTTCTTGTCCTTCATGTATTTGGGTTTATCCTCACCCATCTCCTTTCTTGGGAGCTCCTTAAGTTTAGGACAATCAGCTTTAATATGTTCAGGCTTCCTGCATTCAAAGAAAATAATATCATAAGAATTTTATAATTTTTGCTATCCTTATCTCTTTTCCACTTCTGATGATACTTGTTGTTCTTCCTTAAAAAGCTTTTAAATTACCTAGTGATGAATGAAACATCATCGTTGTCAAATTCAATGTACGTATTTTTGGTCTTTAGTGCCACAGTTTTCTCCTCCTTTTTCTCACCTGCATCAAAATTTCTTTGATTCACCCTAAAAGTTTATTAGGAATGTTAAGCCCTATAGAACTGGCCCGAGGCTAACAAGGAGGGGGGGGGGGGGGGTGAATTGGTATTTCTTTAAGCAAAAGAACGATTATCACAAACCAAATCACAACAAAAACAAATGTGCAAGAAAATAAATGCAGAAGCAGGAAAAATAAGAATACAAGGGTTTATAGTGGTTTCATCAACTCGAGCTACGTCCACTCCCCGGAGGAGCCCTCCGAGTATTGCACTATCAACGTGACTATCCTTTAACCCCACAGCTAGGCAGAGAAGCCCTCACAAAAATACCTCCTTTTTGCCACACCCGACAAGGCAGAGAACCCAACTCCTTTAGCTTCCTCCTCAAGCAGACAGAGAACCATGATCACTTGCTGAAACTTACCTCTCCCAACCCTTCCAAGGACAAAAGACTCTAGGGAAGAAGAAGTGAAACAATGCTTGGAGCAACCCTTGTGAATCCCCTCATAAGCTCCCCCTCACAAGATCCTCTCTCTATCTCTCCCTCTCTCTTTATCTCCTTTAGGTTTTCTCAGGTCAAGATAGTAGCCAAGGATGTTCAAAAACATTGAACAAGTGCTCTTAAATAGAGGAGCTTCAAAGGGGCTCATTAATTGCAAGTTACCGACTTTATCGTCCAGGACAATATGTAAATCATCCTGGCCGATCAGTACAAATCTCATAAGATCGGCTAGAGCATCGCCCTGAATGCAGACTAGATGATTGAAAATTTGCTTGATCGTCCTGGACAATCTCACGATCGTCCCAGCTGATCCGTTCAAATCAGAGGAAAATCGTCCAGAGCATCGCCCTAAATTTGATTTGGCCGATATTCATCGTCCTGAAGGAACTAAGGGTTTTTGAATAGATTGTCCTGGCCGATCCTGCGATCGTCTAGGATGATTTGATCGTATCAATCATCCTTAATTACTTTCTTAATTCCTGGATCAATTTAGGCATAATTGTGTGATATCATCCAGGCCGATATCATGATCGTCCTGGCCGATTTCCAAAAATACAAAATACCTAAATTGATCATGGCGATAAATTCTTTATGTATTGATTATATCGTACAGGCCGATCAGTTAATTACGGCTACCTTAACTAAGAAATCCTTATTAGATCTTCTATTTTGAGCTCGATCGTCCAGGACAATATAAATATCATCCGGGACGATGTGAGTAAAAATATAAGTTCTAAATCTCTCAAGTGTGTGTGTGTGTAGGGTTACTTAACATCAGTCACTTCAAATAATTACAATTGACTCAAGAAAGAAAAAAGAAATTACAGACTGACTCAATCCTAATCTACCCAGTCTTGAGCTGATTCCGATTTCTGTCCGATCTTTGAGTCCTGAAAAGTTAGTAGAAAAAAGGTAGTCGTAGTGATACATAATTTGTTTGCTATCATCAAAATCATAATCCAAAAACATGTTTGTAACAATCTCCCCCTTTTTTATGATGGCAAACATATTGATAATCAATTCTAAAACTGTAATGCAAAACTAAACAAGCTTTCAATTTTTCGAACTGAATAAGTACAAACATACTATAAGAGAACTACTAGAGCAAGTACAAACATACTACTCCCCCTTTTGACATCTCAAAGAGGAGGAAACTAAAAATAAAAACTAAAGCAACTAAAAACACAATACAAAAAAAGAAAGCAATCCATAGAAAACATAAACTAAAACTAAAAAATTGAGGGATCCTGATCATCAAAAGATGGAGGTGGTGAAGCCTGCTGAAAGTAGCTAGCTAGCGTAGTAAACTGAGCATTGAACCATGTTATATCCTTGTCGTGCTACTGTTGCTGGTGAGTAATGTAGCTATCAAAATAGGCGAAGTCCTCTGTGTAGTGCTGCTCGTAGTGGGCAATATCCTCAGAATGTTGTTGCTCCTGTGCAACAACGTAAGCGTCGAAATAGGTCTCCCAACGATCAAATCTCTCCACTAATTGGTCAAACTGTGAGTGCTGGTGAAGAGGAGCATGATCAAGAACACGAGCGGGAGCCTCCTCCTCGGCCCCCTGAGGTCCCCATCCCCTGGGTGGAGATGAGTGCTGTGAAGGATATTGAAAGAGCTGTTTGAGTAGCAAGGAGGCTGAAGGTCATGACAAAAAGGATATTGAAGATTGTATTTGGTTTCAAGAATATAGGCTATGAGATGTCCTAAAGTAAGGTTGTGTTTCCTCCTATGGCCTGGATTGCAAATAGTTGTTAAATGATCAATTATCAAAAAATCAAGTCAATAGTATTAAATTATCTCCGGGCCGTGATGAAAAAGGTAGTCAGAGAAAGCAGAGGAGTGATGTGGACTCGGTCTCCAACGTTTGAAATAATGGAGGTGCAAAGGACATGCTGAATTATCCTAGCATCTTTAACTAAAGAGTAGTCTCTCCAACATGAAAGGGTGTGTTGGTCTGGCGAAGAAAATGGTTTGTCGTGGACCAGTCAAAATCAGGAATTGAGATGACTATATGCAGCTTATCCCCGGTGGTGGATAGCTGCAATAGTTTAGCACAGTCCTGATATATAATCTCGACCGGGCGTCGATTCACATTGGAGGACAGGGCTGTGAAAGTATAATTTATACGAAGATTTGCATAAAATTCTAACATAAGTTCTGAGGAAAAAGGGACAGCGAGGGTAAGAATGAAATAGAGAGAAGTGTGAGCAAAGAGATTCATTACCGAATATGAAAGGTGGACAGGATTGAGGTTTCTGGAAAGGGAGATGCCACATTCTTTGTAGCGACGGTAAGCTGCTTGATCCTCCACTTCCCTGAATCGAGGGTCAAGAGTGGCCCTCGAGGAACTTCCAGAAGCCTGTCGGACTCGCTTCCCACCAGCCATAGCAAGAAATTAGTAAGTAAAAATGAGATAAGAAGAAGCTTTGAGGTGAAAACAATGTTTGGAATGGCCTGAATTTAAAGAAATGGCCACATCGTCCAGGACAATTTGGTTCAATTATTGCGTACATGCTGATTGGTCAAAAAGGCAGTCTGATCATCCGAGCCGATCAGATATCGGCTAGGACGATTAAACACAAGCGATCGTCCCGAGGAGACAAGCTGGACGACCATTAAAAAAGCAGATCGTCCGGGCCGATTAGGTGTATCGTCCAAGATGATGAATAATAATTGATTGTACCGGCTGAAGTTAAAACGTTTTAAATCTGTGCAACGTGTATTATTCAGGACGAACAGTGGATCTGCCAGGACGATTGTCCAATAATGGATCATCCGGGGCCGATTTTAAAGATTTAAACGTACTGACATGTGGATCATCCAGGACGATCAGGTGTATTGGCCAGGACGATGACCATAAATGCATTGGCCAGGACAAAAATTGTATCGGCCATGACGATAAAAAATGATTGTAATAGAGTTCGATCATATCGGCCAGGATGATAAAGGATCGTCCGGGACGATGAGTTACAGAAAGCTCAGAAAAGTTCAGCAGATGTAATTTTGAAGAGAAATTATCATATTGTCCAGGATGATAGAGGTATCCGCCAGCACGATGTGACAAGAATTTGAAAATCAAGCAAAGATGGAGACGATCGGGGAAAACCTCAAACAAAAAAATAAATATAAAATAAAAATAACAAAAATAAATAAAACAAGAAAAGGAAAAAAAATTTTGGTTTTTAATTTTTTTTTTAACAAAGCAAGCATATGACAAATTTCCCAAATAATTAAATTTTAATGATTTGAAGGATCAGTTAGTTAAAAATGTCACAATCAGAAAACGGTAGAAAATCCGATCCTGTTTACCCTAGCTCGGACTTCTTTCAGGATAAAAATTGTCTTTTGAAAACAAGAGGTCTAACTCAGAATAAATTGGATAAAAAGAAGATCCGTTCAAAACTTGGTTACAAATAAAATATCTTATAAAATAATATACCAAAGTAATTTGTCTCTATCATGAAATTTGAAATCAAGCCTTTGAAAACATCAAATAACCCATGAGTCCTTCTAAGTTTTAAAAGTTTTGAAAAGAGAGGATAGCTTGCATTTAGTGGGCTCATTTTATTCCTCTTGTCACTTTGATTGGCTCTTTGAGCATCTTTTGATTTTTGATACACTTTCATGTATATACTTTTCTTTTCAATTTGGCTTCATTGGTCATTTTTTTTTTTTGAAAGCTAAAAACTCTTTAATAAATCCTTAAAAAGATTCTTAGTTGTGATTATATCTTCTAGATATTAGAGAAGATGAGCTCTCTCTCTAACATAGGGAAGAACAAACCACAAAATAAAAATTAAAATCATATGATAAGTTCAACGACAAGATTTCAATTAACATGAAAGATATATAAGAACTTTGAATCATATATATAAGATAGACTATTATAGCAAGGAAAAAAGATCTTAATTTTAAAAACCATTTTGTTAAAATGAGATAGACTTTTTGTTTAGAAAAGAAAACTATATCACCAAAGAGGTTAGAGGCAGGGAAACCATCAACTGTGTTTTCTCCCTTTAACCGATTTAAAAATGCTAATCATTGGCCATAAATCTCCAAAGTTTAAGAACAAGAAAAAATCATGATAAAGAAAACAATAATAAAAATGACTGAAACAACTAAACAAAAACTATCACAAAAACAAAACATAATAATAATCAAAATGCAATTCAAGAATTTATTAAGCAACAAGTTTAAGCAGTTATGAGCTGTGAGCTTCCGTTTGTCCAAGTATCCTATGCTCTCACGAGGTCTTTGGTGAGAGCAATTCTGCAATAATCAACAACTGTCAGACTTAGGAACCCAAATAGGTTTGGGTCCCTTCTCATAAAAAGTAGAGTGTAATGCATGTGTGTTATGCTATGAATCATGCAATTTTGATCTCCACACCCAATGTGTACTACGGTGAACAGTGCAAGTGTGTGAAATGTGTCCTAGCAAGCCACATGAAAAGTATCTAACACTAGGAAAAGAATTTCTTAAATGATTTGGATTGTAATGCCTCTTCCTAGGTCTTGGCTTTAGATCAGAAATAGGTGTCATCCAATTTCTCTTAATTGAGTCCAATTCATCTTTAAGCCTCAAGTTAGTATCTTCCTAAGCATTATTATCAATCCTCAAGTTGCGCTCTAATACTTTAGATTTCTTCAAATCTGATTTGAGTGAGGTGTGTGAAACTTTTAATGCATCATGCTCATCAGCTAATTCTGAATGCTTTTTGTTTAAATCATCAAATTCATCAAGTAGAGCCATGTGATTTGAATCGATCGTAGAATGATCTTTGAGAATAATTTCATGCTCTTTTTGTAAATTTAAAAGTTCCAACTTCAAGTTAGCATGCGTTTTCTTAAGTTTTTTGTATGATGCATGAATTTTCTCACAAATTTTAAACAATTGATCATAAGTTGGTTTACATACCTCTTCTTCATCACTTTGATCAATATGATCTTCCGCCATTAAGCACAAGTTTGTTGTTTCGTCTTCAGGTTCAGTCTCCGATGAATCAATTGCAGAATTCGTCCAAAATGCCTTTTGAAGACTCATTTTGTCCTTTCTGAGCTTGGGTTTTTCCTCACCCTTTTCTTTGTTTGTGTGATCTTGAAGTGTAGGACAATCCGCTCTGATATGTCCAGGCTTCCTGCATTCAAAGCAAACAACATCAGAATATCTTTTAGAATATTTATTATCCTTACCTTTTCTCCAACTTTGATGATGCTTGTGCTTCTTCCTTAGAAAGCTTTTGAATTGCCTTGTGATAAAGGCAATGTCATCGCTCTCATACCCGGAAGAATCAGTGTCAGATTTATGCGCCTTCAGTGCCACTGTTTTCTCCTTCTTTTTCTCACCTGTATCAAGATTTCTTTAATTCACCCCTTGCTCGTAAGCAATGAGTGAGCCAAGTAAGTTATCAATCGAATAGGTGTTTAAATCCTTAGATTCAGTTATAACAGTGATTTTAGCATCAAAAGACGAAGGCAATTATCTAAAAATCTTGTTTACTTTTTCATAATTTGAAAGTTCTCTTCCTAAGGCATGCAACGAAGTAACAATCTGAGTAAATCTTGTATACATTTCAGAAATTGATTCATGAGGTTTCATACAAAAACTGCGTAGTCATGTAAGAGAATATTCAAACAGGATTGTTTAACTTTATTAGTGCCTTCATAAGTGATACATAATTTATCCCAATTTTTTTTACAATTTTTGCAAGTAGAAATGCGCATGTAGTCTTCTGATTTTAAAGCACAGAAAAAGCAGTTAAGACATTTTGCATTTAATTAAGCCAAATCCCTATCATCTAAAGTCCATTCAGTAAAAGGAAGTGGAACAATAATACCGTTAAGTTTACCAGTTGGAGGTGTGTAACCATCCTTAACAAGCATCCACATGCGATACTCAGTAGATTGTAAAAACGTAGCATGCGAGTTTTCTAAAAATCAAATGAGATATTATCAAATAAAGGTGGTCGGGTAGTAGAATACCCTTACGGTGTATTACGATTCCTAAAGTTAGCCATGGATCAAAATTTAAAAAGTTTTCAAACTTAGTTTTTATGATTCCCGCTCTGATACCACTTGAAAGTTTATTAGGAATATTAAGCCTTATAGAACTGGCCCGATGCTAACCAAGAGGGGGGGGTGAATTGGTATTTAATTTTTTTTAAGCAAAAGAATGATTATCACAAACCAAATCACCACAAAAATAAGTGCGGAAGAAAATAAATGTGGAAGCAGTAAAAATAAGAACATGAGGGTTTATTGTGGTTCGGTCAACTCGACCTACGTCCCCTCCTCGGAGGCGCCCTCTGAGTATTGAACTACCAACATGACTCTCCTTTAGCCCCCACATCTAGGCGGAGAAGCCCTCAGCCACACCCGACAAGGCAGAGAACCCAACTCCTTTTACTTCCACCTGAAGCAGGCAGAGAACCACGATCACTTACTGAAACTTACCACTCCCAACCCTTCCAAGGACAAGAGACTCTAGGGAAGAAGAAGTGGAACAATGCTTGTAGCAACCCTTATGAATCCCCTCACAAGCTCCCCTCACAAGATCCTTTCTCTCTCTCTCTCTCCCTCTCTCTCTCCTTTAGGTTTTCTCAGGTCAAGACAGTAGCCAAGGATGTTCAAAAATATTGAACAAGAGCTCTTAAATAGAAGAGCTTCAAAGGAGCTCATTAATTGCAAGTTGCCGACTTTATCCTCCAGGATGATATAGAAATCAGCCTGGCCGATCAGTACAAATCTCATAAGATCGGCCAGAGCATCGCCCTGAATGCAAATTGGATGAATGAAAATTTGCTTGATTTTCTCGGACGATCTCACGATCGTCTTGTCCGATCAGTTCAAATCAGAGGAAAATCATCCAGAGTATCGCCCTGAATTTGAGCTGGCCGATATTTATCGTCCAGAAGCAACTAAGAGTTTTTTAATAGATCGTACTGGATGATGTGATCGTATCATTTATCCTTAATTATTTCCTTGATTCCTAGATCAATTTAGGCATAATTGTGTAATATCGTCCAGGCTGATCTCATGATCGTCCAGGCCTATCTCATGATCGTCCTAGCCGATCTCATGATCGTCCTGGCTGATTTCCAAAAATGTAGAATACCTAAATTTATCATTATGGCAAATTCTTTCTGTATTGAGCATGTCGGCTTGGCTGATACAGGTATCGTCTAGGCCAATTGGTTAATTACTGCTGCCTTAACTAAGAAATCCTGATTAGATCTTTTGTTTTGAACTCAATCGTCCAGAACGATATAAAATATCGTCCTAGATGATGTGAGTAAACGCACAAGTTCTAAATCTCTCAAGTGTGTGTGTGTGTAGGGTTACTTAATATCAGTCACTTTAAGCAATTATAATTGACTAAAAAAAGAAAAAAGAAAATTACAGACTGACTCAATCCTAATCTACTCAGTCTTGAGCTAATTCTGATTTCCGTCCGATCTTTGAGTCCAAAAAAGTTAGTAGAAAAAAGGCAGTCATAGTGAAACAAGATTTGTTGCTATCATCAAAATCATAATCCAAAAAACAAGTTTGTAACACACCCCTCGCTCGTAAGAAATGAGTGATCCAAGTAAATTATCAACATAATAAGTATTTAAATCTTTAGATTCAGTAATTGTAGTGATATTAGCATCAAAAGAAGAAGGAAAGCATCTTAAAATTTTATTTACTCTTTCATAATTAGTTAGCTCTCTTCCTAAAGCATGCAATGATGTGACAATTTGAGTAAACCTTGTATACATGCCAAAAATTGATTCAAAAGGTTTCATACAAAAACGTTCATAGTCATGTAACAAAATATTCAACCTAGATTGTTTAATTTTATTGGTTCATTCATAAGTTACACACAATCTATCCCAAATTTCTTTACCAGTTGCACAAGTTGAAACACGCATATAATCTTTAGATTTAGAAAAAATAGTTCAAGCATTTTGCATTAAGTTGTGATAAATCTCTTTCATCAAAAGTCCATTCAGTAAAAGGAACTTCAAATTTAATTCCATTAAGTTCACGAGAAAGTGGTGTATAACCTTCTTTAACAAGCATCCACATACAATAATCAAGAAATTATAAAAACGTAGACATGCGAGTTTTCCAAAAATTAAAATGAATATTATCAAACAAAGGTGGTCGTATAATAGGATATCCTTCCATTATATTATGATTACCAAAGTTAGTCATCAATCAAAATTCAAAAGTTTTCAAAAACAAGATTTTATGAATCCCGCTTTGATACCACTCGAAAATTCATTTGGGATGTTAAGCCCTTATGAACTAGTCCCAAGGCTAACCAAGAGGGGAGTGAATTTGTATTTTAAAAAATCTTTCGATCAAAACATAATCTTAAAACAAAAACCAAGATTCACCACAGAAATCAAAGTATAGAAATTAAATGTGGAAGCAGTAATAAAGAACATATAAATTTAAAGTGGTTTGGTTAACACGACCTATGTCCACTTCCTGAAGGCATCGTCTGAGTATTGCACTAAACTCAGTGTCTCTCCTTTTGCCCACATAGCAAGGTGGAGAAGCCTTTACTAACCTCCTTTCCACCAACCCAAGTGAGGCAGATAACCCAACTCATTTTGCTTCCTTTAGAAGTAGGCAGAGAACCCAACTACTTTTCCTTCCTCCTGAAGCAGGTAGAGAACCTTGATCAGATGCTGAAGTTTACCTCTCTAGAACCCCTAAGGAACTAAGGACGATGACAGGATAAAATGATGACAGATCCTTGCTTGGAGAAACTTTTGTGAGCCTCCTTATAAACTCCCCCTCGCAATATCCTCTCCCTCTCCCTCTCCCTTGCTCTCCCTTTCCTCTTGGCTCTCTCAGGTCAAAACAATAATAAAAGATGTTCTAAAGGGTAGAAAAAATGCTCTTAAATAAAAGAGCTTCAAAATATCTAATTAATTACAACTTTTTCGACTTTATCGTCCAGGATGATATAAATATTATCCTATACGATCAGTGCAACTTAAGCTCAATCAACAAGGATAATCTGGTACGTTCAAAAGAAATTTGTTCATATCGTCCAGGACTATATGAACAAAGGATGTCTGGATGATGGAAAAATAGCTTAATCATCCTGGCCTATCTCACGATCATCCTGGATGATTAGTTTAAATATATAAAAATCATCCAGAGCATCGCCCTGAATAGAAGCTGGTCAGTGTGTGATCATCCAGGAACAAGTAAGGTTTTTGAATGGATCATCCCGGATGATCCTGCAATCGTCCAGGATGATAAGATCGAGTCAATCAAACCTTAATTACTTTCCTTAATTATTAGATTAGTTTAGGCATAGTTGTATTGCATCGTCCAAGATGATGTCCAAAAGTAAATAATACCTAAATAGATCTGGCGGCTGATTCCTTCTGATTAGAGCCTATCATATCGGCCGATATAAAGATTGTCCAGGATGATGTGCTTAATGATGGTTGCCTTAACTAGGATTCCCTAATTAGGGTTTCTATTTTTAGCTGATCGTCTAGGACGATTTTTAGATCATCCCGAATGATGTGAGCAAAAATAGAGAACTCTAAAAAATAGTCAGAGAAATTCTCCCAAATGTGTGTGTGCAATGTTACTTAGCATTAGGAACCACTTCGTTTACAATAAACTCAAGAAAGGAAAAAGTATACAAACTAACTCAGACCTAATCAACCCAATCTTGAGCTAGTTTAAATTGCAATCTGATCTTGTGGACCTGAAATGTTAGTAGGCAAGGCAGTCGTAGAGAAATAGAAGTATTTCCTATTATAAAAAATCATATTCCCTAAAAACAGATTCGTAACAGATTTGACCAAGTCAACTCATTAGAGCTTGGTCAAATAAACTTTTACACTCACTAACTGGCTCATATATCCAATCCACCCATTTAAACTCCTTTGAATTTCACAAGCAGCTCAGGACCTCTCATTGCCACCTCATTAGTCCAACTAGACTTTGACTAGTCAAACAGTCAATTTAAGGCATTATGAGTGGTCAAACTTGATTAAACAAGCTCAAATTACATCCAAGCCCATGCAAACTTAGCCCTAACAGTTCTAATAGACTCTAGAACATTCTTAGGGACCACTCAAGCCCTTGGATCAAGATCCAGTGGCTTATATTAACTCCACATGCTCTAAAAGGACAAAACACCCTTTCCACATAGGATGTATCCTTGTCCTTTAGATGCTCTGCTCCCACCAACTCCCTGGACAGGTGGTAATTAATTGGAACCTAAATAAATAGATCCCAGCCCTCCATTCAATATAGAGTGGATTGAATAGGGCAAAAGACTCAAAATGAGTCTCATTCTAACCCTAACATATCTCTCCATTTTTTTTGTTTGAGCTCTAGGAAGACTCCTCCTCCCTTCAAAGTTCAAATCCGGTGATTGGAGGCTGACGGTGATACGCTTCCAGCCAACTGAAGCAAAATTATTTCCAGCTCAAATATCTAGTGATTGAGGGTTTTTTAGAACATGGAGACTTCTACAAATTTAATCATGGACATACTACAAATTCAGAGATAGCTCATATAGTTCAAACTGTCCATTAATTTGGTTAAAATCCTAAACCCTAGTTTAGGACACAGATTTAAATAGCATTCTCAAAAGTGCATTTCAGATAGCTTAAATTACTCCCCATTATTTATGTTCATTAATTTGAGCTATGTTTCAAATTTTATGTAAAATGGTTGAGTTTATCGAAAGAACAAATGAAAAAATGAATTCAAGTGCGTTTCTGTTAGCCCTTAAGTATTCACAACATCTTGACCGTTGATCTTGAAATTAACGGTCAGGATTCTGCTGTCCTGCGGTCCGTCCAACTGTGTATCAGCTGCCGATCAAGTTTGCGAGCGTCCGCCTCGATCATAATTGTTAATTCCGAACCCCGCGGAATCAACGCCTACTGGTTAGGGAAACCACTTGAGACGATGGGCAGATGACACACATCTAACTGCCGCCTCTAATCATTGGATCCACTGCTTTTTTGATCCGGTGAATCCCTACACGCCACATGGCCGACGCAGGCGCCGTCAAATGCTTTAAAATGATTTTTAAATCATTTTAAATATATAAAAATTATTTTAAATAAAAAATATGTTTAATATAATAAAATTATTACAAAATCAATTACTGTATTTAAATTAATATTAATTTAAAATATAGTTTCTATATTAAATTTAAAACATTTTAAAATTAGTATTTATTTAAATATAATTAAATATTTTTGAGATATTCAAATATTCTATTTTTAATTTTAAATTATTTAAAAAGATAAAATTCCAGAAATAATATTAAAGTATTTATTTTTAAATTTAATATTAACTTAATGTATTTTATTTAAATATTTTAATTTGAACTTTAATTAATAACTAATGTCATTTAATTAAACATTCTCAAAATTAAAACCTATTTCAACTTATTTTAAATAATTAAATAATTATTAATTTTTCTTAAAATACTTTAATTTAAAATTAAATTAATTTAAGATATATATTTTATATTTTAAATATTAAAATATTAATTAATATTTAGTTGAACAACAACAACAACAACATCAAGCCTTTATCCCACTACGTGGGGTCGGCTACATGAATCCTTTTTCTCCATTGTGTCCTAATAAAAGTCATATTCTCATTTAAATCTAATAAAGAAAGGTCATTCCTAATATTTTCAAACCAAGTCTTTATAGGTCTACCCCTACCTTTCTTAACATAAGTCAAATCTAATACCTCTACTCTCCTAACCGGGTCATCGCAAGGCCGCCATTTTATGTGACCAAACCATCTAAGGAGACTTTTTCTAATCTTATCTTCTACTGGAGCTACTCCAACCTTTTTACGTATATGCTCATTTCGTATCCTATCTCTAAGGGTAAAGCCACTCATCCACCTGAGCATCCTCATCTCTGTCACACTTAACTTAGTATTATGCTTCTCTTTTAAAGGCCAACATTCGGCACCATAAAGCATTGCAGACCTCACTACCATCTTATTGAATTTTCCTTAAGTTTGAGGGGTACATTTCTATCACATAACAAGCCCGATGCATTCCTCCACTTCAACCATCCAACTTGAATTCTGCTGATAATATCCCCATCTATTTCACCATCACTCTGAACAATAGATCCAAGATATCTAAAATGTGTACTCTTATTAATGACTTGATCGCCCAAAGTCACAATCCCCTCACTAGGTCTATTACTACTAAAATTACACTCCATATATTTCGTTTTAGATCTACTCAAGAGAAAACCTTTAGACTCTAAGGTTGACCTCCATAATTCAAGTTTACCTTCAACTCCCTCTCTAGTCTTATCAACAAGAAGAATATCATCAGCAAAAAGCATACACCAAGGTACATTCTCTTGTAAATGTCTAGTGAGAACATCCATGACTAAAGCAAAAAGATATGGGCTTAAGGCTGATCCTTGAAGTAACCCAACCGAAATAGGGAAATACTTGGTCAATCTTTAATAAAATTCAAATCAAATTATTAATAGTAATTTAAAATTTTAAAGATATTTAAGACTTAATTTAAGTTGATTTAAAATTATTTTAATTATTAATTATTATTTTTATATTAGTTTAAATACCTTAATAACTTAAAACTTTAAAAATTCCAAACAAACTTAAATTAGTTCATAAAAATATAAATAATATATCATTTTTTTTAGAAAATTGAGAATTTTGATTTAAAACTATTTTCAATATTTAAAACTTAATTTATTTTAATTAAATTAAATAATTTGAATATCTTAATATTTTATTAGTATTTAATTAAATATTATATTAATTATTTTAAAAAAATAAAAAAATATATTTTCAAATAACTTAAAAAAAAATTGAGGATCTCTCTAAAACTTTTTAAAGTATTTTGATGATATTTTTAATTATTTTATTTTAAAACTTATAGTTTTATGTATGGGTTTATATCTATATGTATTTTAAAATTTATTTTAAAATTTTATGTATTTAAATTCTTAAACTTTGAGAGATCCTATGAAATTTTAAGTATATATTTAACTACTTGAATAGAAATCATGAGGAGTGATTAGTGCATAGTTGTACTTCGACAATTTTTTTTTTTTTTTTTGAGAAAAATGCAACCAAGTGCATTTAAAATTTTATTAAAAGATAAAAGCAAGAACTAATAATGAACTATAGATTCCTCCTTTAACAAGGATATAAAGGAAGGAGGAACCTTATTTAAAACTAAATCATTCCAAATAAATGAACTAACAATTGCATAGTTAGCACAAAAATCTGCTAACTTATTGCATTTCCTATCTATACAAGTAAAGATAACATTTCTAAGCTCTTTGAAAATAACTCCCAAATCATTATTTTTGCAATATAGCTCGTCTTGGAGATCCTTGATGACATTTGCATTATCGCTTTCAATGATGATACCCTTGTAATTTAACATCCAATCATTAAATACTTCTTTGATTGATTGAATAGCTAGCATTTCAAGGCTTAATACATCCCAATGAACACAAGAATGTACAAAAGCTAATAGAAACTTTCCTTTAAAGTCTCTAAATACACCACCAATTCCACCTTTATAAGATTATAGTAGAGAAGCATCAACATTTACTTTGATCCAACCGAGTGGAGGGAGAAGCCAATGAACATCCAATAACTTATAAAGTACTTCGACTATATATTCATTAATTAAGATTTTAGCCTAAATTAATCATGTTTAATCTTTGCTTGCTTAGGGTGCACACACCACTTAATTTAGGCCCTCTTATATTTAAGGACTTGTGTAATTGTGTGTATTTACTTATATGTTAAATTTGATGGTTATTTGAAACCTTGATTAAAATCAATTTAAACATAGTGACATCATTAAGGATAACAATTAAGGACTTATGTTTAGAGAACTTGAAAAAATTTTAACAATTAGGATACACATCCTTTTTACTTGAAACTTTGAACATTTTAACTTAGTGATACATACAGCCCATAGAATTTTCCTTACTAGTTTTAAAATTCATTAAGTCTCGTAATTGATTTTATTAAGCTTAAACCTTTAATTAAGCCCTTAAAACTTCTAAATATTCTAATAAATCAAATTTAAATCCAAAAAAACATAAATAATACCTCAAATTGACAAGAATTTAAACATTAATCATGAAAAATTAAAACATTATTGATTTGACAACAAACCAAAACTTTTAATTTTAAGTGAAATTTAATATTTAATTAATTTAATTAACTAAAAAAATTAAAAATTTCATAAAACTCCCAAACACTTGGGAATCTCTCCTTAGGTCATTCCTGACCTTTGGAGTTTATTTCAAGGAGTTGGGAGTTCATTTGGATTCAAAACATTAAAACAACATTAATTAAACAATTTTAAAAATCATAACTAATTATAGAAAAATACAAATCCAGTAAACTTAGTGTCTTACAACTCGTCTTAAGGTATAATATTTTATAAAAATACAAACGTTTTAGAATTTAACTTTAATTAAAAATTAATTTTTAACCCCTTAATTAAATGATTAAAATAATTCAGAAAATTCATAAAATTCAAAAATCACTTTAATATTCCCAAAATCTTTAATTAACTTTTACACCAACAACCAACCAACTTTAATTAAAATTCTTTAACCTTCAAACCTTAATCAATTTAAGGCACTTAATTATACTGGGTACCACTAGGTAACCCAGGCCTATGAGGTTATTAGCTTAACCCCAACAAAGGTGAAATAAACTTCACGGTCTCGATGAGAAACAAAAGTGGTATCCAACAAATAATTAAAATTAATCTTAAAATTATTTTTAAATTATTAATTCTTAAATTTTAACCAATATTTTCACTTGAGCCTTTCAACCAACTAGAACCTTAATTAACTTCAATCAAATATCCTACATAGGACATATCCAAACCACACAGCCTTTTACACACACTTTAGATGATTTACTAGGGTAACATGAAAGTTTGTTAGGGATGTTAGGCCCTATGAACTAGTCCCGAGGCTAGCCTAGAGGAGGGGGGCGGGGGGGTGAATTGGTATTTTTTAAAATTCTTTAAAACCAAGAACAAATATCACAAACCAAAATCACCACGAAAAAATAAGTGCGAAAAATTAAAGTGCCGAAGCAGTAAAAAGAACACAAGGGTTTATAGTGGTTCGATCAACTTGACCTACGTCCACTCCCCGGAGGCACCCTCCAAGTATTGCATTACCAGCGTGACTCTCGTTTAGCCCCCACAACTAGGCATAGAAGCCCTTATAAAACACCTCATTTTTGCCACACCCGGCAAGGTAGAGAACCTAACTCCTTTTAATTCCTCCTGAAGCAGGCAGAGAACCTCGATCGATTGCTAAATCTTACCTCTCCCAACCCTTCAAAGGACAAGAGACTGTAGGAAAGAAGAAGTGAAACAATGCTTGGAGCAACCCTTGTGAACTCCCTCATAAGCTCCCCCTCACAAGAACCTCTCTCTCTCTCTCTCTCTCTCTCTCTCTCTCTCTCTCTCTCTCTCTCTCTCTCTCTCTCTCTCTCCCCCTTTAGGTTTTCTCAGGTCAAGACAGTAGTCAAAGATCTTGAAAAAATGTTAAACAAGAGCTCTTAAATAAAAGAGCTTCAAAGGAGCTCAATAATTGAAAGTTGTCTACTTTATCTGCCAGGATGATAATAATATCATCCTGAACGATTAGTTCAAAACATGGACGATCAGCCAGAACATCACCCTAAAGATGTTCTGGACGATTGAAAATAGTCTTGATCATCCCGGCCGATCTCACGATCGTCCCGGCCGATCTCACAATAGTTCAAATCAGAGAAAAATCGTCTAGAGCATCGCCCTGAATTCGAGCTAGCCGATTGTTATCATCCAGGAGTAACTAAGGGTTTTTGAATATATCATCATGGATGATCCTGCGATCTTCCAGGACGATGTGATCGTATCAATCATCTTTAATTGCTTTCTTAATTGACGGATCAATTTAGGCATAATTATGCCATATCATCCAGGTCGATCTCACGATCGTTCTAGCCGATTCCAAAAATATAGAATACCTAAATTGATTTTGGTGGCTATTTTTTTTTAGCATATCGTCCTGGCCGTTATAAGTATCGTCCAGGCTGATCAGATTATTACGGCTGCCTTAACTAAGAAATCCTGATTAGAACTTCTTTTTTGGACTCAATCGTCCAAGACGATGTAAATATCATCCGGGACGATGTGAGTAAAAACACAAATTCTAAATTTCTCAAGTGTGTGTGTGTAGGGTTACTTAACATCAGTCACTTTAAATATTTAAAATTAATTCAAGAAAGGGAAAAAGAAAGTTACAGACTGACTCAACCCTAATCTACCTAGTCATGAGCTGATTCTGATTTCCTTCCGATCTTTGAGTGCTGAAAAGTCAATAGAGAAAAGGCAGTCGTATTGTTTCCTATCATTAAAACCATAATTCATGAAACCAAATCTGCAACAATCTCTCCGTTTTTTATGATGGCAAACACTCCGACAATTATTTCAAAAATAGCAAAGTAAAATGAAAATTCAGAAAACATACAACCAAATTCAGAATAAAGGTTCAAACATACAACCCTACTAACATGCAACCCTACTACTCCCCCTTTTGACATCTCAAAAAGGAGGAGGAAAGCAAGAAACAAAGTATTTTTTTTTTAACCAAGGCATGAACAAGATGAAGTATTCCATGTGATTGATTTCTAAAAAATTTGTGAGCTAATGAATCAACACCAAAAAAATTCATAAAATAGTATAACATCTGATCATGGTTACCCTTAGCTCGGACTTTCTTTAGGGTAGAATCGTCTTTGGAAATTAAGGATCTAATCTCAAAAATTCAATTGGGTATGAGAAAAAGGATCCAATCATCACTTGGTTTCAGAAAAAATATCTTATAGAATAATGAACCAAAGTAAATTTATCATAATCGCAAAATACTTGAAATCAAGCCTTTGATACATGAAATCTTCTAAGTTTTAAAAGATTTGAAAGGAGAGGAGAGCTAGCTTTTGGTGGGCTCATTTTATGCCTCTTGTCAATTGATTGGTGCTTTGCGCATCTTTTGCTTTTTAATATTTTATTTTTAATTTTGGCGTCATTGCGCATTTTTTGTTGGCATCATTGGCCTTTTTTTTTTGCAAGCTCTATACTCTTTTACAATCTCTTAAAAAAAGATCCTTAGTTGTGAGTATGTCTTCTAGATATTAGAGAATAGGAGCTCTCTCTCTAACATAGAGAAGAACTATCCACAAAATAGAATAAATAACCAATGATAAGAGTAACGAGCAATTTTGATGTGACAAAAAAGACTTTAATCATTATAAATACAAGATAGATTTGCTTTAGCAAGGTTAGAAAAGATCTTAATTCCATACACAATCATTAAATTGAGATAGATTTTTTGTTAGAAAAGAAAACTGTGCCACTAAAATAGGTTAGAGAAAGAGACATAATCAACGGTATATTTTTACTATCTAATAGATTTGTTAAGATAGTTGCTATTTGCATGCTTTACATTTTTGCAACTTGTATAGTTTTGATGATTCCAAACATTATTGTTCAAATGTGTAGTTATCTCCTAACAATTTTAGAAGATTTGTATTTGCTCTTGTGTGTACTAACAATTCAGGAAAATCGAACTCCAGACTACGAAGACTTCAAATCAAATTCAACATGAAATACTTTGTGAAATTTGAAGCTTATACTTTTCTTTGAAATAAAATTAAAAGGGAGTGATTGTAATTGAGTGAATAAAAACATACACACACACACATAAGGAGATCATATAAAATTTATACTGATCGTACGGGATGATATTAGTTCGTACGGGACGATCAGACAGTTATCTCTTATTGAGCACATGGAATGAATAGGAACTGGCTTGAAAAATTTTTCTAAGACCATTCATCCAGGATAAAATTAAATATCGTCTAGGACAATTTGTTCTCTGTAAGATTTTCGTCCAGACAAAATTAAATTATCGTACATGACAATTTGCTTTCTGTAAAATTTTTGTCCAGAAGAAATTAAATATCGCCCAGGACGATCTGGTTTCTGTAAAATTTTCGTCCAGAAGAAATTAAATATCATCCAGGACAATCTAGTCTCTATAAAATTTTCGTCCAGACAAAATTAAAAATCATCCAGGACGATCTGGTCTCCGTAAAAATTTCGTCCCGACGAACCAATTTTCGTCCATACGATACAACCGACTTAGGACGGTTTTTTCTACAGTATCTGGAACCGACCTTGTAATAACCGTTCGTACCGGACGAACTTAGTTCGTACGGGACGATCAGCTTATACGAAGATATTTCGTACACATATACAAATAGGGTCGTTTCAAAGCGTTTAAGTAATATCGTCCAGGATGATCCACGATCGTACGGGATGATCCACTGTGTACAGAATTGAAAACTTATAGTTTTTGGGCAGTTTTTCTTGTTTTTTCTATAAATAGTCCAAATTAGACTGCCACCCAATCTTTTTGTCATTTGATCTTTATGCCTCTTGAGAGAATAGCCAAGGAGAGAGTGTGAGAGTGCATTCAAAGGAGGATTCCTACCACTGGAGCATGAAGGCTTCACTTGGAGTTCAAAGGTAAGAATCTCTACTTGTGAATTGGGATTACTTCACTCTTTTCCTTCTTCCTTCTAGATTATTATGAGAAGATCTGTCAAGGAGATCCAGTTCTCTGCCGACACTTGGAGAGTGTGAACAGACGAAGGGTTCGCTGCCTACACTTGGAGAGTGTGAATAGCCGAAGGGTTCGCTGCCTAAACTTGGAGAGTGTGAATAGCCGAAGGGTTCACTGCCTACACTTGGAGAGTGTGAATAGCCGAAGGGTTCGCTGCCTACACTTAGAGAGTGTGAACAGCCGAAGGGTTCTCTGCCCATACTAGGAGAGTGTGAAAGGACAACAGTTCTCTGCCAACATTGGGGATTGTGTAAAAGGACGACGGTTCTCTATAACACCGAGTGGTAGTGAAAAGATTGTTTTGTAAAGGCTTCTCCACCTTGCTGTGGGTGCAAAAGGAGAGTCACTATTGGTATTAGTGCAATACACAGAGGGTGCCTCTGGGGAGTGGATATAGGTCTGGTTTGGATCGAACCACTATAAATTTGGTGTCATTTACTTTACTGTTTTTACTTTTTAGCATTTTATTTTTAGCTTTAAAAACTCTGTGGTTGAAAAACGCTTTCTACAAAAACTTAAAAGAAAATTTTCATTTCGGTTTAACTTATTTTAAAAGAGAGCTTAAAATTTTTAAACTACCAATTAACCCCCCTTCTTGGTAGCCTTGGGACATTAACTTAGGTTTAGCAAATTATTTACTAGACTCAACAAGTGGTATCAGAGCTTCATTTCAAAATCATAAGTTTGAACTACTTTTTGATTAACATAGATGGCTAAATTCGGAAACCGAAACACACCTGAGGGTTACTCTATCACTAGACCTCCAATGTTTGATTATATACCTTTTGATTTTTGGAAAACACGCATGTCTACTTTCTTACAGTCACTTGATTATCGTATGTGGATGCTAGTCCAGGAAGGTTACACAAAGCCAACTAGATTAGTTGTTGGAGTTAGGGTAGAAACACCTTTTACAGATTGGACTACAGAAGAACGTGACTTAGCACAATTAAATGCCAAATGTCTAAATAGTTTCTTTTGTGCTTTAAAATCTTAAGACTACATGCGGGTTTCCACTTGCAAAAGCAGAAAGGATATATGGGATAGACTTTGTATAACTTATGAAGGGACAAATGAGGTTAAGCAATCAAGACTCAATATCTTATTACATGACTATGAATTATTTCGCATGAAATCTAATGAATCTATTTCTGACATGTACACAAGATTCACACAAATTGTCACTTCTTTACATGCACTTGATAGGGAATTAACTAATGCTGAAATGGTTAACAAGATTCTTCGATATTTACCTACTGCTTATGATGCTAAAATTACTGCAATTACAGAGTCTAAAGATCTTAACATTTACTCTATTGACAATCTTCTTGGTTCACTCATTGCTTATGAGCAAGGAGTAAGTCAAAGAAAGATTGATGCAGGTGAACCATGAAAGGAGAAGAATATTGCACTAAAGGTGGAAGAGTCAGAGAGTGAACACTCACAACCTGAGGATGAAGACGATATTACATTAATGACTAGACAATTCAGAAGCTTTTTAAAGAGGAAGCAGAAGAGACGCCAGCAATGGAATAGAGGTAAGTTTAACAGAAATGACAAGGTTTCTAATGAAGTGAGTTGTTATGAATGTAGGAAACCAGGTCATATCAAAACTGATTGCCCAAAATTCAAAGCCACTTCTAGCAAGGAGAAGGTAGAGGAGAAACCAATGGTAAAGAAGGGCAAGAAGAAGTTTCAAAGAGCTTTCTGGGCGGACTCAGCTTCAGACTCATCTGAGACTGAAAAAGAAGAAGAAGTCACCAACATTTGCTTGATGGCAGACAATGTTGATCAATCAGATCAAGAAGAGGATTGCTCTCACACAAGACCTCGTGGGAGCATATGGTACCTGGACAGCGGATGTTCAAAGCATATGACTGGAGATACTACTCAATTCATAACCCTGGAAGCCAGGAGTGGAGGCAAGGTTACACTTGGAGATAATACCACAAAGAAAGTGGTTGGATCAGGTATGATTGGAAATTCGAAAAAAATTTTCATAGATAATATGTTATTGGTTGAAGGCTTAAAATATAATTTGTTAAGTATAAGTTAGCTATGTGACAAGGGATATAATGTAAAATTTTTACCTACTAGCTGCATATTAAGCCTAAATGGGAAAGAAGTTTTAAATGGAAAAAGGATAAATAATGCTTACTTGCTAGATTTAAATTCAATTCAATCTCCTACTATTTTTTGTTTGAAAACTATTTCTGATGAATCATGGCTTTGACATAGGAGACTTTGTCATTCTAGTATGAAAAACCTTAGGAAAATTACCCAAAATAACTTAGTGAGAGGTATACCAAAATTAGACTTTACTAAGGACCACCTTTGTGATGCATGTCAATTAGAAAAATAAGTGAAGTCCTCTTTTAAGTCCAATAAGGATCTTAGGACTAGTAAACCTTTGGAAAGTATTCACATGGATCTTTTTGGACCAGTAGGAACTGTAAGTCTAGGAGGGAAGGTATACGGATTTGTTATAGTGGATGATTTCTCAAGATTCACTTGGGTTAGATTTCTTTTTCATAAAAGTGAATCATTTGAGGAATTCAGAAAATTTTCAACTTGGATTCAAAGAAAACTAGGATGTTAAATAATTTCTTTACAAAGTGATCATGGAGGAGAATTTGAAAATGAAAGATTTGAAAATTTTTATAAAGAAAAAGGGATTTATCACAATTTTTTTGCACCTATAACCCCTCAACAAAATGGGGTAGTTGAAAGGAAAAACAAAACTTTAATAGAAGCCACCCGAGCAATGTTGGCAGAATACTCACTTCCTTGATATTTTTGGGCTGAAGTGGTTAGATCTGCATGCTATGTTCTGAATAGGGTGAATGTGAGATCGAATTTAAATAAAACACCCTATGAGTTGCTAAAAGGTAGAACACCTAACTTGTCTCATTTGCATGTTTTTGGTTGCAAGGTGTTCATTCATAACAATGGAAAATCTGCCTTAGGAAAATTTGATCCAAAATCAGATGAAGGAATTTTTGTTGGATATTCAAGTGTTGGAAAATCTTATAGGGTATTCAACAAAAGAACTTTAGTCATTGAAGAAACCACACATGTTGTATTTGATGAATCTAAAAATTTGGAAGAGCCAAATGTTGTTGAAGATGAGATTGAGGAAAACTCCCAAAAGATTGATAGATTAAATTTGGAAGAAAATGTGGAAGAGAATTTGGAAAGAGAAAATCCTTTGCCTAGAGATTTGAGATTTTCTAAAAACTACCCAAGGGATTTGATTATAGGTGAACCTAATGAGGGTGTTAGAACTAGACGTGGTTTAAACAAAGAAGTCAATCATTCAGCCTTTATTTCAACTATAGAACCCACTAATATTGATCAAGCACTTTCTGATAAATTTTGGATATTGGTCATGCAAGAAGAGTTGAATCAATTTGTAAGAAATAAAGTTTAGGAATTAACTTCAAGGCCAAAAGATCAAAGTGTTGTTGGAACCAAGTGGGTGTTCAAAAATAAAATGAATGACTCAAGAGTAGTCATTAGAAATAAGGCTAGATTAGTTGCTAAGGGGTATAACCAAATTGAAGGAATTGATTTTGAGGAGACTTTTGCCCCTGTAGCAAGACTTAAAGCAATTAGGGTTTTACTTGCCTTTACCTGTTTTAAAGGTTTTAAATTGTTTCAAATAGATGTCAAAAGTGCCTTTTTAAATGGGGTAATTGAAGAAGATGTTTTTGTAGAACAACCTCCAGGCTTCAAAAATTCAAAATACCCAAATCATGTTTTCAAGTTAAAAAAGGCATTATATGGATTGAAACAGGCACCTAGGGCTTGGTATGAGAGATTGAGCACCTTCCTACTTGAAAGATCTTTTGAAAAAGGAAGTGTGGATACAACTCTCTTTTTAAAGAAATTTAGAAAGGATATACTCATTGTTCAAATTTATGTGGATGATATCATTTTTGGATCTTCAAATAAAAATCTTTGTGATGATTTTTCTAAAATAATGAGTAGTGAATTTGAAATGAGTCTAATGGGAGATTTAAATTACTTTCTAGGTTTTAGCATTAAACAACTTGAGGAGGGTACATTTCTTAGTCAAACTAAACATATTAAGGACATCCTCAAAAATATGAAATGGACAATGCTAAACCTGTTAGTACACTAATGAGTTCCTCAGTTCAGTTGGATAAAAACCTTAAGGGAAAATCTGTTGATCAAAAGAAATATAGAGGGATTATTGGATCTTTACTTTACTTGACTGCTAGCCGACCAGATATTATGTTCAGTGTTTGCTTATGTGCTAGATTTCAATCAGATCTAAAAGAATCACATTTGACAGCAGTGAAAAGGATTTTAAGATATTTACTAGGAACTCAGAACTTAGAAATTTGGTATCCTAAGTTTAGCTCTTCATTTAAAATTATTGGTTATTCAGATTCTGACTTTGTAGGCTGTAGAGTGGATAGAAAAGTCTATTGAAGACTTCAAGTCATGTTTTCAAGTTGTATGTTCATCGTGTTCATTATTTTTTATTTTTGTTATGTTTTTATTTTCATATTTTATTTAATTTGTTTTTGGGTTTAGGTATTTTGATCTTCATTGGAATCCCTAGTTTTACATTGGTCATTCTTTTTGGGGGAGCTAAGGAGAAATTTTTATTTAAATGCTAACTCAAATAAGAATTTTTTGCCATCATAAAAAAGTGGAGATATTTGCAACTTAGTTTTCATAACTATTATTTTTTATATCATGTGTATTTTTGATGAATTCAAATATTATTATTTTAATTACTACTTCTCCTAACATATATTGGATATATTTCTTTTGCTATTTGTGTGTACTAACATTTCATGGAAATCATACTCCAGACTATTGAATACTTCAAGTCAGAATTATTTAGGGTTCATTATAATTGGAGTATGTATTTTTACAGTTTTTATTGAGTTTGAAAGAGTGTGAGTATAATTGAGTAACCATGCACACACACACTATTGGAGTGCTAAAATTTTGTAATTTTTAAAAAGCTAATTATACTGTACAAGTTTAATTCATGCGGAATGATTGGTTTAATTATTTCCTCCAGCATATAGTTAATCAAAACATGGACAAGAAAATTTTTCTAAGTACTATTTTTATTGTATGAAGTTGGCTTCGTATAAACAACGTCTAGAGTACGAAAATGATGAGAACATTTTTGTTCATACGAACATGTAAAATTTTTTAACTATTCGTCCGGGACGATCTGGAGTTCGCACAGATGATGTCTAGACTACAAAAATGTTGGGAACATTTTTGTCTATATGAACATGTAAATTTTTTGAACTATTTATATGGGATGATCTTGATTTCGTATAGTTGATGTCCAGAGTATGAAATTATGGGGAACATTTTCATCCAGATGAATAGGAATTTTTTTATAAAGGTTTATACCGTATGATTTATGTATCATACTATACGATACGCTTGTATGAAAATAGTTTGTATAGTATCATACGAGCAAATTTTGAACTGCTCATCTGTGATGATTATCATTCGTACTATACAATCGTGGATTCTCAAAATTGAACTTTTCAATTTTTTGGATGGTTTTTTGTGTTTTTCATATAAAAAGCCCTTAGAAACTGACTTGGATTAATTTTGTCTTCGTGATTTCTTAGAGAGCAAGTGAAAGGATAATTTGGTAGAGTGTTTGAGAGAGAGTTCTTAAAAATAAAGTATGAAGGATTCACTAGGTTACTCGAAGGTGAGAATCTCTTTTATTTTTATGTCAATTTTCTTCCTTTTTCTTTCTAGTTGCTCGAGAGAAGATCTTTGGAGAATATCTGATACTATACTAACAGTTGGAGGGTATGAAAGGATGATGGTACTCTATCAATACTTAGAGGATATGAAAGGATATGGTACTCTGCCGACACTTAGAGGGTGTTGTTGACCTCATTTTTGTATGAGGTCTCTAAGGCCCTTCCAAACTCCAAATCAATCCTAGATCCTAGGATCCACTCTAGACTTTAAGATTCTTTCTTAGAGCCAGACCTTAGGGCCTACTCTAGAGCTTAAGATTCTTTTCTAGATCCAAGACCTTATGGCCTACTCTAGAACTCAGGATTCTTTTATATCCCAAATTCTAGAACCCCTCTAGATCCTAGATTCTAGAACCCCTCTGGATCCTAGGACCAATCTAGACTCAAATCAATGCCTACCTTTGATCAACTCCAACTTCAAGTTAATCCCTACCCTTGATCAATTCAAATCTCAAACTTCATTCAATTCAAATCCAAATTAATTCAAGCTTCAAACATATCCAAACTTTGATCCAATCAACTTGAGAATCCAAACTTCAACCAAGACTTTGATCCCACCTTTAATCTATCTTTAACCTTATCCATCCATTAACAATCACAACATGATTTTAAATGATTTGGATATATCAATATTAATCATTCAAACTCAAAATCCATTCCAAATCCAGAAATCTAGACTCAAATCCACAGTCTTAAGGCCCTGTCCTAAAGACCTTTTTCAAAGATTTTTCAAATATTTCAAAACCCAGTCAAATGACCTCTGATTCAGGTTCATCACCTACAAAGTGATAAGACATGTCTCTAGAGGTTACCCTCCAATTTTGAGCCCATTCTGAGGTCCCTAACTCCAGAATCTGAATTAAAATCCAAAGGCTGTAAAACCTTCAAATATTTACAGCCTATGCCATTGGACCTAACACCTTGAAGATTTTAATCTTGGAGCCCTCATCAAAGCCTCAAATCACATCCAGACCCTTGATTGTAACCCATTGAGCAGTAAACTGCATTTTTCAGACCCATTTTTGACCCTAGTTGACCAATGGATCAAAATTGACCAAAATACCCCTATGGGATTTCAAATGCCCATTTCAACTCAAATCAACTCCAAATTCTTTGAAACCACTTTCAACAAGTTTCAAATACCAAACCCAACTTGTTGAACTTGAACCCAGACCTTGGGTCAACCTGGTTGACCAAGTCAACCAAGTTTGACCCATTAACCCATACGCCCCTTCTCTTTCAAACCTTTGAATCAAGTCCATTCCAAGTCCTTTTGAATGTAAGGGATGACCCCTTGGGTACCCAAGAGACCTCTCTTGGAGACCCAAGCCTTGGGCTCACTTGGGTTAGCCATATAGCTTGACCCAAGTGACCAAAGAGAAGTCTCCCTTGAGCCATCTCTTAACCTTAATCAAATTGAATTCAAATCAAGGTGTTATTGGGTTCCCATTGACCCAATACACCTTCTTTGATTAGCCCAGCCTTTGGGCTAACTTGGGTCAAGAGTTAGGCTAACCCAAAGTGCCCAAGATCACTTGGGATTGAGACAATTCTTCATCTAAGCCCAATTGAACTTGATCAACACCTCCCATAGGTGGACCTAGGTCCAACACACCTCCTCCAGCCAGCCCATGCTTTGGGCTAACCTGGGTCAGGTTTTAGGCTAACCAAAAGTAGCCAAAAACACATGGACCCGAGCCATCTTCCAATTCAGATAAAATTGGACCCAATTGCCACTTGCATTGGGTCCACCAGACCCAGACCCACTTCCCACCTCAAGCCCAAGGTTTGGCCTGACATGGGTTGAGCCCAAATTGACCCAAACCGAGCAGATTTGGATCAACCCGAGCCATCTTTTAACCCAGACCAAATTGGATCCAATTGCCACTTGCATTGGGTGCACCAGACCCAGACCTATCTCCCATATCAAACCCAGGGTCTGACCTGACCTGGATCGAGCTCAATTCGACTTAAACTGAGCAGGTTTGGGTCCAACCCAGTCACTAGTTCAATCTAGACATCCCCAGGCCAAATTGACTCCACCCTTGACTCCAGCATGTCCACATCGGCCTCCCCCAGTCAACCCGACCCAAACCATGGCCGGAGGCAGTCGGAACCAATGGAAAATGAGTTCCGATGGTCCCCCCAGACAACTCCTGGATCAAAGCTGCTGCCCACCGGTTTGATACCCACGACCTCCCTAGGACGTCGCCATCTTCCACCTGACATCAATCCGAGCCCCCTCCAGCTCAATCTTGGTCGTCCAAGCCCGCGAAAGGTGACCAAATAGGCTCGAGCTCCCAGTCTGCCAGAAGAATCCTCAATCGCTCGAGATCATTTCCCAGAGCTCCTTCGACCTCCTAGGCTCTCCCTTCGAGCTCCAAGATCGATCCCTTCATTCGTTCGAGCAAGCGCCCGTGAAAGCTTTCGGCGTCCCGCTCGAAGTCACACCTCCGGCCATCCTCCGGTCCCGACGTCTGAAGGAGATCAGTTCGCCATCATCCCCTGAAGCTTCCTGATAGAGAAGCTCATTCGTTGAGACTTTCTCTGTATTAATCACTTCATCCCGAGCTCCCTAGCTAGGTAGTCCGGTCAAGTGTAAAGGAAACCTTCACCCCAACAGATTTCCACCGTTGGATTGAAGGTTTCCACTGTCCTGATACTCCCTGTGAAATTTCATCAGAGTTCACCGACGGGATCGCCCGAATCACGCCGGAGAAGCCTTACGGTCTTGGTTACGCGCAGGAGGTTGAAGACGAAATCTCAGCCGTTGATTCCGATAACCGGCTCGGATTATATCCCGCGGTATTGGAGCACTTTTAATCCCAGCCATCCGATCCTCCATCCGACGGCTTTGGTTAATCGGACCGTTAATGGTTAGCACCAATGATTGCCCAGCCAATCGGCGCGCGGCGAGTGTAAAGGTGCGCTGACTGAGTAATGGCCGAATTAATAATTCCAGAAATTCAAGGGAACTTCAAAAAATCATAACTCCCTCCACACTTGTCCAAATTTGGTGTTCTTAGGCTCATTGGAAAGGTCTCAGGGAGATCTACAAAAGCCGTATGGTTTCAGGTCTTGGTTAAGTCAGTGTTAGGTTTAATTTCAATTTGAGCATTTATCAATTTCTTTAATTACTCTTTAAATACAAGTCCACCAGGCCTGAAATTTTGGGAGATTAAAATTGAACATGTTTTTGACATGTCCAAATTTTATCTCCCCATTTTAAGATATTCAAGGGCATTTTCCCCAAATTTTAAGTTTAAGGGTCATGGTTTGACCCTTATATTCAAAATAGGGTATAGACCTATCCAATGGAAATTAGGGTGTGATTCTTTGTGTGATGATGATGTGTAGGACAAGGAGTGTAGAGCCACTGATTTTGCCCCAATCCAAGCTTAGGATAGACCCCTATAGTGATTTGAAGGTGACTTAGAGCTCACCTTGGGTGGTTTAGTTAACCACCATAGAATACTCCATTTGATCTCAAATTTGGTGGGTTTAGTCCTTAGGATCAGGCAATCCTATGGTCCAAATTTCATCAAATTTGGAGTTCACTTGGTTCCCCAACTAGAAGCCTCAAAAATCCTTCTTAGAAATGGCCTATTAACCCTAATCAATGGATAATGAACTGTCTTTAACTTATAAAATCCATTAAAATATTCATGATTGTTCCTAATTAATCCCATAATCAATAAGAATTTAAACCCTCTTAAATTGACTTTTAGATTTGTCTTAATGTAGTCCTTAGGTAAAATTAAGGGTTAACCAACTTTATTAATCCCAAAAACATTAAGAATCCCAGAAAGGCTTTAAACACTTGTTGATCTGTCCTTAGGCCAGTTATGACCTTTGGAACTGATCTCAAGGAGTTTGGGACTCATTTGAGTTCAAATCCTTAAGCAGCCCCTTAGTTGTAATAATTTGGTAATCACTACGAATATGTATAACTTCCAAAATTCTCCATTAATTATAAAAAAAAAAATCTTAAACTAATCAAACTCAATGGCTAATGACTTCAATTAGAATCTACTATTCTCTAAGAATATTAAACCTCCATAATTTGGTCAAAATCAAGGAGTCAACATTTTAGGTGACCTTAGGTCAAAACGGGCCAAAACTTCTAAAAATCATAACTTTTCGTAGAAAACTCCAAATTGAATGTACCACATGTCTAACAACTGTTGAGTCTAGTAATTAGGTTGTTAAGCCTAAGTAAATGTCCCACGGCTACCAAGAGGGGGGTGAATTGGTAGTTTTAAAAATTTTAAACCCTCTTAATAATAAAGTTGAACCGAAATAAAATTTTCTTTTAAAGTTTGTAGAAAAATGTTTTTCAACCACAGAGTTGTTAAAACTGAAATTTAAAATGCGGAAACGTAAAAGCAATAAAGTAAATGACACCAGATTTATAGTGGTTCGGTCTATAACCAGACCTACATCCACTCCTCAGAGGCACCCTCTGAGTATTGCACTAATACCACAAAGTGACTCTCCTTTAGCACCCACAGCAAGGCGGAGAAGCCTGTACAAAACACTCTTTTCACCACTACCCGGTGCGGCAGAGAACCGTCGTCCTTTCACACTCTCCTAGTGTGGGCAGAGAACCCTACGGCTGTTCACACTCTCCACGTGTAGGCAGAGAACCTTCTTCCTTTCACACTCTCCTAGTGTGGGCAGAGAACCCTCGTCTGTTCACACTCTCCAAGTGTCGGTAGAGAACCGGACCTTCTTGAATGATCTTCTCACAAGAATCTAGAAGGAAGAAAGAAAAAGAGTGAAGAAATCCAATTTCACAAGTAGAGACTCTTACCTTAGCAATCCAAGTGAAGCCTTCTCGCTCCAGTGGTAGGAATTTTCCTTTGAATGCTCTCTTCCACTCTCTCCTTGGCTATTCTCTCAAGAGGCACGAAGATCAAATGACAAAAAGATTGGGTGGCAGTCTAATTTGGACTATTTATAGAAAAGACAAGTGAAAACCGCCCAAAAACTGCAAATTTTCAATTCTGTACGCAGTGGATCGTCCTGTACGATCCTGGATCGTCCTGGACGATTTTACTTAAACGATCTGAAACGACCCAATTTGTATATGTGTACGAACTGACTTCGTACAGCTGATCATCCTGTACGAACTTGGTTCGTCCAGTACGAACGGTTATTACAAGGTCGGTTCTAGAAACTGCTGAAAACTGTTCTAAGTCGGTTTATCGTTTGAACGAAAATGTGATCGTCTGGACGAAAATTTTCCAGAGAGCCGATCGTCCTGGACGATTATTTATTTCGTCTGGACGAAAATTTTCCAGACAACCAATCGCCGCGGACGATAATTTGTTTTCGTCTGGACGAAAAAATTCCAGAGAACTGATCGTCCTGTACGATATTTATTTTCGTCTGGACGAAAATTTTCCAGAGCACTAGTCGCCTCGTACGATGGTAAAATTCGTCTGGACGAAAAGTTTACAGTGAACCCATCGCCTGGGACGATAATAAATTTCGTCCTGGACGAATAGGACTTAGAAAATTTTTCAAAGCAAGTTCCTATTCGTTCCAAGTGCTCTATAGGAGATAACTGACAGATCGTCCAGTACGATAAATATCGTCCTGTACGATCAGTATAGAATTTCAAGATCTCCTTATTTGTGTGTGTGAGATTTTATATTCACTCAATTACAATCACTCCCTTTCAAAATTAATTCAAAGAAAAGACAAACATCAATTAAACAAAATATCTCATGTTGAATTTGAATTGAACTTTTCGTAGTCTGGAGTCTGATTTTCCTGAAATGTTAGTACACACAAGAGCAAGTGCAAATCTTCTGAAATTGTTAGGAGATAACTATACATTTGAACAATAATGTTTGGAATCATCAAAACTACATAAGTTGCATAAATATAACTCATTCAAATAGCAACTATTCAAACAATCTCCCCCTTTTTGATGATGGCAAAACAATTATTATTAGTATGGTTTCAAGTTAAAACATATCTTTTATCTCCTAAACTCCCCCTGAATTTATGAGTACATTAAAATAAGGAGGCATTAAAGAACAATATTTAACGAACAAATATTTTTGTTTATTTTTTTTTTATTTTTTATTAACACAAACTTGCAAACAGAACAACTAAAAAGAGAAAACACAAACATACACAAACTAATAATTTCTCCCCCTTTTTGACAGCAACAAAAAGTTAAGAAGAAAAAGACAAGAAATGTAAATAATTATATGAAATTCATTGTTAAAATTTAATCTAAATGGTGATTGACATAGGGTATGTAATTTTAAACTAAAGATATTAGGTCAATCATAGAAATTCATAAAATTTATGAAATGATATAACATTGTAAGTAAGAAGAAATTTTTCAAAGACATGATTCAATTTAGACATTTTGATTATTGAAAATCATTACAAGTCAGATGTAAAAAAAATTCTATATTTCAAAGTTCAAGAGAATATGAATGAACATTAGATCAACTTGAATTAAGAGATTGAACGAATTTGGAAAGAAGAGAATTACCTCATGTGGTGCTTTGCACATCTTTTCAAAGTTTTGTAGCACATTTTTGTGCATTTTTCTTTGGTGGGCTTATTTTGTGCCTCTTTTCTATTTTGCAAAATTTTTGTGAATCCCTTTTGATTTTTGTACATTTGTACACTGTTCAAGAGTAATTTGACCAATTCTTTCCAAAATCTATAATCTAAAATTTCAAATTTTTCTAGGTGCATAAATATCATTTGAGCATAGAAATACAAACTAAGAAAACATCAAAATTGTAATAACAATATTAACTTTTATGTAGTCTAAATGAATAGACATGAATTTAAAAGTTCTAAGTACAACAAGTTATAAACAAATTATAAATTTAGAAAGTCTAGATTTTCTAATATAGATAATCTCAAATTACAATCGAATTTAAGCACTATGTAGATTAAAAAATACTAATGAAATTCATAAATATTAGCCACATTTCAAAACAAATCTAACAAAAACAAACTTTCATTGAAAAGAAAAGATTACATAAAAATTGAACTTAAAAACATAAAAAAAATCACAATAACACATATAAGATAAAAACAAAACAACAAAACAACACAAAAAAAAATACAACAGACACACAAAAAAGAAACTTCTACTGTTCTGGAGGAGGAGGAGGTATGCCGCCAAAGAGGTTGAAGTAGGAGGCCATCAACATTACATTGGTATTAATTTCATGAACTTCATCTTTAATGTTACCAATGTCATGTTGCTGCTGAGTAAGTTGAGCTTCAAATTGATCAAACCTTTGATCAATGTGAGTCTCTAGTCTATCAAATCTCTCAATCAGATTCTGGTAATCTGATTGAGAAGCAGAAGCTTGCACTCCTTCTTCTTCTTCTTCTTCTGAAGCACTGTCATGTGCTTCCCCTTTTTCTTTTTCCTCCTTGAAGAGCAGTCTGAATGATGTGTTGTTATAGTAAACTGGCTCTTCATATTCCTCATCAGGATGCACTATATTGTACTTCTTCTCCAAAATATAAGTAATTAAGTGCCCTAATGAAATGTTCTTCTTCCTCTTCTGATCAGCATGTCCTATTTCTGAAAGCCCATAGATATGATCTATGATGAGTTGGGCTTCATCAATAGGATGTCTTGACATGATTAAAAAAGTTAGACAAGAAAGGAGAGGAGTAATGTTAATCCTATCACCAGCTTTAGGAATAATTGAGGATCTAAGGATATGCTGGATGATTCGGGCATCTTGGGTCATACCTGAGACTCTAGCAACATGATTGTCAATCGCATTTTTTTCTAATTACCCTATTGATTTCAAACCATTTGAAGGAGTTTTCTGACATTAGGGTGTGGGCTCTATATCCCTCAGTTCTTAAGTTTAAAAATGCACCAAGATCGTGCTTGGTGATCTCAACTTTTTTCTTAAAAACAAAAGAACTAATGATAGAGTGGTCAGAATTGAAACTCATGTTGGCTAGAAAGTAATGGTAGGTTTGTTTATTGTAGAAGTGGACGAGAGAAAGAATGAACTGAAATTGGGTTGAGGTGAAGAGGTGCAATACCCGAAATTTCAACTCTGTTTGGATAAGAATGCGAGACGGAGTGATTTTTGCGGAGGCAAAACGAGGAAAAGATTCCTCATTTGCCTTGGAAAGAAAGTTGTCTGGGGCATTCCTGTTTTGGTTTCTTCACCAAAATCTTTTGTCTTTTGCTAGAGGAGGCCATTGTTGATTTGATGTTGAAAGGGATTGAAAAAGAAATTTGAAAGTGTGATTGTCAAGTTTGAAAAGCCTTCATATTTAAAGGAAAACGATACTTTCGTCCTGGACGAAAATAGTCGTCCTGGACGAAACATAATAGTTCGTCTGGACGAAGTAAGTTCGTACAGACGATCCAATTCGTCCAAAATGTAACGGCTTTTCGTATTCAACACAACTTACGATGCGTCCCTTCGTACAGGCTTTTTGACTTGACCAATCGTACAGACGAAAAAAAATTTCGTACAGACGATCGAAAAAAGTATTTCGTTTTAATGACTCTTGAAAACCGTCCCCTACAATGAATCGACACATGTTCGTCTGGACGAACTAAAATTTCGTACAGACGAAGTTCGTATTAAAAACTGTCTTATCCACTCAACCGCTGCATTCAATCGTCCCGACGTTTGAGAGAGAAAAAAAAATTCGTCCTGGACGATCACAGATCGTACAGACGATCTAAAAAAAAAAAAACTGCTCTCAAAACGGTTTTAAATTCGTGCAAACTGTTCCTTTACACATCGTCCCGTACGAAAATATTTCGTCCTGGACGATTTTTCCTCCCAAAAAAAAAAAATTAATTTTGATTTTTTTAAAATTTTTAAATTAACAAAATCAACAAAAACAATCAGAAACACAGAAAACATAAAACAAAATCATAAATCCAAAAAACAATTCATTAAAAACACAAAATTCACAAAATTACAAAAACAAAACACAACAAGTATCAATGTTGCAAAGACATTTTAGTTAAGCATTCAAATCAATAACACCAAGCCTTGTTCTTAAAGTACTGAATGTATCAAAGGCTAAAGGTTTTGTAAAAATGTGTCTGCAAGTTGATTTTCAGTTGAAACATGTATGAGTTCAATTTCTCCTTTGGATACGTGATCCCTTATGAAATGATGCCTTATATCGATGTGTTTGGTTCTAGAATGTTGAATAGGATTTTTTGAAATACAAATGGCACTAGTATTGTCACAATAAATTGGAATAGTGCCTATAGTTAATCCTAAGTCAATCAACTGTTGTTTTAACCAAAGTACTTGTGCCACACAACTTCCTAATGCAATGTATTCTGCTTCTGCAGTAGATAGTGCCACTGAATTTTGTTTTCTACTAGACCATGAAACTAATGAATTTCCAATGAATTGACATGTTCCAGAAGTGCTTTTCCTATCCACTCTACAGCCTGCAAAGTCAGAATCTGAGTAACCAATAATTTCAAATGAAGAGCTAAACTTAGGATACCAAATTCCTAAGTTTTGAGTTCCTAGTAGATATCTTAAAATCCTTTTTACTGCTGTCAAATGTGATTCTTTTGGATCTGATTGAAATCTAGCACATAGGCAAACACTAAACATAATATCTGGTCGGCTAGCAGTCAAGTAAAGTAAAGATCCAATTATCCCTCTAAATTTCTTTTGATCAACAGATTTTCCCTTAAGGTCCTTATCCAACTGAACTGAAGAACTCATTGGTGTACTAACAGGTTTAGCATTGTCCATTTCATATTTTTTGAGGATGTCCTTAATATATTTGTTTTGACTAAGAAAAGTACCTTCCTCAAGTTGCTTAATGCTAAATCCTAGAAAGTAATTTAAATCTCCCATTAGACTCATTTCGAATTCATTACTCATTGTTTTAGAAAAATCATCACAAAGATGTTTATTTGAAGATCCAAAGATGATGTCATCCACATAAATTTGAACAATAAGTATATCCTTTCCAATTTTTCTTAAAAAGAGAGTTGTATCCACACTTCCTTTTTCAAAAGATCTTTCAAGTAGGAAGGTGCTTAACCTCTCATACCAAGCCCTAGGTGCCTGTTTCAATCCATATAATGCCTTTTTTAATTTGAAAACATGATTTGGAAATTTAGAATTTTCAAAACCTGGAGGTTGTTCTACAAAAACATCTTCTTCAATTACTCCATTTAAAAAGGCACTTTTAACATCCATTTGAAACAATTTAAAACCTTTAAAACAGGCAAAGGCTAGTAAAACCCTAATTGCTTCAAGTCTAGCTACAGGGGCAAAAGTTTCCTCAAAATCAATTCCTTCAATTTGATTATACCCCTTAGCTACTAATCTAGCCTTATTTCTAATGACTACTCCTGAGTCATTCATTTTATTTTTGAACACCCACTTGGTTCCAACAACACTTTGATCTTTTGGCCTTGTAGTTAGTTCCCAAACTTTATTTCTTACAAATTGATTTAACTCTTCTTGCATGGCCAATATCCAAAATTCATCTGAAAGTGCTTGATCAATGTTAGTGGGTTCAATAGTTGAAATAAAGGCTGAATGATTGACTTCCTTGTTTAATCCACGCCTAGTTCTAACACCCTCACTTGGTTCACCTATAATTAATTCCTTTGGGTGATTTTTAGAGAATCTCAAATCTCTAGGCAAAGGGTCTTCTCTTTCTATATTTTCTTCCACATTTTCTTCCAAATTTAATCTATCAATCTTTTGGGAGTTTTCTTCAATTTTCTTCTTCAACAACTTTTGGCTCTTCCATGTTTCCATTTTCATCAAAAACAACATGTGTGGTTTCTTCAATGACTAAAGTTCTTTTGTTGAATACTCTATAAGATTTTCCAACACTTGAATATCCAACAAAAATTCCTTCATCTGATTTTGGATCAAATTTTCCTAAGGCAGATTTTCCATTATTATGTATGAACACCTTGCAACCAAATACATGTAAATGAGACAAATTTGGTGTTCTACCTTTTACCAATTCATAGGGTGTTTTATTCAAATTTGATCTCACATTTACCCTATTCAGAACATAGCATGCAGTGCTAACCGCCTCAGCAAAAAAAATATCTAGGAAGAGAGTATTCTGCTAACATTGCTCGGGCGGCTTCTATTAATGTTCTGTTCTTTCTTTCAACTACTCCATTTTGTTGAGGAGTTCTAGGTGCAGAAAAATTGTGATCAATCCCCTTTTCTTTACAGAAATCTTCAAATCTTTCATTTTCAAATTCTCCTCCATGATCACTTTGTATAGAAATTATTTCACATCCTAGTTTTCTTTGTATCCAAGTTGAAAAATTTCTGAATTCCTCAAATGATTCACTCTTATGAAAAAGAAATTTAACCCAGGTGAATCTTGAAAAATCATCTACTATTACAAATCCATATACCTTTCCTCCTAGACTAACCGTGCTTACAGGTCCAAAAAGATCCATGTGAAGAATTTCTAAAGGTTTACTGGTCCTAAGATCTTTATTGGACTTAAAGGAGGACTTCACTTGTTTTTCCTAATTGACATGCATCACATAAGTGGTCCTTAGTAAAGTCTAGTTTAGGTATTCCTCTAACCAAATTCTTTTGGGTAATTCTTCTAAGATTTTTCATACTAGAATGACAAAGTCTCCTATGCCAAAGCCATGATTCATCAGAAACAGTTTTCAAACAAAAAGCAGTAGGAGATTGAATACAATTTAAATCTAGCATGTAGACATTGTTCACCCTTTTTCCATTTAAAACAATTTTCCCATTTAGGCTAATTATGCAGCTAGTAGGTAAAAATTTTACATTATAGCCCTTATCACATAGCTGACTTATGCTAAGCAAATTATGTTTTAAGCCTTCAACTAATAAAACATTATCTATGAAAAAGTTTTTCAAATTTCCAATCATACCAGATCCAACCACCTTCTTTGTGGTATTATCTCCAAGTGTAACCTTGCCTCCACTCCTGGTTTCCAGCGTTATGAATTGAGCAGTATCTCCAGTCATGTGCTTAGAACATCCACTGACCAGGTACCATATACTCTCACGAGGTCTTGTGTGAGAGTATACCTGCAAAATTCTCAAATGTTAGACCTGGGAACCCAAACTAGTTTGGGTTCACCTTTATGAAATTTATAATCAGATGCATGTATGATATGTCTAGGTTTATGCATCTTAGTTCTCCACACCAAATTAGGTTTCATCTTTAAAGTGCAGGTGTGAGATATATGTCCCAAAAATTCCACAATTGTTACATTTAACATTAGGAAAAATATTCCTATGTTTTCTTTCATATGATTGTCTTCTAAGGGATTTTATGAATTTAGGATAATATTTAGGATTTGTAAAATCTTCAAGTTTAGGGGGGTTCCTATTATCCTCGAGAGCTCTTATAGTAAGTTTGTAAAATGAATTCATTTCCTTCAAGATTCGATTTGTATAATTGATTCTATATGTCTTGTGCTCAGATTCATCCTTAAATTTCTTAAATTCTTTTTCAAGTTCAGCATAGGATGATTTTAAATTTTCAAAATTTTTATTCAAGTCATCATATTCATCAAGTAGTTTCATGTGGTTGCTATCAATTAAAGCATGATCTTTCCTAAGGATTTCGTGTTCCTTATTAAGCTCTTCCAATTCTAAAACTAAACTAGAATGCATCTTTTTAGTTTTTTCCTATATGCATCATGCATGTGTTCAGAAACTTCAAACAGTTCATCATAGGTTAAATCACATACCTCTTCTTGATCTGATTGTTCAGCTTTATCTGCCATCAAGCAAAGGTTGGTGACTTCTTCTTCGTTTTCAGTCTCAGATGAGTCTGAAGCTGAGTCCGCCCAAAAAGGCCTTTTGAAACTTCTTCTTGCCCTTCTTTACTATTGGTTTCTCCTCTACCTTCTCCTTGCTAGGAGTGGCTTTAAGTTTTGGACAATCAGTTTTTATATGACCTGGTTTCCTGCATTCATAACAAATCACTTCATTAGAAACCCTGCCATTTTTGTTATACTTACCTCTATTCCATTGCTGGCGTCTCTTCTGCTTCCTCTTTAAAAAGCTTCTGAATTGTCTAGTCATCAGTGCTATATCGTCTTCATCCTCAGGTTGTGAGTGTTCACTTTCTGACTCTTCCACATTTAATGCAAGATTCTTGTCCTTTCTTGGTTCACCTGCATCAATCTTTCTTTGACTTACTCCTTGCTCGTAAGCAATGAGTGAACCAAGAAGATTGTCAATAGAATAAATGTTCAGATCTTTTGACTCTGTAATTGCAGTAATTTTAGCATCGTATGCAGTAGGTAAACAACGAAGAATCTTATTAACCATTTCAGCATTAGTTAATTCTCTACCAAGTGCATGCAAAGAGGTGACAATTTGAGTGAATCTTGTGTACATGTCAGATATAGATTCATTAGGTTTCATGCGAAATAATTCGTAGTCATGTAACAAGATATTGAGTCTTGATTGCTTAACCTCATTTGTCCCTTCATAAGTAATACAAAGTCTATCCCATATGTCTTTTTCCGCTTTTACAAGTGGAAACTCGCATGTAGTCTTCAGATTTTAAAGCACAAAAGAAACTATTTAAACATTTCGCATTTAATTGTGCTAAGTCACGTTCTTCTATAGTCCAATCTGTATAGGGTGTATCTACCCTAATTCCATCAACTAATCTAGTTGGTTTTGTGTAACCTTCCTGGACTAGCATCCACATGCGATAATCAAGTGACTGTAAGAAAGTAGACATGCGTGTTTTCCAAAAATCAAAAGGAATATTGTCAAACAGTGGAGGTCTAGTGATAGAGTAACCCTCAGGTGTGTTTCGGTTTCCAAATGTAGCCATCTACGTTAATCAAAAAGTAGTTCAAACTTATGATTTTGAAACTCTGCTCTGATACCACTTGTTGAGTCTAGTAATTAGGTTGTTAAGCCTAAGTAAATGTCCCACGGCTACCAAGAGGGGGGTGAATTGGTAGTTTTTAAAAATTTTAAACCCTCTTAATAATAAAGTTGAACCGAAATAAAATTTTCTTTTAAAGTTTGTAGAAAAATGTTTTTCAACCACAGAGTTGTTTAAAACTGAAATTTAAAATGCGGAAACGTAAAAGCAATAAAGTAAATGACACCAGATTTATAGTGGTTCGGTCTATAACCAGACCTACATCCACTCCTCAGAGGCACCCTCTGAGTATTGCACTAATACCACAAAGTGACTCTCCTTTAGCACCCACAGCAAGGCGGAGAAGCCTGTACAAAACACTCTTTTCACCACTACCCGGTGCGGCAGAGAACCGTCGTCCTTTCACACTCTCCTAGTGTGGGCAGAGAACCCTACGGCTGTTCACACTCTCCAAGTGTAGGCAGAGAACCTTCTTCCTTTCACACTCTCCTAGTGTGGGCAGCAGAGAACACTCGTCTGTTCACTCGTCTGTTCTCCAAGTGTCGGCAGAGAACCGGACCTTCTTGAATGATCTTCTCACAAGAATCTAGAAGGAAGAAAGAAAAAGAGTGAAGAAATCCAATTTCACAAGTAGAGACTCTTACCTTAGCAATCCAAGTGAAGCCTTCTCGCTCCAGTGGTAGGAATTCTCCTTTGAATGCTCTCTTCCACTCTACTACGGAGCGATAGCGAAGCCAAGCCGTCAAAAGGCGAGCAGTCCCTTATGAGCAAGCCACTTATTATAGCCCACTTTTTCTATTCGTTTAGGCGCTACTGAACTCAATTTACTACTCAAGTACACAAGGCGATCCTAATTACGTATTCTAGGAATAGCTTCAGGCACGCCTGTGAACAATTTTGACTGCCCAATAGCCAATTTGGTCCCGAGGTAAGGAATAACAGTTTTACGGTCCAAAAGATGCGGTCAATACTAGCCAGAACCACACCGTCACCCCAAATTTCATTCGCGGGGAAACCCACCGATACACACGAAATACGTGCAAGATATCAACCAATCATAACTATACATGCTGGACCATTGGATGACTGATCGAACCCAAGTTGCCCCCTCATCCATCTGTAATGAACAGAGGAAAGAAGGTCCGGGGTCGTCTTTCTTTCCCCACAGGTCCGGTGATTGGAAATTCAGAATAAGTTTCCCTCAACAGCTGCGCGCCTTGCTTCTGCTTCAAATGCTCGAAGTAGATTCCCCATGAATATCGTCCAATAGAAGAATAGATCTGAAAATACAAGAATGACTCGATCTGTGACCTTCAAAGGCTGGCTAGCCACTTCCCTTATTCAGAGTGGGACCCCCCTATGTCGAGTGGTTTAGTCTAGCGCCTTCATCTGTCGGTTAAGCTGCTGATAGCTCATTCCCTTCCCCATGTGGATTCTCAACCTTCGTACGAATCAGAGAATAGCACATAACACTTTTTTCTTCGCTCTAGCGCCTTTGTTTAGAGACCTGTTTTTCTAATCCAAACTTCTAGTTTGACTGCCAAAAGGGATCTGGTGGACTACACATGGGATAAGCCATGCCATCCTCATCCTCAGTTGATTTCATCCCTAGACGACTCTATCTATTCTCTCTTTGTATTTTGCTGCAATGGAATTATCTCCCCCGGGTGAAAACCTACTGCTACTGGAAAGAGATCTGATCTACAAAGCCGGCTTATATCTTCTATATAGAAAAGTGGTACATGGTATGCTTCCCTTTTGGGAACGTGACAAGCTCCCAGGTTCCTTTTTTTTCAGTACTTTTGATTTTAGTCTATTTGACTGTGTGGAACATCTCTCTTTCTTGCTGAAGTCAAAGACCCAGCTATCTGGACAAATAGACTAATCAGCCAATGTGACTTCCATGACAGATTTGAAGGGATTCGTTGCTGCCACAGGTCTCGTGGATGCTGGTTTTTCAGGAAGCTCTTATACCTGGTGCAATAATCATACTGGTTCAAACTGTATCTGGGCGAGGTTCTGTTTTTCAATGCTACTAGCGCCTTGCCAAGCATTTCATTTCATTTTTTTTCTCATTTACGTAGGGATCCCTCGGACCATGCTCCACTTCTGATTCAGTTGGAACAGCTTCACAGGCCCCCCTCTCGATTTTGTTTCCAGGCTATGTGGATATCAGAATTTAGCTCAGTTTCAAGTTCTCAATTTTTAGCTTTCAAGTAAGAACAGTAAAGTCAAAGGATCATATTTCAAATAGTAAAAAAAGGCGATAGTTGAACTTAGACAGTCAGTGAAAGGAAAACTCATCTTTCATTCATTTCAAGCTATTACTGAGATAGAAAGCGAGGCAGAGTTGACTTGGTCCAAAGTAGGGCTGATCTTATCTAAGTGCATGATGCCAGTATGAAGAAACCAAATAGCAAGAATCCTTTAGAGGCAATGGAAAAATGGTGGAGGAGAGGTTTGAAGGAGAAAAAAGCAAGATTCCAATGGCCTTGCCAAAAACTAGTGTTTCTTAACGCTGCGCGCCTTTTTGAGGCCATTGCAGCCACTAGGGAGGTCAAGTAACCAACCAGTTTTGAAGAAGTCAAAGTTCCAACTCCAACTTTTTCAGATGTGGGAGATGCTGCAGAACAGAAGGATGCACAGGTTGGCGGCAACGAAGCCTCCAGGATGGATGTAGATTTGAAACCCAGACAATGCTGCAAACAAGGTCCCTGATGACAGACTCTATCGAAGAAAGAAATTGACTTCCAGGAAGACTTAACCACGCCTCGAGTCCCCGTCTCCTAGTGGTGGGATGTTCAAGGGCAATGTCCGGTTCTGGCCAAGTTGGCACAAGCCCTTGTAGTAGTCAGTCTTTCCTCCGGCCGGATGTTAGAGTCAATTTGTTTGACCATGAATTGAATGCAAATCTAGGTCTAATTTGATGTGAGAAATGGTCCTCCTTTGTTTCAAGATCTGATATCGAGAAACTCCTGCTCATGGTGAACTGTTCATATACATACTAATAGGATCGCTACCTGGTCATCCCACTACACACCATCAAGCAACTACTACTGTAAGCTATCAACTCGATTTTCTCTTGTCCCGTGTAGTCCTTCTGGCTCAATCAGAGCTGGTAGAACGGCAGGGAAGTCAAACTAAAACGAAATCAGGTAGGAATGGATACAAAAAGACAAGAAAGAATGCGGTACTAGGACCGGACATAGTATCTAAATGAAATGACAAAAGGCGATATTGGATCCTTCACTTAGGGTCATCCATCGGGTCTATATGTCGTCTAACTGTCCTGTATAGATCCCTAAGAAATCCCTGTTTCCTCGTTCCTAATCTGCTAATGCCCGACGAGCCTCTACCTCTCAAAAGAAAGAAGGAGTACGGAAGGCATAAGGAGATGGATGATGAACCTCAAGAGCTATAGGGAGATGTTTCTTGTGGGCTAAGCCGAAAACGCAGAAGCGCTCCAGCCCGGGAGAAGACTTCCTTTCTCGGGTGTTGGTAGGTGTCGTTTTTCAATTTAAAGAAAGGCTTTGTGATCCGCGAGTATAGGTTGAACTTATGTCAGGGATATTATTGGGACAAAGGGGCACTCAGAAAGTGTGAAACACTCTCTTTTCTTAACGAGAACCTCTCGGGTGCGGTAGAGTGGACGATTAGCGAGGACTGGTTCAGAGCTAGAGTCGGCTAGTTCTTCATAATAGGCACAAGGTTCGCTTGCATATCTCTCGCCCCCTCGATCGCTTGAAAGCGCGTGCTCCCATAACGTTTGACTTCTTTCAAGAAAGTGAGTAGAATTCGCTCTTCTCTTCTCTCAGGTCCAGAGGGGAACTCTTAGTTAGGTCCCTCAGCTTGATGCCTATCGGTAACAGGTAAACAGATGAGCCGGCAGACGGAGCTACGGCCGTTAGGGGAAAAGGTCTGTGTCTGTGAAACAAGCAAGCTTAGCTTTCTGTAAACTGGAGTTAGAGCATGGTAATTCGTAGGAGAAGTGGGAGATTGATTCGTTTTAGGGTAAACGAGCTAGGTAGCTTGCTTCTTCTTTGAGTTGAATATGGACTTTCAAGTAGTATTTCAGATGGGAAGTACAAACAAAAACTAGCTAGCCGCATTCCCAGCTATTTAGTAAGACATTCAGGGGCTGTTTCACTGCTGTTAGAACGCTTTTGTGAAGATTGCAGGTCATGGTGATATGCTTGATATGTTTCGTCGATAGCATTTTCTGATGTAGGATGCGTAGTAGCTGTTGTCACAGTAGGGGTCCTAAGGCGGGAATTGTCCTAAAGTAGCCATAGCGTTGTTGTATGGGCGAATTCTCTTAATGAAAGCCTTCTTTTTGGCTGGGTTGTCATAACTTCTGTCTATCTGCTGTGAAATTACTTTCTAGAGTCCTAAGGGTAGTCTCAAAGATAAGGGATTCAAGCCGTATTCGTTTTGATTAGCTGTCCCAGGGAAAGGAGTCAGTCTTGGCTGTTGGCATGTCCGATCTAAGATCGGTTGAGGCGGGTAAAGACGGTGGCTTGGTAAAGGACTCCTTTTGTTTAGCGGTCATGGATCGATTCTAGGTGGTTCACTTGTATATACCCTATTCTCAGAGTTCACGTTCTGATCTAGAAAATCGACTTTTCAGATGAGTTCCATAGTTTTGGACAGGACAGGTGAAAACTAGGAGGTAATTCTCTGAAAGCAATCGGGCAAATGCGTGTATACTAGCTTTAGTAGCTTGTGTACTAGCCTCTGAAAGGAAGCAGGGGTACTTTCTCTTTGGGCTGCTAAGTAGAAGTAGTAGATCTGGAGTTCGATAGCTGTGCTACTTTCAATCCTTAGTAGCGGGTATCAGGTGAGAGGGCGCCTATCTAATAGCTGTGACTTTGCTTTCTGGATACCTTTCCATCCTTTCACAAGCCAGTAAGAAGCTGGAAGGAAGTCTCATAGTATGTATGAGTTGAAGTGAAGGGCGCTATTCCGGACTTAGAGATAGTAGTTCCCAAGTATGATATGAGGATAAAGGCCTTTTCCTACTCTAATACAAGTAAGTAGCTAACGCTACCTTAATCTCCTGAAGTAAGAAGAGAGCAAGAGTCACTGTAGTTGCTACGGCCAGGGGAGCTAGTCTTGTAACAGTGGGCAGTTCTTCTTTACAAGACAGATGGGAACTGTAGCTAACAAGTGTGCCCTGAGTGGAATCCTACTTAGACTCTTTAGACTAGATTGGCAGGACGGGTGCCAAGTTCTTAGTAGTTCAGTTCAGGTCAGGGCATCCCATTAGTACAGAGGCAGGGGCGCGGGGGTCGGGAAAGAACGCTTCTGTTATGGCAGTGGGCGCAGTGTGACACATGGAAGAAAGAACGCTTGGGAGGGAGAGCTACCTGCTCCCCGATCCCATGGTGCTTGGGTAGCCTACCAGCTCTTCCTTCCTCTTTTATGCCTGTTTCTTGTTAGAAAGAGAAAAAAGAAATTGAGGTTGGATGAAGTCCAATATTCTAATCAGTTGAAAACGAATTTTTAGAGTCTATTGAATCACTCGAAAGATCGCCCGTTTCCCTATGGGGCAGGTTAAGTAAAGTAGTTGCCCTCACCTCATCCAAGCCCATTCTCCCACTTCAATTCAATGAAGTGAATCTAGTTGTATGGGAGTAGAGTAGAATTCGTCCCTTTCACTTTGAAAGTCAAGGCGCTAGAGAGAAGAAGTTGGTAGTTTACATCGACTATATTCTATAGTAGGCTCTGTAAAAAAGAGGTTTGGCTAAAAGGCTGGCCTTCCCTTTTCTTGTTGAAGAATCAAACTATTGCCTTGAACTTGTCTAAGTTCAACTATTGCCTTTTCTTTTTGAAAAAGCACTCCCGGATATGAAAAATCAGGTAAATCTACTAGCTGTTGAAGCTACAGCTCGTGATGATGATAGTGATTAGCGAGATGTCTTACTTTTCTTATGCAACATCTTTTGCTTATTCTCCTTCCACGACGCGCTAGCTCCAACTCAAAAGAAAATCTGCCAGTAAAGCGCGTCCACTGTGAGGGGCGCCCCCATCCCCATAGAAAGAAGGACGCCCGAAGTAGATCCTGAGGCACGTTCTTTTCGCGGGAGGGGAATAGATTCAAGAGTCAGAGTCTCTTTTACCCCCCCTTCTCCGATACCTACCCATAAGACGAAGATTCCTTACCCTCTCTTCCTAGTTGGAAATGGAAGACTTTCGAGATCGTGATAGGAAGAATTCAGTGTCAGAGTAGAACCGGACGAGGGAGAGCTTTCCTCTAGCAAAGAGGCAAAGAGCTTAAGAACCGACTAGGATCTTTTGGTTTAGCCAATTGAGTTCCACTTGCAAAGCCCGTAGCTTGAGAAAGGCCCGCGTAGGGATGGGAAGTGGCTAGAACAGGGGTAGCTGGAGCAGCAGTAGATTCGGTTGATCCAGTAAGAGATGGTTAGATGGATAAGGCGGGCAAAGTATCTGATAGTCTCACCCGCACCATAAGCATCTGTAGTAAAGTCTTCATGAATTAGTGGTTAGCGCCCTGGGAAGCATACCAATGAGTTTCATACCTAGTAAGAGAGGGCTTAATCTTGTAGAATACCTTTCCCTTGCATTGATAATACATGAAACGATTCTAGCGCCTTCAGTACAGAATCGAGATGAAGTAGTTTACTCGTAACCTCTTTATCCAATCGAATAACCGTCCGTTGAGGTTTTCCCCCCCATACCGTCCCAACTCTCAAAACCCGTATCTGAGCACGCAGCAGAGATTCGTTCTTTAGCCGGCCGGTGAAGCTACCGGATAGTATCCAAACTACTGTACCTGAACAGCTCATTTCTCTGGAGGAACATGCCGAGCAAGTTCTTGCCTCCTCTTCCTCTACCTATCTCGGGTAAGCTACATCCATACATAGTATAATCCTCTGATTTACTGTACTAGGTACGGAATCTTAGTCCCAAGAGTTCTGCAGAAGCGGGCTTAGAAAGGGCGGTCCTATATCAACTTAGTTGATAAATAAAGGCAGGTAGTACGACTGACTTTCAAAAGCTATCTTAATCACGACGTTCTTAAAGGTTGTAGAGCCTACACTTAGTTTCAAAAAGGTTGGTATTAGCATTAGCACTCGTAAAGGTAGAAAGGTAGATATGTAAATAACTTAGTCCTTGAACTAGGGATAGGGCCTATTAATCAAATTCCAAGAGAGTACCAGTACTATACTAGTGAAGGAGGAAATCGTAGTCCCACAGGATTCAATGAAGCTATGCCTTTTTCCGGACTAGAAGGATATTCATTCCTTTAGTTAGAGAGCTGAATGGAAGGGAAGTCAAGGAAGGAGAATACGGAAGTTATAGACTACTCAGTCAATAGATCTTAGAGGACTGGGCACTGTGCAATCTAATCTATTAGTACAAGACTGGCTATTGAAGTCAGAGACTCTACTTATGCTTGTGGAGGGATGTAAGGACTACTTTTCTGAATATTTCATTTTTGAGCTCCTTTCTTTATCCGATCCGGCCCGAAAGGAAAAAGAAAAAAAAAAGAAGTCATGAACCAAACCCCAGTTTTCAGGCTCTCATGAAGCCTTAGGGCGAAAGCAAATTATTCCTCTCACATTGGGAACTTCGCTAACTTCCTAAAACACTGGAGACTGAGGCGCATTCGCAACAAACTAGAGAATTAGGTATAGGAAGAATAGATCTAGCAATACAATCACCAAACTATTAACACTTCCAATACCCATACCTGCACCCATACCAGAAAACCATTTCGTCACCACGGAGCATAACTGCAACTCAAACTATTACCAGAAAGACAACTAGACTGGCACGCCACCTATACGGGCACGCGTACTCTTTCCAAAGCTAAAAGCACCTCCTACACTTGAGAACTACTACGCATTGGAAACGAAGCAGACAGTTCCTTTAGTGCATTAGACCTGGAAAACTCGACCGGAGGTGCTTTCAGGAGTCTTATTTACAGGAATAATGAAGAAAAGACAAGACTGCCGATTCCCCTTTAAGTAAGCCACTCTAGTTTCAGTTTTCACTTTCACAGTTTGTAGTTAACATTTTCTAGGACGCCTTAAAAGAAAAAGACCACCCATGCGAGCATAATAAGACGCCTTGGAAGGGCCTAACCTTCTGGGTAAAGTTAGCCACTAGAAAGAGATTCCTTGGCTCCGGGAATAGGAAGACTTCAACTTTACTGGCATAAAGATTGAGTCTAAGACTAAGGCGTGCGTACCACGTACAGCACTAAGAACACCGACTACGGATCCGGATCACTTCCTGGGACTGAGGGAGGATTGCTATTGTTACTTACACCTCCGGTAAAGGAAGAATAGCTATTTACTCTACTGACAAGATGGGTGGATTCCCAACATTAGCCAGCCGCTTAGATACTAAACCCTACTAGCCAATTGCAACCCTAGCTGCCAAAGACTTGCGAATACTCATGTTCTTTTGTACCCTGCTAAGGGTGGGTCAATCCTACTAAGAACCATGCTAAGGCTTCGGGCGAATATGACCTTATCACTTTTGATTGTATAGTTTAGAAACCCGCCAGATACAAGTTTTGAAAAGGAAAGACATTCTTCAACGAGTGAAATCGAAACAGCAAGCAGCCCCCTCGGCATACTATTTCTTCATCGAACATCACAGTATAAGCCATACGTGGGGCGCAAAGAGCTTGTTCCCTGTCGTGATGTGATCCTACTCATCATTAAAAGAGGGGCCCTCTCAATCATATCGCAATTCAACATAACTTTTCTAGATTCCACCAAGGCGATACGCGGGTTCGGGTCCTTCTATAAGTTGGATCCATTAGGTTTTGTTCAGACTCCTAAAGCGAGAAAACTAGATGAATATGACCACTTCTGAAAAGAAAATAAGGGTCGATTGTTTTGAGGCGAGACCAAACGAGCGTAATGAAATGAAGCGAGTACTCCCTGCTTGGAGCGAGGAGGAAATTTTCTTTCGATTCTTAGAATATATATAGGGCCGTAGGCAAAGACCTTGAACCGGAGGTGAAAGAAATCCGGTTTTCTCATATTCATGATTTACGTAAGAAAGTGAGAAAGAAAGAACTTTTTTTACCCGTTCGTTTTATCTAAGTCAGTCAAAAAATGAAGTAAGAGTAAGAACTTACGCTAACGCCTGCTCTCATACCTCGGCCTTGTCGTTGATCAGAGAAAAAAACTCTAATTCAATAGCGGCGTCCGCCTTTCAAGTATATAAGAACTTGATAGGATCTCCCCTATCAAGGAAGGTATCAAAGGTCAGCCACCCAAGCCAGTTGGATGGTTAGGAAAGCTAGCTTCCGATACCAACTATTGGCGTAAGCCATCAAGGCGCTAGAAGAAGTTCATACCAGAGTGACGGAAGCTTTTCAGAGAGGACGAAATATGAAGCAAGGCGCTAGTGAAGTGTACTTATACAGTGAAAGCGCTAGGCTTTCTTCAATAGATTGGGGTTGAAATTGAGTTGAAACGTTATCAGCCAGGGAAGAGCATCAACTAAGGGTCTCAGGTTTTTAGGTTGTAGAATACCTTTGGTCTTATTCAATCGTCTTCTTTCATATGAATTTTTTCACGCGGTAGTCTCGTCTTCCCCCGTACTCCATTAGCCCTGAGAGAGACTATTACTTGCAAGACTTGCAATCGTTTTTTGGGGACAGTGGTGATGAGAACTTTTCCAGTCTTTCGTCTTCCTCTCCAACTAACTCCTCTATGAAAGTCTTGAACTATAGAAAGAGTTTCAATAAAGAGAAAATAGCGAGACTGGTTTCGCTATTTCAAATAGCTCTCGCTCCAGTACCCAGTTGTTGTAAGCCGAAGCCGGGGTAGGAATCGAATCCGCAGACAGGTGTTGTCTAATGACTTGGTTTCAAAGAAGAATTGACTCATAAGCATGGAATCGGACAAGCAACTGAACTGCCTTAAGAAAGCCAAAAAAAGGAAGCTAGCCTATTAGCTATTCTAGCCAAGCTGCTTCAACCTCAGGAATGATAGCAAGCAAGTCCAGGTTTGTTGTGCAAGTCACTGTCTTTCTCCATCTCCAAGAATCGGGCAAGCATTGGATTTCATATTCTTTCTTTGAATGCTGTCCCTTTCTGCTATAGGCTTCACTACATAAAGGTCTTTCCCGCATGCGGGAAAAACTAAAACACAGAAAAACAATCCAACTCAGTCTAATGTAAATGCTTTGGGGGCGGTTAGATAACAAGTTGGTTCGAGCTACTTCGTTCCTCTTGGAAATCTAAGAAAAAGCGCTATCCAATCCTACTCCACCTTTCATCTGCTCCTATCTCCTATATACAGGATATCACCTCACCAAAGGTTCCAGCTTGCCTCAAATATGTTCTAGTGCGTTCCTTTCTATGTCCGTTTATTCGAACTCTCAAAGTATATCAAGAGAAAGGCTGCTCTTTTAGGCAACTACTTGAATCGCGTCTTCGAAGAAACTCTCGCCTTTCACTTGTCTAAGTTCAACGCTGCGCGCCTTTTCTTTCTTTTTTTTATTGCCTTGGCTTTCATGCCCGTCTTTTCTTTGGCTGGTATAGTAGGTTTAGCACCACAGCCTTTAGTTATTCGTTCTTTCATTTTCTTCCATTGCATTGGGATTCTCGTTTAGTACGATCTCGCTTTACTGGCACTAATCTATGGGTCCCTACTGCCAAAAAAAAGGGGGAGGAAGATGATTTCTTCATTCTCACATTGGGCGCATATGCCGTGCTATGGTGTCATTTCTTCCTCTCACTCGGCGAGGCGAGGCCTGAAGAACGGGGACTTCCATGTACGTATGAGGCTAGAAGTCAGTCCTATCGAACCAGAATGAAGGTCCACCCTGGGTTGGGTACAAGACCGATCCTCCTATCCCTCCTAGGTCACAGAAGCCAGGGCTCTGGATAAGGATCGAAGCTATATTGGATAGGGCTCCCCGGATCGAGTTTCTACCGTCTTTTCAGTCGCCGGAACGGAATCCGAAGGCCTTGTCATACGCCGAGCCAGGTGAATCATCCACATCGGTAGCCAGGCTGGATCGGGATACTCTCCGGGAAAGGCTCAAGGACCGGATCGGTAAATATAGAAGAAGAGAAGTACAGGGATACCGACTGGCTAGGGGCCATCAGCCAAACCAACCCAGCCATGTTTGGCTCCAGGCTCCAACTCGATCTTGTATCTTGTGGTAGACTGCCCTCCGTTGGACCGCTTGGGCAACTAACTCGTGGGGCATGACATCCCACAATTTCTCAAATATTTGCTGCATTTCCTTAGAACAAAGTCTGATGTGTATTGGATCCGCTCTGATTATAGCATGAACACATGAAGACGATTCTCGCTTCGCGCCTTATTCTAAACACCCACCCGAACCTTTCTTAAGACTACCAAGCCCTCTCGAAGAAGTTCTACGATAGAAGCTTTCAACGTACACCCGGGGACAAATCTTTCACTCACTGAGAAGTGAAAACCTGTGACTATATCGTCCTGAAGACGGATGCGACGGGAAGAAGTGGCATTGAGAAGTGTTGCTGACTTTACATTTAGGTTTCGGCATAACAAAGCTTGCACTGTCTTTTCGCACTTAGGCGCACTGCTGCGTGCCGTTGGTAATGATTCTACTACGGTGCCGCAAATTCGCAAGCTGATCCTAAGTAATCGTTGTTGTTCATTGGATTCCGAAGGAACTACTTCGTTAGGATTGGGGAATTGCTGCGATTCTTCCTGAATAGACTGGATTCTCCCGTCGAGAGTGACTTTGAAAGTCTGACCTAAACTCTTCCGACTGAATATGAGAAAGCCTATAAAACAACGAGCTACTATCATTTCTTCATTATATATTGAGATCTTCTTCGGACTTGATGCACAAATAGATGGAATAGCAGCAAATAGCATCTTTCTATCCAGCATCTTCGTTGAACTCAATCTCATTGGGAAAGGTTATCCGTATCTATCTTTCAGCAACGGAACGGGATAAGTGAAAAAGAAAGAAGAGAACGAACGGCGCTAGAGAACTGAGTCTTTGGTCACTCTACCGTAGTTAGATTTAACCTTGAATGCAATTTATAGATTCCACAGCAATAGTCCCTCGGACTCGAAAAGTAAGAACGAAAATGGCTGATCCAATAGCAGATTCCGCAGCTGCCACTGTTGGAACTAATGAAGCAAATGATTGACCCATCATATCATCCAAAGAAACGGAAAAGACCAAAAAGTTCGAATTGACAGCTAATAACATTGATTCAATTGACATTGACATAATAGGAATATTTCGTCTATTAAGAAGGATTCCCCGAATACCTAAAATAGAGATGATCATAGAAAATGTGAAATATTTGAGAAGATCCATTTCGGAAACGTGGAATGTCAGAAAAATTCCAATTATGTGAGGCTTAGAAAGAAGTCCTGCGTAAGAGAGTCCAGGGAGAGCATTAGAAATCTTCTTATTCAGAGATATAAGAAGATGATGTTCATGTCATCATCCCCATTTTGAGAAATTTGATTGGTATCTCTGACCAGTTTGAGAAGGCTGGTTAGGGCCTCTACATTGGCTTCGGGGGATTCATACTGCAATTCCCCGGCGGCAATTTCATGCGCAGATCCGAGAAAGTCGAAGCTCTCTCTTCCTCTTGCGCAGTATTTGCCGCAAAAACCCATTACAAAATTTTGAGAGTTTTTCTTCCGGTTTCTTTCTTTTCTTACTCCCCTCGAAAAAAGATGCTTCCTTGGCCGTGTGGAACATGGATGAGCATTATTTCATTCCTACAAGTGATCCGACTGGAAGAAGTGTTATATGAGGACTTCGAGATCAAATAGAGAATGTTCCTTTCAATTCCTCGTGAGCCACTTATTTCTCCGAAACAAGAGATCAAAGTGATTCGTAGCCTTTTTCCCAATAAGTCGACGGTCTGACACCATTGGGATACTTCGAAGAAACTGGAGTACATATAGGAGACACCGGTGCTAAAACCTTTTCTCGAGATATCTTCCAAACTGTTAGGGTCGTTGCTCCGGATCTTGTTCCCCCGGTGCGAAAGCAGTTGGTTCCGTAGTTTGAGAATTCTGCTGATCCCAAGTATTCCATCTCCATCATTGCATATCAAAATAGAAAAAGTAAAAAAGAGAAGGCATAACCAGAAGAATTGTGTAAAATAAGTCAATTTATCCAGTTGAGGCATTATGTTTTAATCAACCTCCAGACAGAAAAAGACTCCTTCCTGTACGAGTAGTCAGTTAATAACTATCTAGTTTTTTAGTTCTTGACCAACGGAAAGAAGGTTGCGTAGCAAAGAAAGATGCAAAAAGATTACCTTTCTTTGATCTAGGATCCACTAGAATCTTAGGCGAGAAAGAGAGAGCTTTGATCGCGCACTGATACTAACGCCTCGACCCATGCTTATGGAGTCGCTGTAGGAGACTCCGGAGAGACTCTTCATTGACGTCGTTTGTCAGCCGTGTCAACAAAAAAAATCGCGCATGGCGAGGCAGTCACCATTGTGGAGCCCCTCTCGATTTTCACTTCGACGAATTTCTCGAAGTGTGTCGAGAATCTCCGCGTGTCAGGCCTGGTTCGGAGGCGACTTTCTTCTCTTCGAGTGAGAGGAGAGGTCGTCCGTCCCTCCCCCATCTGGAGGGTTGTGTTCCGCTGGGCCTCCGGCGGTTTCTTGTCGTTTTCCACTACTCAATGTGGTAGTGGTGGAACATTGAGATCAACGAAGACTCCTCATTCAGTGAAGTGGCTCTTGTTCGACAAACTCCTCTTTGTTGGTCCTGAGGAACTCGGTCAGAGATTCATTCTATGCGGGAGCCAACAGAGTATAAAGGACCGCCCATCCAAAGGTCTTGGAGGTTCGCGATTCTCAGAATCAGAAGGCTTCCAAGCCAGGCAAGCAGTTCTCTCTTGTTCCCTCCTCGCCGGGAGATGTTCCATTCTTCCCATGGGTATGGGGATGTCTCCAAAAGTAGGGTTCATATATCAATTGTCTCTCGAAGGGGGAGACCTCTCGCTACAGATACTGTCAAAAAACATCTTGAACATCCGGGAAAGCCAGAGACCGATGCTTGCTTCAAGGTCGAAAACTATGATGGCAAGACGGGAGGAGGAGATTTATACGATTACCTAAAAAAAAGGATTTGGTAGGGGATGCATCTCTCAAAGGCAACTTTTGAAGTCTTATGTTCCGGAAGGTCGAAGACTTCACAACTATGTTTGTCTGGCCCTCATCCCATTCTTTGCTCTCAAAGGCGGCAGGTGGCAGCAGAGAAAATCCTTTCCTGGCTGGCAGGAGTGGTCAAACATAAAAGACTGGTTTTTCCATATCTGTGTGTGGTCCAGGTCATGAAATATCTGGACGGGACAGGAAAATCCATTCCGTCCGGAGAGGCAGGAATCTAGAACCACTGAACTTCACTGGCCTGGGGTTTGGTTTGGACTTCCGGTTTTAGGCACCGAACAACTTCTAGGCAGGTAGCCGTCCTTATTGTTAGATCGAGCACTTACCAACGGCGTACAAGCCTTTCAACCTATTCATTCACTAGCGCCTTCTGGTGGAAGGACGTGCCATTTGTTCACATCCAGAAGCTCGTAGGGGATCTAATGCGAACCTTGACGGAGATCGCTTCCTCCCTGAAAGCTTCATCTCTCTCTTTCATCGGCGAACAATAAAGCACGGTGGGATGCATTGACACGACTCCACCTATTGAATAGAGAGAGGCCTCTGACTAACGAGCGATTCTGGCGTGATTTGAATCTATCGAAAAAGGGTAATCCCACAGAATCATCGGGCTTGACTAGAAAGTCTTGGTCTTTTCTTCCCGGATGAGATCCTATTCTCTTTTTGCACGGCTGCGGGCCTCCAAGGAGAAGGAGGCCACAGAGCCAAGGATGGGGTACTCACTACCCTAAACCAGGGGGGCGTGACGGCGAGCTGCGTTGAGCCATGGTGGATACGGGTGCCACCTTTTTCTTTGTGTCGGATAAGGAGAGGCGCTAGTTTTAGACTCGACTGAAAGGAGAGGAGAGCGGGAGCTCGGATCGATCCGATCGGCAGGGAGAAGAAGAGGACCTTGGCTTTCACTTTCTTCCCAGCAGAAGCGGAAGAAGAGCAGAGAAAGGGTAAATGGGCGGGGTCGTCAGGGCTATACCTCGTCCCAACTGTTTTTCTTTTTCCATAATTGACCTATGAGGTCTGGTTCCCACGGTTTATCCGTAAGAGACAGAGGTTCCTGTATCGAACTTTTATGGGTGAAGGGCAGAAGGGAGTTCAGAGAAATTCCTTTTCATCCTAGTAACTCACTCGTTGATGGTTGCTCTGCTCTTGGCATCCCCGTTGAGCAGTCGCCCTTTCACTCGGCACCTCACCTAAGGATCATTCATTAAGATCAGGCGCTGTAAAGCCCTCTACGGGTCTTAATGCTCAAAGTAAAGGAACTCTCGGGACTCAGAATGAAATCTTTTGGTGAAGGTACTGTAATCTCGGTCAAAGAAATGCTTTTTCTTAGCTTTCTTCCACGCTTGGCATTCTAATGGTACCTCACAATGGGGGTGCTGCCCAAGCGGAGCTAACTACAGGTCCGAATATACTGCGATCACCCATACCTTTCTAATACTGAATCTAATACTGAAATCCTGTATACGAAATTTCTTCAGTTGCTTACTCGACCTAAGCAAGCCAGACCGAAAAAGAAGTTCTTTCTCCATCGAACGGAAATGGACGAAGAGCGAGGAGGTCTTCTTCATAGAGAAGAGCCTAGAGAAATTTCACGATAACTGAAGAGGGGATGCGGCTTTACTAGTTTCTAAGACTATAGACTTGGAAGGCTTTCCCAGTTCGCCCTAACGCAGTGTTAGGGTCACTACGAGCTGGACTCGTCGTGAAACTCACTTCTTCTTAGAGAAATGATGTGTGCTAGCCTTCCCTTCCAACCATCGGCGTATCCGCTTCCAGAGCTTATGCTTTATCCAATCCAGTTTGTGAGTCTATTCCCTTTCCTTTGGTTTCTGATCTCTCTGGCCCTCCCAACCATACCTCCCTTACCTTCTAAGGAAGGGGCACGGTTATGTTCTTTTTGAGTTTGAGCCAATCAAGTAAGCGAGTACCTGTATCCGTCCCTGCTGTCGCAGGTGATGAAGTAGTGGGAGTAAGAAAGGGTTAGTGAATGAAATTTCCTTCAAACCTGTCAGTGTGAAATCAAGCTTCAGAGTCAACAGAGTCAAACGGTGAAACGAAATCTCTTTCATACAAATCTTATCTTATGCGGGATAGTAACTTCTTAGAAAAGCAAGGACGGGACTAGTTTTCAAGCTGAATTCGAAGATTAGTCTTTCTCGCCTTTCTGCTCCCGAAATTCCATGTTCAAAATCAAGATGAAGCAGTCCAATCCTGAATGAGATCTTTTGGGCTCGACTCGAGAGGATAAAACAGAAGACAGCGCCATGTTAATGCGATCGCAAGACAAAGAAGCTGCGATCACAACATGAACAAAAAGAGGGTCTTTCATCACTTTTCTCATATTTCGCCGGGACTAGTCAAATGAAAGTGGAGATTGAACGCTAGAAGGCGCAGATAGGAACTGCGAGCACGGAGCAGAAGGCGAGCGAGCTGTGTTCACTTAAAGCTTCACTTCAGGTTTTGTTTTTGTAGTGGGAAATGCTACAAGGAAAGATATTTGAAGACGTAGCGCAGTCTGTAATGATAGCGGGATGGGGACGGAAAGGGTTCCCCCTCTCCTGTAATAGCGAACCAGTCAATTTGGAATTTGAGAGTCAACCTTCGCCCCAAAAACCCATCTTTCTTGCTCATCTCTAGAGAAACCTCCAACTCCTGCTGATCCCCCGGATTGCCTTTAGCATTGCCATCAGTGTGTTTAGTTTTCGTTTGCAGGAGAATTTCTTATCATTTCTTTACTGCTACGCACCTTATGTATCCAAAGCCTGCTCCTCTGCATAATCCCAATTTCTTCTGGATGAGTAGTATGCCCTTCAATGCATTCTTTCTTTCTGTATATGTATATATGTGCAAAAAATGCAAGGATCTAGCGCCTTTCAGCACTTGTTTTTTTCTAGTTGTGAGGTGTTTGGTAATCGAATTCTAGTAAAAATGAATTGAGTGGGAAGTCTGTGTCTTTTTCGATAGGCTTTGTTTTAAGCCATACAAGCTTCTCTTCTACTCTATGTTCCAAGGTTGCCTGGAGGGAAAAGACAATATGTTTGCAGGAAGGAGTTTGGACTTGGAAATATGTCACTTATTTTCCCTTGATGCGCTTTCAATTCCAGTTCTGATTCTTTCATTGTACATTGTACGATTACATAGAGAAAAAGAAAATGTTGACGAACCTTGGAGTTCACTATTCTAGAGTGGAAGAGTGGAGGTCTAAGGACCACGGATGTGATGTGTGTACCCAATATATGAATACATCTTATGAATGCCCACCCAAAAGGAGCTCTAATGCCACTCGCTTGAAAGCTAGACTCTGCCTTACAAGTTCGTTATCCTACAATTCTCTTATTCTCTTCCACCATCATGTTGTAGGCGCTTTGAGATGAAAAATGACCAGAACGCCATTTCTTTTTCATTTCCTTTTTTAGGACCTAATTCCCTGACTGCGACAGGTGCGAAGCAATTGAATTAGAGTGGCTCTTCCTGCGGTTGGATGCTTTCAAACTGGACAATCGGTGCTTTGTCCAGGATGTACTGTTAGGTTTCCTTTTTCACCCTCTTATGTAGCACTAGCCAGATACTTTCCCAGGTTTTTCAGAATTTGAATAGAAAATGAATAGAAAAGATATTGCTCATGGACCTTCTAATATTAGAATTAGAATAGTTTCTCTTTTTGGGAACATTAGCAGAGAAGTCAATCTTTTTTCTTTTCCAAAGTCGTTCCCTGTTGGCCTGACCATGTTGAAAAAGCCTTTCAACACTCCAAAAAACCTTCTCTTTTTCAAAATGAGCTTCTGCAAAAAGAACAAAGTCATCAGCAAAAAAATCTATTAGAAAGAACCGGGTCACTCCGACTTGAAAAGGTTTCCAATTCAAAAACTTTGAATAGAGTAAAGAAAAAAGAAGAGAGAGGCGCTAGCTCGACTTCATTCCATATCAAGGAGAGCAGTAACACAGTTCATAATGAGGTGAAGCCAAGAATCGAGTATTACCAACTTCATACAAACTCGACTCATAAAATCCCAATCAAGAAGATCATAAGCTTTTTCTAAAGAAACTTTCATCTTATCTATCTATTTCTCTTTCTTTTTTTCTTTTTCCTTCACTGATGCTGGATGAACTTTTTCACCGATTGCATAAGAAACATAAGAAATATGATTCGACACTAAGGAAGAAACTATTCAACCCATAGGTAGGGTAGGCTCTGAATCTCTACCACAAGCATCGGGCTATCGATCACGCTCATCAGGCTAATACTCAGAAGAGGAATTCTTCATCCGTAAAAAGGATCGTATTCTGCAGAAGAAATGGCGAAATCGCTTCACTGAATCTGGACCTTACACTTCTCCTTCTCTGGCTACTCGTGCTGGTGAATCCTGCCTCCCCCCTACCCACTTCAGCCAGGCTGGAAATTTTCGCTTTGTAAAAGGTAAGGAAGGAATATTGATCCGAAATACGAAACATCATACTCTTGTACGAACTGCCTATAGAAATTAGAACACTCCCCCCACCCACGAGGTGCGGAGCAAAAGAAACGGTCTGCCAATTGGACCGAGGAGAGTGAGGTTCGTCACCACAGTCCCGAGAGAAGGCCGAGTTGAAAAGCAAACCGAAGACAAACCAACGAATGAAACGAAGGACGGCTCGCTCTACAACCAGGGCGGGCAGTCGTCTCACTTACTAGTCAGAGCTACACAATTTCTAGATAAGGCACGTAGTGTCCCATGAACCACTTTTGCAGATTGGACTGGGCTACCCGACACTGCTTAGCGAACCTTCCTTCTCGACCTTCCTGATCCGACCTGACCATCCGACTAGCTAGCTGGATCTGGTTGACCAAAGCCCCACTCTTCGATCGGAAAGAGCTTTCGCACGGCTTTCTTCTTCTTTGAAAAGCGAGACTCAGGCTCGATAGTCTTGAAAGAAGTAATATAGAAAGAAACACTTATATACTCATATCCGGGAAGTCAGGGAAGTAGCGGCAGCTACTTCGTTATTGATTTCTTTCTTTACTATCCGGTAAGTAGAGCTACTTCTTTCTTTATATACGATAGATAGTCTAGAAAGAAAGAAGAAGTGAGATACTTTGAAAGAAACAGGATTTCTAGACTTCAATTCCATTCTTAAAGAATTTATAGACTCTTAGATAAAGAAGCAAGGAGATAGGCAGATTTTGTTTCTGAAGCGGACGAAGTTCTTTACTCTATTTCTAGTTGAGCTTGGTGGAAGCTCATTGTTAGTGACTCCCATTCAAGTCTTAGAGTAGGGTCCTGTTTCTATTTCACCTAATGAGTCTTTCTTTCCAACAAAATGAGTATTCACATGAGGCGCTAGTGTTCTCCATTTTCTGCAGATTTTTGACAAAGAGCGCATCTACTTGGCATGATGACTCCTCGCTTCTAGGAAGCCTATCTTGATAATTAAGAAAATACTTGCAACCGAAGAGAGGAACTCAATGTAATAAAAGAATTATTGAATATACCTCGGGATCCCTCGGTCAAAGACATTGAAGTAAGCGCATCCTCAAGAGAGGCCTTCGAATCAACGAAACATCCAGGGCAGGGACACTAATAGTAGAGTACAAGGCATCAAGTACGACAAATTTTTATTTAATGGAACACCTTGCCAAGCCCTATCTGTAGGACACATTAGCACCATCATCAGATAGAAGGACAGCGTCATTAAGACAATAGAGACAATGATTGATGGAAAGGAAACCGATACTACCGTAGACTAAGCGAACTTTCTCTCAGATTCTAAATTGGTATTTACAACTGGATATCATTTTACTGATAATCTATTAGGCCCCCTATCTACTAAGGTATCATCCTAGGGCTCAGCTTGCAATTACTCTAAGTAAATTTGAATATCGTTACCAGATAAATACATTCTTTATATCGGCGGAACATTTATGGGTAGGATCCTGGCATCAGATGGGGATCATAGACTTCTTCCATTATACGAGCGCAAGCGAGTTCCTCTAGGTAACATCTAGGGCAGGCTACAACTCTAGGTGCCGCTTAGAGGTATCCAAACCAAGCATTTATATTACTGGTGTGAGTAGGCTATTCTCGGGTTCAATGCCTCAATACTTAGTTATACGGCTATCCAATACTGTGAACTAATCAAAAGATTCCCTAGTGGGACTTCTAGTTAAGGGAGGGTTTGCCTCACAGTGTCCTGAGCATTCAATAGAGTTCCATCCAACCTGCCCTACCTGGCCTTATGCTTTCTTGTAGTACTGCTGTTTTCTAATCTTTGCCGTTTCATTTACTTGAGAAACATAGGGGAAATGTCCTATAATAATGGCAACTTCATTTATTATTGTTATAGCCCTCTATATGTTGGTGTAAAGCATCTTCTAAGAATTCTCTGTATTTATGCATTGTCTAGGTTCAGCCCTTATATCAAATAATTTCTAAGAAGTATAGGTCTAATCTGAGTGTAATAAAAGGAAAGGTAATTTGGTGCCTACCATCAAAATAGAAGATGGACACAAAGAATTACTATATAGAAAAGAGGAGAACTACAAGTAGGCTAATTAGGTTGGTATGGATATTTGTATATCCGGGGTTTATCAGTAAAGCTCAGGGTTTCAGTACTACGACCTATATTTATGTATTAATTACATTTGATGAATGCTCTGGGGGACAATGATTTGGTAGCCTGGGGGTACTCCATGATGTCCGCTACAGCTTCAAGATTGACAGGTTGATATACGCCTTAGTATCTGTATAGGATCTTCTAGGGTCTTAGTGGAATTGGTATAGCCTGGATAGTGAGCCCTACATCCAGAATACAGCTTATAGAAAGAATCAACACAACGTTGGAGAAGTTAGACCGTAATTGTAAGGCATTTCTAATAAGTGTAGAAGCATAGGGACTCAATCAAGGATAAGCTAGGAATTGCCAATCTCAAAGAATACGCGGGCCAATTGATATTGCCTACCAAGGTATCCGATAATGTATACAGGGCTAAGGATTTCTAGATTCAAGAGCAATACCAGTAGACTTATTCAAGGTAATCTAGTACTTCTTAAGGCTTCATTATGGTCTGGCTGGATACTTGCAAAAGCTTGTAGGTCCTAATCCTTCCAAGAAAATGTAGCACTGGATCTCATAATTGCTAGATCTCTACTGTCTAAGTCTAGTATTGAGGACAGTTTGATGTAGAAGTAGCAAGGATCTCCAGGATTCCAAGTACATACCTAGAGTATGGATATTCAGCTCTTACATTATATTATGAACTTACATTATAAAGATCCAATCACTGAGTACCTCATTCAGAGCCTAGGTTTATAGGCTAGTAGTATAAATGTCCACTTCTATATCCACTGGGTAACCCCTAGTCTATTATAGTAATTCCTAGAGTATCTGTTTTGGTGAGTTCTGATGTGAACATTGAGGTAGCCCTAAGGCTCTTATGGTTAGCAGTCCTCAAGAACCCAGATTGATAGTAGTGATTCATAGCCTATCCAGTAACTCTTCCTCTAAACAAACAAAAAGTATAGACCATCTGAAACCAAAATTAGCTCCAATTGGAGAAGGTATATTCCTGCTAAACAGGAATCGGGAATTCCTTGATCAAAGTACCTATACTAATGAAGGTTAGATATATACCCAAAGAGATACTTATAATTCTAGATTGATCTAAGATTGGGAAGTTACTGGGTCTAGTACTGGATTAAGATTAGAATCGCTGAAATAATTCTTTCTAGTAGATATTATTTATAAAGGGGTTACACTTATTAAAGGGATAATAGGTATTATAGAAAGATCCATATCACTAATCATAAAGCCTAACATTTCATTGAGCAGTCCTCCTTTTAGGAAGCAATCCAGAGGAATTTATTTAATTGGACCTAGCCCAGAATACCTGTTTAGTCAACTAACTTATCTAGAATAATTTGTAACGGACCTTATGGCTCGGAAGTTATAAACGATGCTGAAAGATAGATATTATGCCTGGAAAGTCTAGAGGGTTCTCTCCAAATGAGATCAGTGATATGCCTCCTGAGGTAGAATTAGTTTCTAAAGCTCCCTTAGTGGAGTTACCTAGGGCGGCTAGGTATAAGTTTATCCAGTAATTGATTAACAATGCCCAAGACCTACCCTAAGGTAGGAACAGATTCTGAGGGGATAAATAAGGAGCGATGGCAAATAGTAGCCATGGGCTGATTATGAGCAACGTAAAAGATTAGAACGGGGAAGCCTGTATAGGGATCGGGAATCTCGATGGATGGACTTATGAGATATGACTTATTATAAGGGCCCAAGGCATTCAATAGACATCGGGCCTATACAAGTATTAAATGGGATTACCATTTTATGTACCCAATTAGATGATTAAGATTATAATAAAGAAAGTATCCGCCTCGACCAGTACATATCTTGGTTCTCCCTAAGGAGCCAATGGCCCGGTACCTCAGGTCAATGATGCAAATACATCCCATCCTATTCAACCAAATACTTTCCGAGCTTATACTTGTACTTCTATTGTGGGCAACATAAATTTGGCCTAAAAGTGGTTAGTAGGTGTACTGGCCTATATTCTATAAAGATTTAGTAGATATAAGTAAGTTTAGATTCAATAGAACCTATTAATAAGACTCTTAGTAGGAACCCAATACTACAGGTTTCCTCCCCGACCTTGTAAAGATTAGCCCCTAATCTAAGCCATCTACACACTCTCAGATCCTTTGAGATTACTGCTAATTATAAGTCCTTAAAAGATAACAACAGGACTCACCACAATTTATAGAGTTTATTCAGTGGTATCTTATAAGACTCTTAAGGAAATGAAGTATCTTTACTGACTGAGTTAAATTCTTTTATAATGGTATATCCATTACAGGCCCGTACTAACTTATTCTAAGATTGATACCACCTAGGACAGGGGCACTCCAATTGATTTCCTCATTACTTCATTGGTGCAGCATATACGGGCTGAAAATCCACTAGGCTTTGGTTCGTTGGTATAAGTATCCAATTATACAACATCAAGAAACACCAACGGGCAGGTAACTTCATGATATCGGTACAGATCAGGTCGTAGGCTTCGTTCTGCGGTAGCAAAGACTATTAGTAAAGTCCACCCGGGAATCCACTTCACTTCTATTGAGATGGTACACACTGTGAGGTACAACATCTATAGGTACCCCTGAGCCATAATGGGTTAAGCATTGAGTATCTAATCTATATCATGTCCTCTCCAGTCCTATAAAGTCTAATGGTTTCATTTGTTCCAATCATTATTCTTATCTTAGTAGCTACCTGTTGTTGAGTCTCTTGGCTTCAGTAATGAGGTTTGTAATAAATTGTCAGAAGGAATGGGCTCCAGGTAGTTAAATATTTGTATTTGCATCTCCTCAATGATTGATTGAACTTATTATCCATTCCTCAACTCTAGGGGAGTCCCGTACTTAAGTATGGGTCCAATCCTTGTCTCCTATGAATTGCGAGCAATCCATAGGATTACATTGAGAAGCACAGTACAATATTTTGAAGATCAGAGCCTGGCGGTGCCCCTCCCTAATTATCTAAGTATCCCTAGCTCTTTATTTAGTAAGTATTTATAGTACAGTTCTGGAACCTTTAGGCAGGCTATTTAGCTTTATGACCTCTGTGTTTGAGTAATGAATGGCCTTGTTCTAGCCAGGTATTGGCTTATACTAATCATTTATTCTTTCCCAATGCTGTCCTAATGTATTTGACTTCCCCGAGGGACGTCCCAATTACTTCTAATCTCAAGAGGAGTTACCCTAGGTAGTCAAAAATTGATTGGTTAGAGCCAGTGGAATACTCATCAATGGAAAACAATTTGCTAGTTACTAAATGGAGCTCAGTTGGCCGAAGCTCTCAGTATAATTTATGCCTTGGCGGTGCCGTAGGAGGACAGATCATTGATAGTAACTAAAAGATATACCTTATAAGTATTGCTAGTACCCTACCACCTAAGATTGCTTATTGATTCAGAATATTAGCTAAATATTTCATGGCTAAGGAGATTACTTACCCTATACTAGATAGGTACAAACCAAAGCACAGAATTTAGTAATTAGTACATAGGTTAGATACAAATAAGTAGTGTTGATGTCTTATCATGCTTAGTTGTAGTAGATGAGGCCAAGGGTATTTACTTATTATTTCATTGCTGGGAGCTTGTCTGAATATCTTCTATTTCTTGTCCTAGTCTTTGCTTTATTCTAAGGGCACCGCCAGGCTTCGACTCCCAGGGCCAACAAGAAGAAAATTGAATACCTCTGGGAAAGGCCCTGGGAAAGCAAGAACATCTTAGAATCAAAGACACAATTTGTAACTCCCAGTTGGTGAAGACGCCTCCCTCCAGTGGAATCCAAGCAAAGATCTATGAAGTCAATATAGGATCTATAGGCCTTAGTCAGGATGTGTAAATGGGAAGATTGAGACCCAGGGCAGTGCCTGTTGGCCCCTCGGGCAGAAGCAACCTCTGGGAGCCCACCATTGTTGGCTTATATAACAGCTGTGTAGGCTACTTGTCATAGTAAGATCTGGGGCCTCAACTAAATCCCGGTTACTACACAGTATTTCTAACATAGATTGAATTTTGTATTCCTGTAAAAAAAGAATCGGGAATTCCTTGGAAGGTCTTGGCGAATCAAACCCAGGGGTTAGGGGGATTCCCTATTATGATAGGATATTCTATCTGAGCAGGGTAGAAGTTGACCAATTCTTCCAAGTGGGTGATCCTCTAGAAGGATTTGCTTTTTGTCTTCAACATGTTCTCTTGTGTTTGTACTTGCTTTGAGGCCTCTTGGGCCCAATGAAATTGTCCTAGAGTTCTATTAATGATCTCTTGTTCTAGTCTTCAAGGAGGTAGAATTCTTGGCTACACTGGAATTAAATACACTTTATAGCAGAGGCTATATACTAAAGCAAATCTCCGAGCTGGCCTAGCCTGTGAGGACTACGCCAGTATTATGATTATAAGACAGTCCTCAGAAGGATTGAAAACAGGTATCTACTGATACTGAGGGTCCATCAGACAAGTATAATAATACTCCAACTAGATACAAATTTGGGATCGTTGCATAGACCCCCATTGTCTTCATCATCCCTATACCAGTATCTACATTTGAATTAGAAGAACTTGGAGGGTCTCTAACAGATACTTTATCTTAACTACGTCGAGGTATTCTGGTATAGAATTAGGTTTCCTAAGATATGTTTTTAAAATTAATGTTTTAGATTATTCAATTTGCTTTTTGATCCTGGAGATCTTGTGTTGGCAAGGGCTCTACTGGCCCAAAATGTGTCTGAAAGTTTATCGGCGCCCGTGCTTCTGGCACTTGTAATACGTAGTCCTAGAAGTACAGGATCCCTCAAAGGGGTCTTGAGGCTCGCTTGTCAAGGTGTTGTCTTGTGTGTATTAGCTTGCACATGTCTTGATACTTCATCTTATCAGATGTTGCTAAGTTATTGTAGTTATCTGTTCTCAATTAATAAGTCCCTCAGGGAGCTCGCAGATTTGCCTACTAGATGGAGTGTTGCTGGCCTCCTAATGAATATGCCCGAGTAGCTGTACAACTTGCCCAGTGTAGAGAATGAATTTGTCCTGTGGTACTGGATCTAGGATAGTCCTAACTGTAGCCCCAATCCTTTTGGAAATTGCCCGCTAGGAGACAGAAGTTTACCTGTGATTTAGCCTTACAGCAGTAATTGGGGCCCACCATCTACTGGTTCTAGATGTAAGATTGACTAGGAGGCATATACCAGCCTGTACAATTACAACAGAAGCCCTAATACCAGTTATAGATGTGCCCTGGGGATTCCTTGGATGGCCTCATTGGTGTCTTTTTGTATTTTCAATTGTTGCTATTTGTTCCTTTGGTTCTACCTGGATAGAGGCACCGCTAGGCACCTACATTGAAAACAAATTAGAATACAATCAGGCAAAAGACACTTTGATTTGGAGAGCTGGTAAGTACGTGCCTTCCCAGTGGGCTTCCAGATGAATGCAAGTTGAAGCAATAGAACTTTTAGATTAATCCCAATAGCCCTGGGGTACGGACTCTTCATAACTTGAAGATAAACACTATAGGACACTGATCATAAACATCGGCTCTACGCCTCCCTAGGTAGGTGCAAGTACAGATGTATTAAGATTATAATATTGAGATGTACCTAATACTTTATATTAGTACCAGTCTTCCCGGTGGATGTAAGCAATCATAGAATCAAGGAAACCCATTGAAGGTCCTCCCAGGGCACCAGGAAGCAAGTACCAGATACCAATACAAGATTACAGAATTATCTAAGAGGCACAGCGTAATATACAAGTAAGCAGGTACAAAATAAGAAAGATTAGAGGTCCACAAAAATTGTATCCTTGAATAACTTCGGCCTCCATCGGTTCAACTAAGTGACATAAATGAAAAATTCTTATTCCAGTATAAGTAATTACTAGTCTTACAAGGGATAATTGCTAGCAGGGTGATAGATATCCAATCCTCCCCTTATGTTCTAGTTTATCTCTAAAGTTCTCCACTGTATCCTTCTAATTCTAGTATTGCTAAATCATGTTGAAGTCTTCCTAGGAGCTATCGGTCCTCTCTACTCTAAGTACCTTCCTGCAGACAGTATTGTCCTGTAGCAGTATTTATACCTAGCCTCTCAGACCTCTGGGCTACTAGATTACTGATAGAACCCAAGACACCTCTAGGCACCTGCCCCGTACTAGTACATCCTCTTTGGCCTAAGCCATTATCAGAAACAATCTCAATGAAGCCGAAATGATAGTATCCCAGACTCAATGCCTATAATTAAACACAGAAAGTCTAAGTATATAACTATACCAGGATTCCCTGAAACGCCAAAGTTAATACATAAATCAAATGGAAACACCTGCCCTAATAAGGCCTATTCCCAGTGCCGAATTGAAAATCAATTCTTATGTTCTACTAATTGTAATTGCCTGGCGGTGCCCTTAGAACGGTAAGGAAGATAGTAGAACTACTAGAACATAAATATGAAAGAAATACCAACATCCAGGTACGCAATTGAAGTATTAGACCTTGAGTAGATACAATTGGAGTAGGTCTATTCCTGGCGGTGCCTCTACAACCCTGTACGGCTCCATCCAAAGGATCTCTAGGTACAAACTAATCCAGATGAGTAGGTTCCAATCCCCAGTACGGCCCACTTTCACACAGTAAAATCTAGATACGTGACATCAAAGAGAAGAAAAGGAGAACACTAGGACAGGATAAATCAAAGCCTGTACCACTCCTAATTGGGTCTAATCAGGTTCCGGCCCCCCATAATAAGGTTATGCTATCATAGGTAGTCTAATGGTATTCAAGCACTGGAATTATTACAATTGTAAATACATCCTCTAGTAGAGTCATTCTTAGTGCAGCCTGTATCGCCCTAGATGCCCTGTACTGGAGTCATTATCTTAGGATGGGGAAAAGGAAATGAAACAACCAGTAATAAAGTACGTAATCCAATAGAGTCTTATTTGGTGCTAATGCCTTGGTAATAGCATCTACTTGTGAATACACCATTGTTGGAGTGCCTTATACAATGTATTAGGTAATCTAGTACTGCTATAGGCCTTGTAACAGAGTGATTATTAGAGTCTATGTATTAGCATTGGTATCCACTATCCCAATTGGATAAGAGTTTAGCCTCAGTATTGGATATTGTCCATTACGCCTGGTGCCGCTAATACCATTCCTAGTATAGAGTCCATTGAAGAGTATCAGGTTGTTTGTCATCCCACCATTGGTGTTGCTGTAGTACTCAATTGAATTGGAGTTCATATTCTAGTATTGAGTCATTGGTAATCCTACCAGTACTGCTATTGAACAGGAGTCTATCTAAGTGTATGCCAAATAGCCACTGCTAATACGACCTGTTGCAGTTCCCCATCATAGTATAGTTTAATCCGGTTCTTATTCTTAGGATCAAAGACTTGTCATGAATATCCTTTTGTAGTAGAGTCTACCCTGGGTATATAGTATTAGTCAGCATACGTTATGAAGTACTCCCATGCCCTAGAGTCTGTAATATAGCCTTGGTATAAGGCCATGCCGTAGAGATCCTTCTAGCCGAGTCATTAGAATTGTGTAGACCCTTCCAATGTAATTTCTAACTCTTGTATTTGTCCCTGTTGAAGCGTCCCGACTTAAAGACACCTGTCAGGTATTTGCTAAAGGTCCAGGTACTTCTGACTTGCTGTAATGGAACACTATGTGAAGGAATTAACAATCCCCTGAAGCCCTTATACCCTCAATAATGGTATCCACATTTTCATATACCTATATGGCACTTGCAGATAAAAGCACTTCCCAATGGTCGTACTGGTATTCTAATACTTATTATACATTGCCCTATCTCCAAGGGTTCCCAATGCACAAACCCTTGGGTACAAGCACTTCTTGAGAATGCCCTTTATTCAGTCGGTACCCACCTGGTATTTGCTATGTATTAAATAGATAAGACAATCTCAATTAGTTATTACATAAATCCCCCAAGTCCTAGGAATAATATCTTATAAAGGCCTAAGTAAACACCGTATATAATAAATTACTTTATCTGTAAAAGATCCACTTATATAGGTTATAGATAGTATTACATGCCTGGGTATTCCAAAGTTGGTTTAAGAAGAAATTTAAGGGTTTCTTTCTAACTTAACCGATAGGGATATGTCACAAGCTTATGATTGGAGATACCTTCCTCTAGGCTGATACCTACTGCTGTTCTAAGTCTTGATTGGAATATCCAAAAAGAGAGAATCCAAGAGGCAGGCTACATTTTAGAAAGAGTATTGTAAACTCTGCAATCCTATTGGCTACCAACCTGTAGACACAACAATTCTAGGCACCCAGGGCTCATTCTAGTACAACCTACACAATGGAGATAAAACTATATATATGGCAGTATAGAATACATAATATATACTTAAGACAGTATAAGGGTAGGCAGTTTCAATATATCCTTTTATAAGTATATAGAGGCATAGGCTTATTCAAGAAAAACCCAACAGGAACAACACCCAGGGCTAGCGATACTAAAGTCAATACAACAAATAATAGTTAGCCACGCTGTATGGCATCATATACCTATGATTCCAACTCTTCAAAGGTGATGAAGTAAAGATATAATTGAAGTTCTAGGATTACATAAATACAGTTTGTTTAAGATAAGCCCGGGGCTAGCCCTGGGCGGGACCACCCAGGGGAAGGTAGGGGATACACAATTATTGGAATCATAACTACAGGTAACCCTGGAGGGCTTTCAAGCAATTCATCCGTCCACGTAGGTGGACATCACAGGAATTAGAATTACATCAAGGGGAGGAATGGATGACATACGCTTCCATTGGAACTGTACCTAAAGGCATTGAATTTCTTACAAAAGAAGTACCACGGACAGGAACTAAAGATATTAGGGTGATACATTGTAAATAGGGGATACCTTGAGATAATCTCTGGTAAACATCGAGCATCCGTTGGTCCATAGTATTCTATACCTAGGTTAAAGCTCTGGTAGGTATCCTTAGAAGACTACTGGTTCTCCAAAAGACAATCACTACTTTCGATTTCAATTCATTTCCCTGGGTGTGTAGATGTCCTTGTACTTGCCTTAGCTAGGATTTGCCTAGGGTAGGTTCTATTCTAAATATAATTTGTTTTCCTGTAAGCTTTGGTGAGCAAATATGATGGCTTGTAAGCACGCCTGGGCTTCATCATGAAGAGAATTCCAGGCAAAATCAGGAGTAGCAAACATCAATTTACAAAGACCCTTAGAATTCCGAAAAAGACCAATAATCCCAGCACGGGCCCTATTGGAGAAGCTGCCGTCAATGTTGATCTTAAGGCAGCCCTTGTTCGGTTTCTTCCAGAAAAGAAGGTTTTGGTGGTTAGGTTGGGGCATACCTCCCAGCTTCAGAAAGTCCCCAATATTCTAAAATTGGTGCTGCTTCAGACCCCTGGAGCTGACAGCAGTATGGAGGTAAGACTCGATTTTGTAGCAAACACGCTTGTTAGAGTCCAGCACGTTATCATGCTTACTTTGGTTCCTTGTCATCCATATGAACCAACAAATAATGAGAGGGAGTAAGTTAGGAAGTTGGGCATTACATTGATTGGGGTCATTCCTGAAAAAGTTCTGGAATCAAAGGGTAGGCTGGGAAGGCCTACCAATATTGCCATATGTTTTTGTTGTAGCTGCACTCATTGAAGAAATGAGTAAAACTCTCTTCATCAACCTTGCATAAGCTGCATCTTGAAGGGAAACGGAGCCCTTTAAGCGATATCATCAGTCGGTAGGACGCGAGACACCAGTTGAAAATAGCCGCTTGAAAGAATGGTGCCATATGATGGTGGCAGTGCTTTACCAATGCATATTAGAGAGTAATTTTGTAATGGACTGATCAGGTTTGAGCCCCTTGATGACCATTCTGTCTTTCATAGCATTATGAATTCTGGTGTGGGAGATTCTTGTAAGGAGAGGCTCTTCAATGTGCTGGAGTTGAAGCTTATCCCGATCCCAAGAGCCACCACTCCAAAGATCAGCCACCTTTCATTCTTCAGGACTGTAGTCGAGCTCCAACAGATGACTTAGATTGCTGTCCCCATACCAATGGTCCCTCCAGAAATTGATTTGCCCATGGCAAATATCCCAAAAGATAAGCTGGTTAGCCTCTTCCCTAGCCTTGAGCATTCTCACCTTGTTGTTGCTGAACAGACCAATGATCCTTCTTCTTGCAGTACTTACACCTAAGAAGATTTATAGGGTGTCCTGTTGTCTAAACCTCACTTGATGGCATTGTAGGAAGCACTTTCCTTCAAAGATCTGAAACCAAAGCCCCCCGGTTTGCTCATTTTAGACCAACTAGCCCAATGAATGCTGTTCTTGTTGTGACTCCAAATGAATCTAGTGAGGACTCTCTCCACCTTCTTCTGCATGCCCATTGTCATGTTTTGTGATTGGATGGTGTAGAGAGGGATAGAACACAAAATGCTCTTGACAATAGTGACTCTACCACCAAGTCTTCAAAGTGAGTGTGTTTGCTCCTCCCTTGTGTAATCATAACTCCCAAGTAGTTGAATGGTAGAGTGCCACTGTTGAGATGGGTTATTGATCTGATCCATTGAATTTTGGAATTTGGCATATTTTTACCAACAAAAAAGAAACATTTGTGAGTATGAAAATTCATCTTGCTGGAAAGTCTCAAGGGTCTCCATAACCTTGTTGATAGCTCCTTCCTTTGGATCCATTGGTGAAGATGATGAAATCATCGGCAAAAAGCAAATGGGAGATGTGGAGATTGGCCTTGGTGTGATAGTGGTAATGGGAGGAATTCAGCTTTTGTTTGGATAAGTAGTCCATGGCTAAAATGAAGAGGGAGGGGGAAAGAGGATCCCCTTGCTTCACTCCTCTCAAGGTTTTTCAAAAACCGTGGGTGCTGCCATTAAGAAGGATGAAATAAGAGTTCTCAGCTAGGATACTATGGATGGTTTGGATAAAATCCTCATTGAAGCCTTTCTCTTTTAGAATAAGTAAAAGAAAGTCCCAAGAGATAGTATCAAAAGCTTTTTGGATGTCAAGCTTGAAAACAACATTCTTCCTATTAAGTATTAAGATCCTTCAATTATTTGCCTCCCTTTCACAAAAGCTGCTTGATTGCCATTGATGATCTTAGGAAGAATGTTTTGGATTCTAGTTGAAATGATTTTGCTAATGAGTTTCTTGATGTCAGGATTCAGGCAAATAGGTCTGTAGTTCTTCCAGTGACTAGTATCATTAGTCTTTGGAATTAACATAATGATGGAAGTTTCCATCTCCAGATGTTCTTCATTTGGACTGTTCTTGTGCTGGCTCACAATGCTGACTGAATGGGCAATATCAGGTCTGGTGTGTGAGAGGTAGATTAGTTTTCCTTTCCGCTGATGTACTTTATTCTCCTGAGTTCAACCTTTTGTTGTAATCCATAGGAGTGTCAGCCGGTTTGCACCCCAAAATTTCTGTTTCATTGAGCATCTCTGTGATATCACGATCCCCTTCTTGGATCTAGCAACTTCCATCGAAACTCAGTGGCAAGGACCTTCTTGATCTGACAGATCTCCTTCTCATCATCACCTGTCAGAATCATATCATCAACATAAACAATGAGTATGGCTTTTTGTGAGTGCTTGATGAACAACGTATGATCAGCTTGCCCTTGCTTGAGTGTACCCATTCGACTTCATATTCATAGTCTTAGCAAACTTGTCAAACCAGAACCAGAACTAGTAGAAGAAAATAAGGTTTCGTAAGAAAGAGAGTGACTCTTAGAATATAAGCCCAGAGAATTCCTCAAAAAAGTGAACCTTTCCATGTGTGTATTCGGAAATTTGATAGAGGGATACAAGAACTCAGACTGACCCGGATGAAAGTGAAACCCAAATAACGATATATAAATGTCATACAACGGAAATAATGGAAAAGGTGCTTGTAGTTGATTCACACTATCATTACACCGAGGAGAAAGTGATAAACTATTCAAGGATTCAATAGAATGTAATGGGTTAACTTGACTAAGAATATCAGTGCACTTGTCCTCCAAAATAGACTTTTGGAGTACTTTTTATCTGATACTCTTTAGGAGTAGAAAAAGTACTCCCAACCTTTATCAGAAGTTTAGCACTCTAAGGTGTTCTTGAATTGAATTTTGCAGTTGCCCCATTTCGGCTGCAATTGCAGAAAGCCTGTTTGCAGCATCCATAGCCATACGTGCTAGTACTAAGAAACACTTCTTTATAGAGCCTCCATTTAGAGAGTGGTAGAGTAAGATCGCCATGCAGTACAAGCTGGCACAATTCTGACTACTAGAACCACGCTGCCTATATGAAATAGAACCATTTCACCTAATCGATCGTGGTGAACAATGGATTCGGCGGATCACGCTAGGATTTTGGAAGGACATTGACGAGAGTGAGGTGAGTTTTCATATTTCAGAGAAGGGTGCTCTAACTGGCTGTGAGCATGGGAATTGCGTTGCCGAGCAGAGGGCAGAGAGGAATTTGGTGTTGCAGGATTGATGACCGGAAAAGGGTTGTTGGTTTGTTTTATGGTATGAATGAACATATTCTATATAGAGATAATCTCGCCATACGGCACGAGCAGTTGAGTAGAGAGATATTTTCTAGTCAACCTCTGCCTCTCAGATAGCCTTCTCTTCTTTTCCAACTGGAGATGGATGTAATAGGAATATGATTTATAGTTTCGGTTTACTATTTGTATTTGTTCATATTGAATTTATAGCTTCTCACACGGAATTCTCATTTGTCAATTCTTTACCTGGAACAGAGAAGAAGGTTATCAACCAGGCACTGTTTTCTATTTGCGGTTAGATGTGCTCGGCAGATGTAAAGCCAGAGCGTGATGGAAAGAGCGAAGAATCAGCTATCACATTCAGGAAGACTACTGGCTTCACTCAATGATAGAAACTATACCCTTACAAAACGAAGTAGTACTTTGTGAAATTTTCATGTCATTCTCGATTTTTGGGTGTTTGATTTCAGGCCCTTTCGAGGAGGTTATGTCAGCCCGGCTCGCATGGACTTCCGGTGTTTCTTAGTTGACAACTGCATTGCAATTTGAAGTTTTCCAGTTACTTCTGCTTGATCGTATTGAGGAGCGCTGGGAAGAATGGATCGGGGAGATGCCCTTGAAGATCACTTACCCAGTTGAGAATTGTCATTTGATCCACACGGCGGAGTTACCTTATTGGTGAGTCTTGGCCGGGTTAAGTGTTTCAGGAAGATCAGATTGGCAGGTTTGGATGGTTTTGAAATGGAGTTGAAAGAAGTCAAATTTTCATCCGTAAGAAAAATGGACAGCTTCGCATCTGTGTTGATTCTATCAAACCTAGGTACTTTCTCTTATAGAAAACATAGCAGCTACAAATTCCATGTTTCTGGTTTGAAACTATCAACGCGCCATGACACAAATGTTTGATGAACTCTTACATCAAAATGCTATATTGACGATATCGTCATAAAAAGCAAAACTGTTTCTAATCATGTTAATGTTAATGACTTACGAACAATTTTCCAACGCATTCGCAAATACGGGTGAAAAAGGAATCCTTTCAAATGTGCTTTCAGAGTTGTTCGATTCAATTCAGATCTTGTCAGCCCTTCGCTGCCTTAGCCAAGTGTGAACTTCTGGGAAAACCTCTGTGAAACACTCAATGAACATGGTAATGAGAATGCTCTTGACTATCTTAGCTGCTTATCACTCATTCAAAAACTCAGACATTACATGTTATCTCTCTCGAGTTCACCCTTTGCATGAAAAATTAGCCTGTTTGGTTTAGATATGATAAGACATATATGAAGAAGTCAGGTTGCTGCACACCCTATTCCAAGCTTTTGGTTCAATCTCCTGAAGGAGGTCTTATCCAATATGCATATGCTTTGACAGAACCTCGTACCATATCTGGTGATTCTCAATTGATTCTTATCTAAAGTATCTAAACCTAGTCTTCATGCATACCATCAAAGGGTCTTCTCACTTCTGGAAGAAATTCCTAGTGTTACTCTTATCCGGATACCCAGATGTCAAAATAGCAAAGCAGACGCTCTGGCAAAATTAGCCAAGGAGCTTTCTAATCCCTGAATCAATTTTGTCTCTTGACGAGCAATCATTAACAGAAAAGCGTAAATCAGTCATGAATTCTAATGAGAAGAAAGAAGACAAAAATGACATATTTTCTTCTCAAATTGGTCTTCTTGATTCTCGTTTGTAGATGAGAATGAATTTGAAATTGGTTCAGGTGTGAAAGAACTTTTTTCCAAATGTCCCTCCCGTAAGTGAATCATCTCATCGATTGGACCCATGGACCAACATAGATTGGGCTGGGAGTAAGAGGTCGCTGTCCGAAGGAGTGATCCTGGCTGGTTGGTCACGCAGGGGATAACCATTGAGCCAAGCAGATTGCCATAGGTTGGTGTCCTTGACGTCTCCAATGACACGTACTCTTCCGCTTTGGAGTTGGCATAAATGGACTTCCAGGAAGAGTAGGCCGAGTATTTAGGCTCCACATCTAGTGGACAGCTCTAGGGAACTTTCATTCTTTGGAAAATGAAGTTGCGGTACATGTGAGAAGTCTCTAGAGCAAGGCTGAGTTTTTGAGTGCAAGCGAACGAATGGCAAGGCCTCCCTCTGGGTTGGCAGACGGACCACCAATTCACCGCATGGATTTTTGTATTGGGACCAATTGTGTAGATAGGAAGCTTGAAGTTGCTCAACATGTGATTGGGTATCCTTGTTGTCGGGGTTTTGCGCCCTGCAAAGGTCAGTAGCTGACTTTTCCAACCTTGCAGTCTAGCACCCGGTTGACTATATCTCTCATTTGTGCTTTTGTGGGCCTTCCAGTGAGAGGGAGAATGCCCAGGTAGTCTTAATAGAACCAGAATTCTTCCCGGTTGAAGGCATATTTCGCTACGCTGCTGTCTACTGATTTCTTTTTTTTACCGAATGACAGAGGGTTGACTCGTTGTCCGGATTCCTAAGAAACTACATTTCTAATGGCTCGAATTGAGGTTAGCTTGGAAAAGGTAGGTTCGAAATCGAATTCTTGCTAATAGCTGGAATCAGACTTTTTTGATAGCTTCAAGCACCCTTTCTCCACGTGCTAGGGTTTCACCGTTCACCACAACATCTACATACATGAACCCATTCACGGAAGACAATGCTACAGTTTGCCGGGGGAAGTTACTACAACAGGGCTAATAGATCCATTTACTGATTGAGTAATACCTGATAGTAGGGTGTAGCTGCCAGCCTGGATACATCCTCCAATGCTTATGGCTACCCTTCAGTTCTTGGTGCCTGGGACATCTTGCTGGCCTGCGGGTACAGATGAATACATTGAAACTAGAACAAAAAGATACAAAACAACGGAAACATAGAGGTGCTTATCAAGTCTTCTAGATTTGAAAGCTAAAAGCTATTGGAATCGTCCTGCTTATACAACCATAAAGCTAGCTCCATATCTCTAATTCTCTCAACCCAGTCTCACTTATAAATCTAGTGTTTCACTTTCTGACATTACACCTGCCTTAGGCACACTGAGCATAACCAACAAGATACTTATCCGGATTGCTGTTAGAGTACCGCTAGATACCTGTAAAGATGATAATAGGGCTTTGCAGTTATCCTTTTGGAAACCAGATCATCCTCCCTGTAGTGGTTGTATTGGGGTGCTGGATTCAATGATTCTATTTGTTTAGGACCTTTGGATTTGATGAAGCCCCCCTAGCTAGTATAGGCAATAGTTGCGGGCCGAGGCCTTTGGGTACAGCGGTACTATACTTTAAACCAGGCTGGGACCATTCAATCGGAACTAGTAGTACACAATCTAAAAGGACATACTACATATACAAGCAAACTAATCCTGAATCAGCACAAACAACTTATTGAACCTAGAATTTTAGTGCAGATTTACTTGGAAGTAGCAGGCCTGTGTATGGGTCCTAATGGATCCTATTGATCCTTGAAGTTGACTAGCTTGTACCGAGGTATGCTTATAAATTGGATGTGGTTCAATGCCTTATATATATGGGTATTAGGTATAGAAGATATCCCCACCCTCTTCTAATGGAAGGATTACTACCCTGACTTTTACATTGTATTTAATACAGATAACTTAGCATCCCCTAGTAATAAGGTGAAGTGTTACATGTAATAGCCGTAAAATACCTAGCTTCCCATAAACTTGATCCCAAGGGATTAGCTCCTCACCAAAGCTTTTCAACAATAGGAGACCTAATCAATGAGGTTGTTTGTTACCTTGAAGGTAAGATTCCCGTTCTTCTTTATAGAATAGCATTATAGGTTAATCTTTTCTTGATTGAGGGAATGCTGTATATCTTACCAGTGTAAATGATTAGACTGAGTACAGGCCTATACTACAATAGTGTTTATGATAAACCTTTACTAATGTGCCAAGAGTCTGAAAGTCTTTTTTTGCTTGTGCTATTAGGGTCCACCGGTTATTACTTCATATTGTATTTACTCTTTTATGAGGCTGTCTATTAATAGATTACCTGGACAAGTATTTCTAAGTAGTCTCCTAGGTGCTCTAAGAGCTAAGTATTTTATACATGCCAGTACTATGATAGTAAGTCCTCAAGCTAAATCCTAAGGAGACTCCGAACTCCTGTATTCGGAGTAGAGATTATGCCTGCCCATAGGGACTTTTATCAATAACTTGCCGATATACTTTACCTTGCTATGTATTTATCTTTCACCTGCAAATCTTATAATTGAAGCCATTGAGTAATTCTTCCATAAGGTTAGAACTTTCAATCAAGGCCTCTCAATGTTTATTTGGTCTTGTAGTTGGGTGCCTATTAATTAGGCTATACACATAGTGGGTACCTTCTACCACTATACCGGACAAGGTAATCTAAGTATTGTTGGTTATTACTGCTAGACTTACCAGTAGATATGTCCCTATTGGATAGCTATGGTACAATAACTCTTAGACTTTGTAAGTCTTTCAAGCTAAGTAGCAATCATTACGATTTTCCCATGCTAGCCACACAATTTGTAGAACAGTTATAAAGTGATTACCAAGGGATAGCTATATTATTACAAGGTAACTTACTAGTTTTCTATTAGGTTAATGGAAGTTTAGATGATCTATAGGCTTCATTCATTTTCCTGTCGGTCTAGCAGCACTATTTATAGGAAATTCATAATCCTCCCTTGTTAGCCTGTCATTATCAAACCTGAGGCGCTTCCAAAGTAGTAATACAATGCTTTATACATGCTAGCAAAGATCCTTTCATTAAGTAGAGATATTGTACTTACTCCTCTTTAGAGAAGCTGGTACCACTGTATAGCTTATACCTAAGATAGTAATACAGATAATTTGCCTCCTTGTAGATCAAACGCTTTATTAGTAGGCTTGAGTCTTGCCATTACATTTTGGTGAAATTGTGATCGTTAACACAAATCAATTTAGAATCTTACAAAGACAACAGAAGTATTCATTGATAATCTTAGATCTGATCCAGTAGATTATTTCCCTCTTTCACTAGTCTTTGTTACACCTTCTGCCTGGATAATGCCTTATAACCCCTGATAAACTTTAGATTGAAAAGGAAACTTCTAGTGAACTTCTAGGAATGTATATGCAACAACACCTCTGTGGTGTTTCTCTGTGGTGTTTCTTATTTTTGTTTTGTTGACCGTGCCTTCCATCATATGCCCTGGGCCGTAGGGAAGGCCTAAACTAAATGCACTAGACGTGTGGAAGCTGGTACAATACTTGGCATTAGGTAGGGATGCTAATTAGTATTTGTCTTTATGAAGCTACAGGCGTTCTAGGTAACGTGGCCAGTACTTAGATCCCCAATGGGGCCTTTACTTATGGAAACATCACAGGGATATCTACAACTAATGCCGGAAACAAATATTCTGGGTTAAAGCCTCCAACGCTTTCTGGGGTAGCTATAATTATATCCCAGGATATCCAAGGACTTCTAAGAGTCTCTCCAACTCCAGTTAACTCACCCCGGATGGGTATACTGCACACATCTATGCTTATAAGTTACTGAGGCATATTGGAAACTACTCCGGTACCGGCCCCCCCCCCCCTACCACTTGATACTCCATTAAACTAAATACCAGCGGAGGACTAGGTAAGACTGCCAGATCTTTTCTAAAGAAACTTATGGGAACAATACAAATCCCTCAGGGCCAGATACTTTATTGGAGATAATCTACTCATTACTTTGTGTTTACTACTGGATCATAGGTAGTATAAGACAATACTTTAGCTAAACTGTATTACTGCCTACTATAATCTTGTGTTCTAATCAATGGTTGTCCTTCCAATTGACTTCCTGGGGCCTCCTCTGGGAAATTGCCTGGGTGCCTTAGCTAGTCTTTATCCATCGACACTTTTTCCACATAATATTAGCATCCTCATGCACAGACAAAAGCTTAAGATCTAAAATCTTATTTCCAAAAATATTTTTGTTAATATTCTTTAAATGCCCCCATATAATCCTAAAAAATTGTTTTACTTTATTATTTATTTTATGCCCCTTTATCTTAAAGTCCAAAACTAATAATCGATGTTGGGTACATAAACTTTCACTCGGAATAACTTTACAATCTTTGAAATCTAAATGATTTAATTTTCTAATAAGAAAATAGTCAATCTGGGTTGTACTATATCCATTTTTATAAGTGATGAGATGATCATTCCTTTTCTTAAATAAGGTATTAGCAATTGAAAAATCATAAGCTAAACAAAAATCCAATATGGTCTTGCCACCTTCATTTGTCGTTCCAAATCCATGGCCACCATGAATGCTTTTAAAATCATCTACCTCTCTACCAACATGTCCATTTAAATCTCCTCCAATACAAACTCTTTCTTCAAGAGGTATATTTTGTATTCATTCTTCTAAGTCATTCCAAAAATTTAATTTAGAACTCATATCCAAACCTATTTGAGGAGCATAAGCACTTATAATATTAACAATCTTATCATCAACAACAATCTTTAAAGCTATAATTCTATCTCCAATCCTATTAATTTTTATAACATTATCCTTTAAACTCTTATCTATAATAACACCTACACCATTTCTAGTATGACTCCTACCCGAATACCAAAGTTTAAATCTTAAATTTGAATACAAAAATAAATTATTTCTCCCCTCAAATTGATAATATATTTTTAGTTTATTCTTTAGGATAATTAATAATAATTATGTAGATTTTTCTAATGAAATATGAAATATCAAATCTATGGTCATATCATTTAAAAATTGTCCAAAGGGGGTCCATTTATTGACCTCCCTTTTAGCTGCGGTCACCTGACTTGCACTCACCTGATATTCAGCTACTTGAACTACATTCATTAATCAAATTAAACCTCAAATATCATGAACTACAAATATCCTTAACCACTCAACAATCATAATCCTCAATCCCAGATAATTAGTAGCCATGCATTATTGTCAACTGAGCCAGTACAATGCCTTTCTCAATACACTAACCTCCTAACTTCAATCACTACTTAGATCCCTTATATAGGTGCCTGATGCATCAGAATCCTCACCACTATCCTTTTATGGCAGTAATTAACATATTTAACCCAGTTGGGCTATCCCAACCTAGCTTGTTTGGTCAAACACACTACTAACTAATAGAACAGAACCCATATCTCTTATGAACTTCAATAAACTCCCCTATAAAAAAATCTTATTTGATTGGACATGTTTGGTCACCTTGACCCAATTAGTAGTTGACTTGGTCAATTGAACCCATGTTTGTTCAAACCAAGTTAATTTGGGTTATTTCAGTACATACATCTAAATCAAACCCACTCAACCCTCCATATTATCCCATTACAAGCTCTAATTACACTCAACACCTCCATGAATAAAGTCTTAATTAATTGGCTTGGTAAACCCATCAAGACTATTCAAAACCTTATTTCAAAACCCTTGACATGTATCCAACAGCATACTACACTCTTTCCAACTCATATCTTGTCATCAATAGCTTATTAACTTGTCAAATAGTCAACAAAACCCATAAAACTCCTCAAAGTGTCAAACCTTGCTAGAGTATTCATTTCCCTATAAATCAAACTAGTTAAACCCATTCAAATTAATTTAAAAAGTTTCTAAATACCCTCAAACCTAAGCTTACCCATTGGTTTAGCCTAATGTAAAAAAGAGTAGTCCCCTCCCATATGAGACAAACCAGAGTCACTTTTAATCATGTATCATAATTCCCTGGCTTCTAACCACCCAGGATGATATTTAGGCATCCAAGGGAGAAGTTTGAGTGATCCTGACTATTTAAACAAGCCTTAATGTTTTTAATTAGACAAAAAATTTCAACCCCTCATTCCAAGATATCAGAGAACCTAGAGCTCATCCATCCAAACACTCTTTTTATTTTACTTTCCCAAACATCCCCTACACTTCCCAAGCCTAAAACCATTAATTAAAGGTAGTTGGTAGCCAATCTCCAGCCACAAATGCTCAAGATCTATCTAATGCTCATATCTCAAAATGTAGACCTTCTCAGCCATAGACCTCTTCAATTAGATCGTGCTAGAGGTCTCAAGGAGAAAAACAAGCCAATGGTTGACCTCTAAGACATATTGGATCAAGGTAAAATCTAAACCATAGATTAGTATCTTTAGGTTTAAATAAATTTCTATAATACATATTTTAAACAATAAAAATCACTTCCCATTATTCATTTTCACATAATTAAGCACTACTTAAAATTTCATTAGATTTAATCCAATATATTTGAATATTCAATCTTTCTTCATCATTATGGCTTTAATTGAATAATAAGAGAACCATATGAATTATTAGGCATTGATTTTGAGATTAATGGCTAGGATTTTGTTGTTTAGTCTCATATGTGAGTAGGGAGTGAGATTTTACCACTTAATTTTCCATTTGAAATAATCCTTACCATTCATTACAACTATCACATGATCGGATGACTATGAGATCTTGCTGATGTGCCTAAGTGAAAAATGTGTGAATCAAAAGGCATGTTGCAGCATTTTAAACATCAATAATGATTATGCCCTCATGAAATCTTTGCCAATGATTTGTTTCTATAAAATCAATTAATAGAATCCTTTAAATAATTCAAAAAAAAATGTAAACCTCAAAAAAATCATAATAATTTCTTTTCTAAGTCAATTTTTATGATTTTGTTATCTATGGATTCAAAATGATATCCTCTTTCATTTAGAATTAAATTTGAATAATATGGATAAGTACTTAATGAGTAATTTTTGCTTTATTCTTTCGATTTTTATAATACTTTTTCATTAAATATGAAAAGAGCATATACGTGAAAAGGTTGGAGTTGCTCCAGCAGAAGATAAGATTAGAGAGAGTCATTTTAGATTATTTGATCACATAAAACAATAGTCTTGTGATGACCCTATTAGGAAAGTAGATGTATTTGATTGGACTTTTTCTAAGAAAGGTAAAGGTAGACCTAAACATATTTTTTAAAAAAATATTAGAAATGACCTTTCTTTATTAGATTTAAATGAGAATTTAACTTTTAACATGGCACATTGGAGAAAAATGATTCATGAAGCTAACCCCACCAAGTGGGATAAAGCTTATTGTTGTTGTTGTTTTTGTTGTTGTACTCATTAAATATACATCCAATTGATCTGAAATTTCGAGGGGATCATATCAAAGTTTTGCAGACATATGCTAATTTTTCCAACCCAATTTGAATTCAATTATAACTATAATTGAATTTACAAACATTTGGACCATGACTTGACCTATAATTTTGAAAATGTACCATAAAAAGATTTTAAATACATTTCATGCTTTTAAATATCCTTTGGAATCATTAAATAGAGCAAGCCCAAATAAAGATAAAATCAATTAGGTGTTTTGATTATATAGACAGAAATAATACTATTATTGTTCCTAAACTTTCCTTAATTGCTCTTTATTTATTTAATGACTTGAGCTCAAACTTGACTAGATTAGAATATGATATATCTTTGTTAAATCATAGCCTCCTTGAGTCCATTTGATGTATGATTGTATTATAATTAAAATTACAAATACTTAAGTCATGATTTAGCCTAAATGTTCGGAAAATGTATAACTCTCAATTCACTTAGGATTAAGACACCAAATTGATATAATTTGTTTAAATATGTGCAATGGTTAGTTACATAAAATTTTAAACCTATTTGAACAATTTATTCACCTAAGGGAAATATTTAAGGAATGTGTGTAGGTAACTTAGAAAAATTAGGGGTGAAACTTAAACCTAGTAAACATAGTGACATAACACACCCTAGGAATAAATTTCTCCTTGATTTGGATTTAGTTAACATCTTAATTAATGATAGCTTAAATAAACCCCTATTTAAGGGGAATTTTTTTGTAAAATTGTAATAAATCATTTAAAATTCCTAATGATATCAATACATCTTCAATTAACTCTAAATCATGCCTATAATCAAAGAAAATTGAAATCTCATTCCAATTTTAGTTAAATTTAAATTAACATTTAATGAAACTTTAATTGAATAATAATTAAATAAAATCATTAAAAATTAAAAATTAATCAGTTAAAAAAAAATTTCTATGAATTTGTCGATTAGGTAATCCCAACTAATAGTCTTAATCCAATGTTTATTTCAATTGATTTATTTAATTAATTAAATAACCCACATTCTTAACTAAATAAAAGTTTATTAAATAATTAATTAAAGCACCAAGAAATAATAAATTAATTAAAATTTAATAAATATTTCTTAAATAATTGAAACAAATAAGATTAAAATAACAATGCAAATCATTGGGAATTAACTTAAGTTTAAACAAAATTATGAATAAAATTAATTAATAATTAATTAAAATTAAAGAAATATTAATTAAAATTTTATAAATAATTTAAATTTTTGAATATCTTAAAAAATCAATGAATAATAATTAAATTTAAAAACATATAAACCATATTAATTAGATAATTTATTCCAATAAATTCACTTTAATCAAATTAATTCAAGTAAATAATATTAATTAAATAATTAAAAGCCTTTTATGTTTTATGCTTGATTCCTCTAGAGGGCATATTAGTATTAGATTTATGAGGTTCTAAAATGAGTTTGAATAACCAAAAAGATCATTATGTGTTGTGTATAACTCCTTTTAAGAAGATATTAATATATTGCATTAGGGGATCTTCAATCAACCTTAATAAATGGTTAATAAGCCAAGAGGCCTTATAAATAATGCTTGATTTTCTAAAGTGCATGTATGTATTGGATTTATGGGTCTTCCCTCCCTTTCTCTTTTTAATAAATCATTAATAAAGTGTGAGGACTCTATGCAATCAATCCTATCTTATATGGGGAAATAGTAGCATTTTCAATTATGAGTATGAGGACTTGGGTTAGTAACTTTGACACTTTAAAGTAACTAATTTACATGGTTCTTCAAAATTAAATGATTAATTTTATCCTTCTAAAATAAAATAAAATACTAAATCACTAATATTTAAATTTAAACTAAAAAGAAATTCCCTTCAATTTCTAATAAACACATTCTTCTAAATCAAGCAACTTAAACAATAAATCCTTTTGACATATCAAATCCACACACACTCCTTCACACATTGTAGATGGTTTGCTAGGATAACCAACTCTAACCTTGGCTAGGGTAGTGATTGTTATGGTTTTTTATAGATGCTTTGCTTGGAGAGTATTTTGAATTTGTTTATTTATTTACAACACCCTGAATGTCATATAATTTTTTATTTTTGTCGGTGCACCTTAGTCTCTTAAAGGTTGCATTAAATTCATTATGTTCTTACACACATGCACTACATTCTTCTATTATACTTTCTCTTAAATTTTTCTTTCTTTATTATCTGCAAGTATTAGTGTAAAGTTTACTTATGATCTGAGGTAAATGTAAAGAGTCTTTGTATTTGTCAAATGTATATAAATTGACTTATAAGGTGTCAATGAGTTGCAATAATTTAAAAGTATCTGCTTATATACATGTGTATAAGACTCCAAAAGGTAAGTCCCTCTCCCTTGGAGGGTTTCTCTTTTTGAATTATATAAGATGACTTAGAGCATGATGATTATAAGAAAATACATTTAAATCTACACATTTCATAAGTATATAAGACCAATTTTTTTATGGTGGAACCTGAACACCTTACTTTCCTATAGAACATGGGTTATATACTTTTATTCTATGAATGAAATAAAAACTTTCTTCTGTACTGTATTTTTTTCATACCTTACGACATATATATGCATTGCATTTATATAGGTAGTAGATTATATTAAAGGATAGTCCTTTTTATAGCTTTCTTTCATTGTATGTGTTCTGAAATTTGTACAAACATATATATTATTTATAGGATATATGGTACTATGTACCATATACACGAACACCTCATTTTATTTTCTACAATGTCCACTAACCTAGCACACAAGCTAATGGTAAGGTATAAGGGGCCTAAGTGAAATGGTAGGGTATAAGGGGCCTAAGTGATGGGGCTACCATAGTTCTCCTATGGTTAGGGTCATTATGCTACTGAATTTTTGTAGAAATTTTTGAATTAGAATTTATATAATTTTGTTTAGGTGAAAATATAAAACTTAAGGTTCAATGAGTCCTCTCGCTATAGATACTTCAATTTAAAATTCAAAATATTCATCTTGAGTCACTTAAGTTAGTGTACAACTAATTCATTGCCTCCGTATGAATAAAACTTGCTTTCTCTTGCATTACATTAAGGTGTCTCGTGTGTGCATGAAGGTTTTTAGCTAGTAGTGCACTCCAAGGAAGCATATGTCCAAGTGTATTTGCACCCTTCAAACTCTTTTCAAACAATATGATCTTGATTTTATAAAAACATTAGTAAATTTTAAGTAAATAAAGAGCATTTTCAAAGTGATTGATTGAAGCTTTTAAATATTTAAATTAAATCTAATAAACTTTTCTAAACATAAAAATAAGTCTAGTCACCAGTTTAATCAAAATTTTTTTGTTTAGAGATGTAATTAACTATTAAGGTTGGCTTCTACAGGAACCTAATTACCTTGATTTAAACAAACCCTACTTTAGTTTACTAAAGTAGGGAAAGAATCTTTGAACACAAATAAAAATTAATCATTGGTTAGTTTTACTTTCGAAATGATTGGTGAATATGAATGTTATCATTATGGAAGGATTTTATATTCCTTATATCAAGTTTGATTAGAAGAATAAACTTATTTCTCTTCTTAAGTTGATATTATAATTTTATTATATCTCTTGAGGTAGTTAACACCTATATAAATATATTTATTTAAAGAAATGCTAAATCTAATTAGTGACCAATCAAAAATCTCCCATAATTTATTTTTGCCTATAAGCCTGTGTATATTGTAACTCTAAGTAGGGGTAGCATTGCTAGTTCTAGAAGTTCTGTTAGTGGGGCAAGTATCTGCTAGAGCTAAGGAAGATAATACTTTGACCAGTGCTATAGGATGATTGAATATTGGTTCGGGTATAAGTAAGGCACTGGGTAGTCGAGTGTCCTCATATAGGATTTGACCAACGATTTGAGCCTTGATCCGAGATTTTTCTCAAACCAACGAAGAGACTACGGGGGTAGTTCTACTCCATAAATTTTATTGGGAGTATCTAGTAGAGGTAGTTGTTCTAGTTTCATGGTAGGAAGGCCATTTAGCGATAGTCAAAGAGAGCCTAGTAATTTGGTTGCTTTGGTACTAATTTATTTACATATATATAAGTTGACTTAATAAGAGGCTCGTCACATTCCACGTGTTGTGACAGGTATGACTTACATTTTTGTTTAGTCCTGTCATATTTTATTTGATTCTGGGGCTAGTTATAAATTTATTTTTGAGAATTGTTTTATTTATTTCATTTAACTTTATATTTATTACCCTATTCTTTTTCTATTACATTATCAATTGGAGATGCTATGATAACTAATACAGTTTATTTTTATGAAATTAAGATTTTTGATAGGAAGTGAAAGACTATTTTAATTTTATTGCCTATTTTATAATTAATATTATTTTCTGTATGGATTGGTTGATCCATGATAAAGCTCATATTCAATACATTAAAATGTTAGTTACATTATTTTTGGGCAGTAAGAGTTGTGTATTCCTGGGAGTAATAAGAGTTTTATCCTGTTTGATTTATACTGTGTAAATAGATAGACTGTGAAATAATAATTGTATGATATTTTTTGCATTAGTTCAATAACAAGTGTGGGTCTCTAAAACGAAAATTATAAGCAGGGGATAAAATGCATAGGGTGCAATCGCACTATCCTGTAAGATAAACGGTTGCAAACCTTAACACTTTATTGAAGCAGGCTAATGAAATAGAAAATATAATTATGCATATGATAATCAATAAAAAATAGAAAGTTTCCCCTATACATCTTGATGGATAATGATTTATCTAATTCTATAGCGACTAGATTCCCCCCTTTCAATACATCAGCTCAAGTGAGGTTTATTTATTGTGGGTGTCAATTTCCCATGAGTGTAAGCCCCGTGGTTAATTACATCTTATGACAAGGCCTAAGAATACTTTTTATTGTGGATGCTATTATATTCTCTTCTTGGTTTAGTGTATAGTGAGATTCCTAGGTTCTTCTAATCTAAGGAGATAGCTCAATAGGCCATTCAACACACTCAAATATCATGTAATCATCTAGTTAGTTATAAGGGGAGAAATTCAGAGAAGAGAAATCCTTAGTGTGACATGGATAAGTGAGATTTATAATCTCCCAAGAATGGAGAGCTTATCTAATAATAAAGCATTCAATAATATACTTATACCATAAGCCTTTGATCCTAGGTCTACAAAAGATGTACTATACCCTTAGTAATAAAGCCACTGACCTAGCTAATATAAAATAGTGAGGGATTTATTACTTAAATCCCACCAATGACCTAAATAACCCTAACTTGGATTTATCATCCTGTTCAAAAAAGGGTACCTTCTAGAACTCCACCTAGCATTTTAAATCCATACAATCCGGTCTTATACAAATACAAGAGTATTGGGGTGGTATAAAATAGGAATAGGCCTTAGGTTTAACCATGAATGGTATTATGATAATGCAACAGTGAACTATCCAGCTATGTAATAAAATAAAATCTTCATGCAAAACTCTTGTTATGCATGAAGGGTACGGCTAATAAGAATGAGCCGATAACAACTGTGAAGTAAACTGGGTTTAAAATAATAATTATAATTTAAAAGATTAACATAAGAGTGGTTATGCATTAATTTTAAAATGTTGGTTAATTTTAATCATTATATTTAACTTTTCATGATTAAACAATTTTTACTTTTGATAGAAAATTAGCATCCTAGGAGGCTAATATACTTCATCCAATCCAACCCTATGCAAAATAATGAAAGAAAACTACGAAAATCATGCATTTCTAATGCATAATTAAGGTAAACACACTAATCATTGAAGAGTAAATAATAAATGAAAGGCCAGTGGTGCACCTGGGTTATGTAATACACCCAAACAAAATGTAACTAAGCTCCACCTTAATTACAACTCAGCCTAAAACTTTACATCAATGAAATGGTATATGGGGTCTTTTTGGATCTTCAAAAATTTGACCTCATACCTTCAAAAATTTCCACATACCTATATAGCATTTATAACTAAAATTACATATGAAAAAGAAAATTACATATGAAAAAGAAAATTACAAAATGAAGATTAACGCAGTTATATTAAAAAAAAATATAATTACATCGGAACCTAATTCTTAAAGCACATTATCATGGGTTTAATAATCCTTATGGTACTTATTAGAGAGTTCATTTATAATAATTATTTTAGTATTTTTATAATCCCTTAGGATATTACCACCTATAAAAAATATCTCTATGAAAATTCTAACCACTTAAGGACAAGTGCCTACTAATCAATCCATAAAACAAGAAGCAAAATAATTATAAATAATACAAGAAAAAAATGCAACATCATCATCACAATTATAAAGAAAAAATTAAATAATATTGAAAAATACTATCCTAGCTACACCTTTACTTAGAATGCCTACCAAAATGTGTCCTATCTAGCACCTAAGTGTGTTCAAAATTAGTGTTAGCTAGCTACCCCAAATTTAGGTGAAGGGTTTAAGTTACATGGTCAGATTCATATTATTAAATTTATTAGCCCAAAAATTTATTTTTAAGTGATTAACCATTTTGTGTGAATTAATTATAACTTAATTTTAGAGTTATATTTTTGATCATTAAGTTATAAAGAACTCAAATACATGGGCCTTAACCTATGCTAGAGTTGTAAGGAATTGAGTAGAAAATTGCCCACCTTAATCTAACACCTATCTAAGCCTACAATAATTATAGGGCTACAAAGGTGGCTAAGCCCTCCATAATTTTCTAAGACTCGAGGTAAGATATAAAAGAGACACACTAAAGTGGGCCTATTTCTCAGCACAAAAATCTTAAGCTTCCTATGTCTAAGGTTGATCAATTTTAAAAGGATGATATAAAAACCCACTACTTAAAGACATATGAGGGTTCATACTGACTTAATGTTTGATACTTCAATGGATAAGGAGTTGGATTGTGAGGCTAAAGGTGGCATTGGATTTCCAAAAGAGGAATAATTTGTGCAAATCTTTAGAACTTTTTCTCTTAACGTGTGAGGTATGTGGCACTGTTACAACAACCATGAGGATGGGGCCTCCTTTAGACACATAGTCCCATAGCCCAAGGTAGTCCAACCTATATAACTTGCATGAATTAAGGAAGGAGATGTAAAGTTGAACAAAAAATAGATAGGGACTAAAGCACTAAGATTTTTACTTGAAATTCATTTATTTATTCGACACCACAAGTTATATTTAAAAATACTTCTTTAAATAAATTAATTCTCTTTCCTTTTATTTTTGAAATTTTTAATTTGACACTTACATTCAATCAATTCATTCAAGACATTATCACAGCATGCATGAAGATAAAAGCCTCCTTAAGACACATAGCTCCACAATTTGAGGTTCGTAACCTATAAATTTTATAAATGGAGTATGTAGTATGAAAGGTATATATATATATTAGATTTTTTAAATCATTTTAATCCTTTAAGTTTGATTTAGTTTACTTATTTAGATTAATTCAATTATATAATTAATGATTTACAAATTAATTAATTCAGTTAGGTGATAATTGTCATTATTTTCAATTGGGCTATGAGGTTTATTTTTCCCTCCTAAGGGCTAACGTAATAGCCTCGTAAGTCAAAATTACCCAAGAATCACCTTATTATTTAATTAATTTTATATTTTTTTATTTATTAAATTTTGATTTTTTATTATTGATATTTTTTTGGTTCATTTTTAATTTTATGATTAATTATGAATTAATACTTATATTCCATTAATTTGTTCATAGCAATATCACAATGGACACGAGGATAAGACCTTCTTAAAACAAGTAGCCCCATAACTCGAGATAATCCATCCTACAAAACTTACTGATGGAATTGGTAGTATACAATGTTTATATATATATATATATATATATATATATATATATATATATATATATATATATATATATATACACACACACACATGTCAAACATGGGTTCCACACTAGATTAAAACAACTAGGCTTATTCTATTTTCTATAGAAGGACACACTAAACCAACTCATACACCGATAAATTTAACATGTTAAAGCTGTAAAGTCAGTATAGGTTGTTAAACTTATCCAAAATTCCCAAGGCTAATCAAGAGGGGGGGGGGATAAATTGGTAGTTTTAAAAATTCTCTTTGATATTAAAGAAAACCAATTTTTTTATATTTTTCAAAAATAAAATTTCAACCACAAAATGTAAAATTCTGAAAATTAAAAGTGCAGAAATAAAAATGTACATAAAGATTTATAGTCATTTGGTCTAATAAGACCTATGTCCACTCCTTGAAGACTCCCTCTTCAGGTATTACACTATTACCAAAGTGACTATCCTTTTGCCCCAAAGCAATGTGGAGAAGCTTTTATAATTTTCCTCTCTTCCACCAATCCCCGATACGGCAGAGTACCATCATCCTTTCACACCCTCCAAGGGTTGGCAGAGTACCGTCATCCTTTCACACCCTCCAAGTGTCGGTAGAGTTCCATCACCCTTTCACACCTTCCAAATATTGTAGAGTACCGGATCTTCTTCAAAACTCTTCTCTCGAGAAACTAGAAAGAAGAAAGGAAGATAAGTAATAAAAACACCAAAGAGATTCTTACCTTTGAGTAATCTTGTGACCCCTTCACCCTCCACTTGTAAGAACTTTCTCTCAAACACTCTCCAAAAACACTTTTTCACTCACTCTCAAAGAAATTATGAAGAATAATAACCCTCAAGTACATTTTTAAGGACTATTTATAGAAAAGATAGGAAAAACTATTTAAAAAATTGAAAATTTCTATTTTGAACATATATGATCATATAATACGATCATTAATCATACGTACAAACCATTCAAAAACTGCTTCATATGAACCTATAAGAAATATTTTCATACACGATGATCATCCAGTATAAATTATGGTTGTATTATATGAATGGTTTAAAATAAATTTTTTCTTTGTCAGGATGAAAAGATACCCCACATTTTCATACTCGAGACGTCGTCTATACGAAGTTCACGTTGTATAGTATGATCAGTTTTAAAAAATTTAGAATTCATTAGGACTAAAAGGAACCAATTCATTTCAAACTTTGGACGTCATGCATATGAAGATCACTTTGTACAGTACAAACATTTCAAAAAAATTTAGAAATCATCAGGTCGAACAGGGATGTATCTAAATCATCCCGTGAGAATTTAAATTGTACAATACGATCAGTTTAAAAATTTACAGATTTTAAACACTCCCCTAGTGTGTGTGCACAGTTACTTAATTACAATCACACTCTCTCAGACTTAATAAAAGTTAAAAGTAGAGACTCCATTTTTAATAAACCCTAATATATTCTCCCTTGAAGTCTTCAACAGTCTAAAGTATGATTTTACTAAAATGTTAGTACACACAAATAACAAAAACAATATATATTCAATATATGTTAAGAGAAATACTAATTAAACTATTAATATTTGAATCATCAAAAACACACATGTTACAGTAATCTCAACAATCGAAGAAATAAGTAACAACAATCTTAACAATCTCCCCCTTTTTTATGATGACAAAACAATTATTTTTTGAGTTAATATTTATACCCTAAATTTCTCCTTAGCTTCCCCTAAATGAATGAACATTTGAATATAGAGATATTCCATGAATAGCAGAAACACTTAAAAACCCTAAAACAACGAAAGCCACAAACAAAGCACGAAAAGACACTAACACAAATACAAATACAATGACAATGAAAGATACAAACAAAAATACAAACAAGATTTTTCTTTCCCTTTTGACAACAACAAAAAGGGAAGAAAAAGTGAAATGAAAGATGTAAAACGATAAATCAAAAGAATTGATCTTGAAAATTAGTATAAAATAATTACAATAACACTATTAATTTCATAAGACTAAAAGGAAAGATTCAAAATTTTAAATAAAAAAACAACTAAGATAAGAAAACTTAATCAAGATCATGATTCATTCTAGACAAAATAAATAAGGACGATTATTATAAAATTGGTGAAAAGAAGATTAGTTAACTTCAATTTCAATATAGAGTATAATTAAAAATTTGATTGATTTGAATTAGAGATTAAATGATAGTGGAAAGAACACATTAAAGATAAATTTCAATTGGCAACATTGTTCTTTTCAAATTTGTGTGGCACACTTTGTGCATCTTTTTCTACTTGGGCTATTTTTGTGCCTCTTTTCACTTTGCAAACCATTGCACAAACGTATGATTTTTGCACATATTGTGCATTTCTTTTGTTATATTTATTGAGCCTTTTTAAAATCAGAAATCTAAAAAAGAAAAACTTCTCTAATAACAAAAATAATCATATTGAAAAAGAAAATAAAGAAAATTAGGTCATAAAAATTGCAATAATTATATTCTAATTATGTTTTCCTAAAAGAACATGAAATTGATCTTTATCACTGAATCCAGTTATAATTTAATTTAATTTTTTTAAAAATTATATTTTGTAATGAAATTAATTTTCTAATGCAAGTTAATTTATAACACTTTTTTAGATAAAATACAAAAGACTTTTCGTATAGACAAACTAACATTTTAAAATAAGAAACAAAAATAAGTTTGCAAAACATAACATTTTTCATTGATATCAAAAGGTTTAATACATTCAGTACAATGATATGAATTGATAACACTTCAAATAACACACATAGTCATCACATCGATAAACTTAAAAATTAATAACACAATAATTTGAAAATACCAAACATCAACATAAAGAAAATACAACAACTCATCTTAAGCAAAAGACTAGAAGAAGCAATAATAAAAAAGTGCAGCTAAAACTCAGAGGGGCCCTAATCTGGAGGAGGTGGCTGTTTGAACACTAAAACATAGCTATTCATCATAGCTACATTTATATTTACCGTATTAAACTGACCACAGATCAACCCCATATTCTCCTAGTACCTTGCATCCTACTGATTTAAACATGTCTTAATTTAATCAAAATGTTGATTAAAATGAGTTTCTAAACAATCAAAATACTGGACCAACTCTTGAAAGTAGTGCTGATCTGGTCTACGTGTAGGTGCAGTAGCTCCCCCTTCTTCTTCAGAATCTCTACTAGAACTCTGGTCTCTCCCAAGCAAAGATCGAAAAGAAGCATCAGTAAAATAGATTGGCATTTCAATGGGAGGATCAGGATGATGAATGTGGTACTTCTTCTCTAAAATATATGTCACTAAGTGTCCTAGAGTAATATTCTTCTTCATCTTATGATGTGGAAGCCCAATTTCAGAAAGATTATAAATGTAATCCATGATGAGTTGGACCTCATTAAAAGGTTCTCTAGTCATGATCAAATATGTGACAGTGGACAAGAGAGGAGTCATATTTATATGATCACCAACCTTAGGAATGATTGAAGTTCTTAAGACATGCTGGATAATCTAGGCATTTTGGTTTAATGTGTAGACTCTCGCTAAGTGACATACTTGAGTTATACCTCTAAGAGTTTTATTAATCTCAGATAAGTCATAATCAGATTTAGGGTCAAGGTGTGAGCTCTAGTGCTATGAGTCCTTAAATAAAGAAAAGTTCCTAAATCTTCCTTTTTGATTTTGACTCGCTATTTTTGAACGAAAGAGGTTATCCTTGTTTGATCTTCATTAAACCTCATGTTTGCTAAGAAATAATAAAAGTCTTTTTATGGTAGGCATATATCAAGGTTAGAATAAACGAGAACTGAGTTGAAGCAAAGAGTGGAATGACAGAATAGTGGATTTCATCCAAAATGAGGAGTCAAGATGGTGTGATTTTGGCGATAACATATTGAAAGAATGAATCTTCATTATCCTTAGAAAAGAAGTTTTCATCTCCACTCCTAGATGATGATCCCTTAAAACTCATGAGCATTTGCTGTAGCTTGCCATTTTTAGGTCAGAGGCTCAAGAGGTTTTAGAGAAGGGTTTGAAAGTGAATGAAAATGATTTAAAAGACCCTTCTATATAAAGAAAATAACTTATCATACTGTATAAAATTAGGTTCATACGTATGATCTTTAAATTATATGGGATGAAATTATTTTCATAAGTATATTTGGAAACGTCCAAAATGAAATGACTTTTTGTAAAAACACCATTTACGAGGCATCCTTTCGTACAGGATTTTTGACCATGCATTTGTACAAACGAATAGGTGTTCATCCGAGATGATAAAAAATTTAAGATCATTTTAAAGGCGAATAGGTTCATCCCTCATAAAAATTGATAATTGTACCATACTAACGAAAGATGATTTCATACGTATGATCTGTTATAATAACTGATTCTAATCAAATAATCATCCACATACGTACAAACAAATCTATACAAATCGTACATATGATGGCATCATCGTACAGTACGAATTTATGAAAAAATATAAATTTTATGAGTTTAACTCCAAGACCAATCATAGACATGCTACATAATTCGTATAGTACGAAAAAATTTCATACAATATGAACAAAACACTTATAGAAAATAAAGCATGAAAACTAGAAAAATTTCTAAAAATCCATCATCCTTTGACAGGTGACAAATATCTAAAATAAAACTCACAAAATAGAAAAACAAAAATTAAAAACACTCACAAATAAAAATAAAAACAAATATAAACAAAAAAACTAAATCAAACACATATAAAGAACATATCAAGTTTGCAGAAAATTTTATTTAAGCATTAAGATCAATCATGCCTAACTTAGATTTTAAGCTCTTAAAAGTTTCAAAGGCTATTGATTTTGTAAAAATATCTGTAAGTTTATTTTCAATAGAAACATGATTCAACTCAATTTCTCCTTTGACTACATGATCTTTAATGAAATGATTCCTTATGTCTATATTTTGGTTCTAGAATATTGAATAGGATTCTTTGAAATACAAATGGCATTAGTGTTATCACAATAAGTTGAAATTATGCCTATTATAAATCTTAAACCAATCAATTATTGTTTTAACCAAAGTACTTGATCCAAATAACTTCTTAAGGCAATGTATTCAGCTTCAACAGTAGATAGGGCTACAAAATTATATTTCCTACTGTACCAAGAAACTAAGGAATTTCCTACAAAGTTTGAATCAGAATATCTGACAATTTCAAATAAAGTGTTGAACTTAGGATGCCAAATTTCTAAGTTTTGAGTTCCTAAAAGATATCTTAAAATTGTTTTCACTATTATCAAATATGAGTTTTTTGGATTAGATTAAAATCTAACACACAAACATACACTAAACATTATATCTAGTATGTTAGTAGTCAAATAAAGTAATGATCTAATTATAGTTTTAAATTTTTTTTTTATCAACAGATTTTACCTTTGGGTCCTTATCCAACTTGACTCAGGAACTCATTGGTATAGTTACTGGTTTAGCATTATTTATTTCATATTTTTGGAGGATGCCCTTAATATATTTTGACTGACTAAGAAATGTTCCCTCCTCATTTTGCTTAATGCTAAAATAAAAAAAATAACTATCTCCCATTAAACTCATCTCAAATTCACTACTTATTATTTTAGAAAAATTATCACAAAGATTTTTATTTGTATATCTAAAATGGATATCATCAACATATATCTGAACAATGAGTATAGCATCTCCTAATTTCTTTAAAAATAGAGTAGTGTCCACACTTCTTTTTACAAAAGATATCTCTAATAGGAAAGTGCTTAACCTCTTATACCAAGCCTTAGGTGTATGTTTCAATCCATATAATATTTTTTTCAATTTATATACATGATTAGGGAATTTAAAATTTTTAAAACCTGGAGGTTGCTCAATAGAAATATCCTCTTATATCACCTCAATAGAAAAGGCCCTCTTAACACCCATTTAAAATAATTTAAATCCTCTAAAACAGGCAAAGGCTAACAAAATCCTAATTGCTTCAAGTCATGATACATGGGCAAAGGTCTCTTCAAAATCAATACCTTCAATTTGATTATACCCCTTAGCCACCAATCTAGCCTGATTTCTAATCACAACTCTTGAATAATTCATTCTAGTTTTGAACACCCACTTAGTTCTAACTACACTTTGATCCTTTAACCTCTCAATCAATTTCCAAACATCATTCCTTACAAATTGATTCAACTATTTTTGCATGTTCAAAATCCAAAATTCAATCGAAAGTATTATATTAACATTTATGGGTTCTATCATTAAAATAAAGATAGAATGGTTGACCTCTTTGCTAAGTCCATGCCTAGTCCAAACACCCTCACTAGGTTCACCTAAAATTAATTCTTTATGGTGACTTTTAGAAAATTTCAATTCTCTAAGCAAAGCATTTTCTTTTTCCACATTTTTTTCAAAATTTTCTTGTCAATCCCTTGAGAGTTATTTTCTATATGATCCTTTTCCAAATTTGGTTCTTCCAAAATCTCATATTCATCAAACACAATATGTGTGATCTCCCAACTACTAAAGTTCTTTTTTTAAATACTATATAATTTTTTAACACTAGAGTATCCAAGAAAAATTTCTTCATCTGATTTTGAATCAAATTTCCTTAAAAGAGATTTTCTATTATTATGTATGAACAATTTACATCTAAAAACATGCAAATATGACAAATTATATCCCTTAAGAAGTTCATAGGATGTTTTATTAAATTTTGATCTAATGTTCACCCTATTTAGAACATAACAAGCTGTACTAATTGCTTTAGCCCAAAAATATTCTACCAATATGGCTCTAGTAACTTTAATTAATATTTTTTTTCTTTTGACTATCCCATTCTGTTGATGGATCCTATGTGCAAAAAAATTGTGAACAATTCTTGTTTCTTTATAAAATTTCTCAAATTTTTTATTTTCAAATTCACCTCCATGATCACTTTGAATTGTTAAAATTTCACATCCTAGTTTTCTTTGAATCCAAGTTAAAAAGTTTCTAAATTCCTAAAATGACTCACTATTATGAAATAAAAATTTAATCCATGTGAATCTTGAAAAATCATCTGCAATCACAAATCTGTATACCTTCCCACCTAAACTTACAGTACTAACCAGTCCAAAAAGATCCATATGAATAATCTCAAATGGTTTACTAGTTCTAAGATCCTTAGTGGAATAAAATAAGGACTTCACTTATTTTCCTAGTTAGCATGCATCCCAAAGATGATCCTTAGTAAATTATAGTTTTGGTATACCTCTAATAAGTTCATTTTTGGGTAATTTTTAAGATTTTTATGCTAGCATGACAAAGCCTCTAATGTCATAAGCATGATTCATCAAAAATTGTTTTTTTAAAAAATGCATTAATATATTTAATATAATTTAAATCTAGCATATACATATTATTTATCCTATTTGCATGTAGTAAATCAATCCATTTGGGCTTAATATACAGCTAGTGGGAACAAATTTAACATTATATCCCTTATTACATAGCTGACTAATACTCAAGAGATTATTTTTAAGACTTCTACTAGTAACACATTTTAATTGAAAAAAATTATTTAAGTTGTCGATCATACATGTACCTACCACTTTTCTAGTGGTATTATCTCCCACTTTAACCTTGCCTCCATTCCTGGTTTTCAGTGATATGAATTATGTAGTATTTCTAGTTATTTTCTTCAAGCAACAGCTGTCCAGGTTACAAATGCTCTCACAAGATCTTGTATGAGAGTGTATCCATAAAATGATCAGTTTTAGGAACCCAAACAAGTTTTTGTTCTCCTCTTGGCAAAATTAATCTAGATGTATATATGATATGACTTATTTTATGCATCTTTGGACTCCACACTAAATGAGTTTTTTTATGTATAGTACAAGTGTGTGAAATATGCCCAATCATTCAACAAGAAAAATACTTAATTCCAGGAAAAGTATTTTTCAATCTCTGATAATAAAAATATTTTTTTCTAGGTTTTAAGATTTCTTATTTTAAAATAGGATCATTAAAATCTTCAAGTTTAAGGGTGGTCCTATTTTCCTCAAAATCTTTCACATTCAATCTAAGAAATGAGTTTAAATTTTTAACACAGTATTATCATATTTTAAATAGTGCTCTTTTTTAGATTCATCCATAAAAGTTTTAAAATCATTTTCCAATTCAGTGTAGGACAACTTTAATAATTCATTTTGTTTGTTCAAATCGTCAAATTCATCTAATAAATGCATATGGTTGTTATCAATCTATGCATGATCTTTCCTAAGGATTTTATGCTCTTTTTGTAACTCTAGGAAATCTAAATTCAACCTAGTATGTATTTTCTTAAGTTTTCTATATGTCGTATGAATTCTTTTAGAAACTTATAATAATTCATTATAACTTAAAGTCACATAACTTCTCTTGATCTAAATGATCAAGATTATCATCCATTATGCACAGATTGGTGACTTCTTCTTCCTTTTTTATTTTTGATGAATTTTAAGCTAAATCCACCCAAAAAACTCACTAAAATTTCTTTCTTTCTTTTTCTCACTTTGATTTTCTCCTCCACCTTCTCTTTATTAGGAGTGGCTTTATGATTAGGGCAATTAGATTTGACATGTTGAGGTTTCTTGCATTCATAGCAAATAATATTGTTAGAAACCTTAACATTCTTATGGAACTTACCATTAATCCACTATTGGCATCTCCTTTGCTTCCTCTTTAGAAAATGCCTAAATTGCCTGGTCATCATGACAATATCATCCTCATCCTTAGGTTATGACTAATCACTTTCTTAGTAATCCACTTTAAAAGCTATGTTCTTCTCTTTTCGCTTTTCTCCAGTATCAATCTGCCTTTGAGTCACTCCTTGCTCGTAAGCAATTAGTGATCTAAGAAGATTGTCAATGGAATAAACAGTTAAATATTTTGACTCTGTAATTGTAGTAATTTAGCATCATAAGCAGTTGGGAAATAATAAAGTATTTTATTAATCATTTTAGCATTCGTTAGTTCCCTATCTAATGCATTTAAAGAAGTGACTATTTGAGTGAATCGTGTGTACATGTCATAAGATATTTTATCTAGATTCTTTCACTTCGTTAGTCCCCTCGTATGTAATATAAAGCCTATCCCAAATATCTTTTCCACTTTTATAAGTTGAAACACGCATATAATCATCAGACTTAAGTGCACAAAAGAAAATATTTAAACATTTTTTTGTTTAATTATGCTAAGTCTCATTCTTTTACAGTCCAGTTAGCAAAGGGTGTTTTAACTCTAATGTCATCTACAAGTCTAGTTGGCCTAGTATACCCATCCTGAGCTAAAATCCATATGCGATAGTCAAGCGATTGAAGAAAATTAGATATACGTGTTTTCTAAAAATTAAAAGGGATATTATCAAATAATAGAGGTCTAGTGATCGAATGCCCTTCAAATGTGTTACAGTTTCAAAAAGTAGCCATTATCTTTTTCAAAAAATAGGCTAAACTTAAAGTTTTGAAATAAAGCTCTAATACCACTTGTAAAGTTAAAATAAGTTGTTAAACCAATCCAAATGTCTAAAGGCTAACCAAGAGGGGGATGATTTGGTACTTTAAAAAATTCTCTTTGATATTAAAGAAAATTGATTTTTATATATTTTTTAAAAATAATTTTTCAACCACAAAATTTAAAATGATAAAAATTAAAAGTGCGAAAATAAAAATAAACACAAAGATTTATGGTGGTTCGGTCCAACAAGACCTACTACTGACACTTCAGGTATTGCACAATTTCCAAATTGACTCTCCTTTTGCCCCTTCAGCAAGGCAGAGAAGACTTTACAATTTTTCTCTCTTCCACCAATCATCGGTGCGGTAGAGTACCATCATTCTTACACACCTTCCATGTGTTTGTATTGTATTGTCATCCTTTCACACCCTCTAAGTGTCAGTAGAGTACCATTGTCCTTTCACAACCTCTAAGTATCGGCATAGTTCTGTCATCCTTTCACATCCTCCCAGTGTCGGCAGAGTACCTAATCTTCTTCAAAGATCTTCTCTCGAGCAAATAGAAAGAAGAAAGCAAGAGAAGTAACAAAAACATAAAAGAGATTATTACCTTTTAGTAACCTTGTGCTCTCTCTCAAATACTCTCTCAAAACACACTTTCACTCACTCTAAAAGAAATCACAAAGAACAATAACCTGCAAGTCAGTTTCTAAGGACTATTTATATAAAAAATTATTAGCAAAAAGGTGCATAATATCCTTCTTGAACTAACATTAACATATGCTAATCTATTGATCACAAGAAAGTAGGAATGTAAATTTTTTAAAAATCAAAAGGAATGCTATCATATAACGGTGGTCGTGTGATTGAATATCCATCTGTAGTATTACAGTTTCCAAAGTTAGCCATTGATCATTTTTTAAATGTTTTCTAAAACTTAGTTTTTGTATCCCTCTCTAATACCACTTGAAGGTTTGTAAAGGTTGTTAAACCTCAAAGAACCAACCTGAGGTTACCCAAGAGGGGTGAATTGATAATTTAAAATTTTCTTTGATAGAAAGAAAATCATTTTATAACTTTTTCAATATCTAAAAATAGATAATTTTATCACTCACTATGAAAGTATATTACTATCACAATCACAAAAAGTTCAAGGTTTTAAACCACATAGTTAATCACTTAAAAATAAAGTGCAAAAAATAATAAGAACAAACACACTAGAATTTATAATGATTCGACCCAACCTGACCTACGTCCACTCCCCTATAAACCTCTGCTCTAGGTATTTAACTAAAATTACTATATCTCCTTTTGTCCCCAGAGCAAGGAGAAAAATCCCATATAAAATCATTTTCACCAACATGGTGCAGTAGAGAATCAGAAGCTTTACACACCCTCCAAGTGATGGCAGCATACCTCAAAGCTTTTTCTACTTCTAGGAGAAGGTAGAGTATCATGAGTCATTTTTCCTTGTCTAAGTTATGGAAGAGAACTACTGCTTAGTGCTATAGAATGTCTCCCTAGATCCACCAAAGAATCTAGGTAGAGACTTGAAGATGGTAGGTAAGAACCTTACTTGGAGTAATCTTGTGAATCACATATAACCCCTCTACCAAAAAGCTCTCCCTCCCTTCTCTCTCAAAGCACTCCTTCTCTATGCTCCCACTCAAGACACTTAGGAGCCAAAAGTTACTTGAAATAAGGCAATGTGAGAGTTTAAATCAAAAGCCTCTAAAGAAGCCTTAAATTTCAAACTGTCATTTAAGATCATCCAGTACGATCCTATGATCGTCCTGTAAGATTAGTACAAAATATCCCTTTTAGACTGTATAAACTACGTTATCTAATAAGATTAGATAAAGATATTATACTGATTATCTAATACAATAGGAGATGATAATTTATTATCCCGTGCAATGCTAGGTTCATATAATATGAAATTGGGGGGTCATCCTATATAATTAGTTGGAAAACTATGGTATTTCTTCTTGTATACTAGGTGATGATAAATTATCATCCCATGCATTTCTTTGGTCATACAGTACGATCATTACCAATTATTCTGTATAATTTGATTGAACAAATTAACCATAATTATTCCCCTAATCATATGATTTATTTTGGCATGATTATTATATATGAAATAGTATGATGCATATAATATGGTATGATTAAAATAAAATTTGAATTTTAAAATATTTCCTAAATTATGATTGGTTTCTATTTTCAAGATTACAATTGATCATCTTGTATGATAAGGATCATCTAGTATGATTAGTTTAATTAATCTCAAATAATAAAAGTGCCATAACTAATAAATTTTTTGGTTAACTAATTTTTCAGTATGATTAGTTTAGAAAACTCATCTTCTTACTAACTTACTAACTCATCCCCTTGAGTGCGTTTGTGTAAGGTTACTCAACTTTTGAATCCACCAGGAAATATGATTGACTCAAGAAAGCTAAAAAGCTCATAAAGATTGAAAATACATACTTTAATTGTAGTCTACCCAATCTTGTGCTGATCGAAGTTGTAAGTGAATAGTGGACTTGAAATGTTAGTGAGCAAGGCAAAGTAGATATGTAATAAACTCAATTATCAGGAGATATCATAGTAGGAAATCCAATAATGTTTGTTATTATCAAAATGACAAGGCTTTGATCTAGATTTCCAACAATCTCTCCCTTTTTAATGATGTCAAACAATGTTGTTATATGTTCAAAAGTGTTTTGCTATTCCATAACCTCCCACTTACTAAGTAAATTCTTTCAAAAATAAGGGAGGTGTTGTTATTTTTTTATTTTTAATTATTATCTTTTAGATAAATAACACATAATAACATAATATAGAATATTAAGAGTAAAACATGTAATTAAATTTGTTCGAACAAAATACAATCTACTAACAACATGTTACACCTCCTTTTGTCATTACAAAAAGGAGGAAATAACAATAAAATAGGAAACCACAAACAATAAAGAGTATAAGAGTAAATAATGATCACAAATTAGAACCAACTAAAATATAGGAGGGATCCTAATCAAGTGGAGGTGGGGGCTGGAAGTGCTGGTAGAGTGAGGAAAATTAGTTTTTCATCCAAGCCATGTCCTGATCATACTGTTACTATTATTGGGCTATATAGTGAATAAAGCAAGCTAAATCATTTTCATGTTGTTGGTGCTACTCCACTATGAAGGACTCAAAGTGGATCTCCCATTGATCGAACCTCTCGATTAGTAGATCAAATTGAGACTGCTGGCAAATAGGGACATGTGCTAGAATTAGTACTCCCTCATTTTCCACCACCTTCTCATCCACTTAGTGAATATTGCAATGATGAGCACTATGAAGCATGTGGATGGAGATATTAGAATATAATATTAGGAGGTGATCAAGTTGTATAAGAAATTAGAAATTAGAGTTGGATTCCAAGACAAAGGCAATGAGATGTCCTAAGACAAGGTTAGGCTTTTTCTTGTGTTTAGGATCTCTAATGCAGGTTAGATTTTTAAAATATCAAATTAAAAGATCAACTACTTTAAACTCAATGTGAGTCATTATTTACTTGGTAGCAAAAGAGAGAACATGTATAATGTTGATCCTATCACCAGCTTTAGGAATTTTAGAGTTACGATGAATATGTTGGATAATTCAAGCATCTTAGACTAGAGTGTTGACTTGGGCTATGTGGTATCTAATATTGGAGTCCCTTAGACTAGTGTTGGTAGCTATCTAATAATAGTCAGGATTTGAGGACACAATGTGAATTATATAACCAGTAGTATAGAGGTGTAGGAATTTATGAAAGTCCTTACTAGTTATCTCTATTGCTCACTTATTAATATAGGATTGGAGGCAAGTACCCTAACTATTTATTCTTAGGATGATAAAACACTCAAAAAGAAATTTGGAATTAAAGGGGTATATAAGAGTGAGAATGAATATGAGAGAGGTGTGAGAAAAGAGTAGAGTACTAGGATGTTTAAATCTTCATGTTTAATGATTTTTGAGGAGGTAATGCAAGATGTTTCATACCTTTGATAGGCCTCTTCGTAAATGGCCATAAGGAACCTGGGATCTACTGGGTGTTAGGAGGAACTACCTACTAGTGCACGAGAGCATTTTCCTCTGGCCATTATAAGAAATGTGATCTTAGAGGGAAGAATAGAAGTTTAAAGGTTGTGTGAAAAAAAATAATTGAAATTTATATGTCATAGTAGATTGGCCCTATCATATAGTACAGTCATGGGACCATACTGGACAATCAAATGCAATCAATTCAACCAAAATGATCCAGTCAAAAAAATGGTCTCATCATACAATATGAATGGAATCATACTGGATGAATAAAGAGAAAGCGTTCGTCCCGAGGAGTCTGTTTGACGATCGTAGACTAATTAGATTGTACAGTACGAACATATGTTTATATAGTACAATATAATAATAAATATCATGCTTGTAATTCATCCAACATCTATGGACATGTGTATCATATAGTACAAAGTAGATATTCGTATAGTACGATCACCAACGATTAATCAATATTAGCCATTGGATTTAGTGTGATTATATTTTGGATAATATTTGTGCATATCATACAATACAATATTGATCGTATAGTACGATGTGAGCATGATTCATAGATGGATGAGTGATGATCAGATAAGCTCCATAAAGTAAAATATCAAATAAAAAAAAATTCTAACAATCAAGAAAAAAGAGAAAAAATACACAAAACAATTTTTTAAGATCAATCAATTTAAATAAATGATAATTTTACCTCATGATTTGATTAAAAGCTCAATAAGAAATGCATTGACATTGCTTAAACCTAGAAAATTTAGAGATTTGAATTTTGTTATCCCTAGATAAAGCTCCTTGCAAGTTAAAGTCTTTTTAAATAAAAATCTAATTCATAAAATAAATTAGAGAGGAAATATGATCTTTTCAAACTTCTCTTCATAAATATCTATAAGAGAATATCATTATAAAGTGATGAATCAGGAATCATGATTTTTAAATTCAAGTATAGAAGATATCAATTGGCATATGGATTCCTCTAAGATTTAGATTTAAAAGAAAGGGATGCTAACTCATTGTGGGATCATTTTGTGCCTTTTAATCAATTTTTTGTGCACCTAATCTTATGAATTTTTATACACTATGAATCTTACAATTATTTGACAGTCTTTGTGCATCTTTTCAGTCTAGGCTTATTTTATGCCTCTTTTCATTTTTGCAAACTTGCTTCTTTTCTAAATTTTTAAAGAAAAAGGTCCACTTAGTTTTGAGATTATCTTTCAAATATAAGAGAAGATAAACCCACTCTCTTATATAAGAAAGCGTAAACCAAAAAGAAAAAAACATGAACCATATGATATAAAGAAATAACTTGAATAACAAAATTTAAAGGACAATCATTGGCTTACAAAATTATTCATACGAGATAGAGGAATGTATGAAGATGAAGTAAATATTTATTTCAAGGTTTAATTTATAATTTGAAATAGATTTCATTTTAAAAAGAAATTACACAACTAAAATAGTTAGGAAGAGGGATAATCATCAATTTTTCTTCCTTTAACTATTTTAGAGGAGTCAATCACTAATTACATAATATAAAAAATAAGGTAAGATTTTCATTTAAAGAAATATTTAATGTACTAAAGTGATTAATGATTACATTCTTAAATTTTAAAAGTTTTTTTAAAGAAAAATTTTAAAAAAAAAAATTGAAAGTTCGTTAGGGATGTTAGGCCCTATAAAACTGACCCAAAGCTAATTAAAAGAGAGAGGTAAATTGGAAAACTTTAAAACCCAAGATAAAACTCCAACTAAAATCACCACAAACAAAGTGCGGAAGAAAAATAAATGCGGAAGCGATAATAAGAAAAGAACACACCGGATTTATAGTGGTTCGGTCAAACCTTGACCTATGTCCACTCCTTGGAGGCACCCTCCAAGTATTGCACTAAAATCGTGACTCTCATTTAGCCCCCACAGCTAGGCAGAGAAGCCCTTACAAAATCACTTCCACCTTCCCCGATGCGGCGGAGTCGCCGGGACTTTTGTCACCAAAGAGATCTTTTTCTTTGGTGAACTTTCCTCAAGACAAGCCTTGAATCCGATGGTACTAAGGTGCGAGTTCGCCGGAGTAACCTTGTGGATCCCCTACCACAGTCCCTTGAGTTCCTCCCCCTCACAGGATCTTCTCCATCTCAAACTCCACCCTTTCCTCTCTCCCTTTCAATCTCTCTCTTCAAGTTTCCCCCACAAGAATGAAGGTACAATGGCTTCGAAAGACACTTACAAAGTGTCATGCCAAGCTTAAATAGAAGCTCTCAAACCGAGCTCATTAATGCAAGTTGCCGATATTATCTTCCAGGATGATAGGCATATCATCCTGGCCGATTAGTTCAAATTCAGCTCAACAGCCTGGGACGATTTGGGACGATGAGAAGAAAATTAGTTATATCGTCCTAGCCGATCTCACGATCGTCCCCGCCGATTAGTTTATATCATCCTGGCTGATCATCGCCCTGATTTAGTGCTGGCTGAGGTCAATCGTCCAAGTCATCACCCTGGCCGATCATAAGATCGTCCCAGACGATGTGATCGTATCAATCAACCATTAATGCTTTCTAAAGATACCAGATCAATTTAGGCATAATTGAGTTAGATCGGCCTGGACTATATAAATATCTTCCTGGCCGATTTCCTAAAACAAAGAATTCCTAAACTGATTATGGCGATTAATTCTTTCTGAATTAAGACTATCGTCCTGGCTGATACATGTATCATCCAGGCCGATCTCAATGACGACTGCCTTAATGAGGATGCCCTAATTAGGGTTTCTAATTTTGGACATATCGTCGCGGCCGATATGTTGACCTCATTTTTGTATGAGGTCACTAAGACCCTTCCAGATTCTAAATATAATCCTAGACCCTAGGATCCACTCTAGACCTTAGGATCTTTCCTAGAACTAGACCTTAGAGCCTATTCTAGAGCCTAGGATTCCTTTAAATCCTAGATCTTAGAACTCTCCTAAATCTTAGGATCACTCCAACTTCAAATCAACCTCCACCTTTGATCAACCTCAATTTTAAATTAATTCCTATATTTAATCCATTTCAATTTCAATTTGACTCCTACATGTGACCAATTTGAATCTCAAACTCCATCCAATTCAAGTCCAGATTAATTCAAGCTTCAAATCAAATTCCTACCCAGAGTTTAAACTCAAATTCAAACCTTTAAGGCCCTGTCCTAAACACCCTTTTCAGAGATTTTTCAAACATCTCAAAACCCAGTCAAATGGCCTCTGATTCAGGGTCTATCACTTGCAAAGTGATAAGACATGTCTCTAGAGGCTACCCTCCAATTTTGAGCTCATTCTGAGGTCTCTAACCTCAAAATCTGAATTAAAATCCAAAGGCTGTAAAACCTTCAAATATTTACAGCCCATGCCACTGAACCTAACCCCTTTGAGATCTTGACTTTGGAATCCTTATCAAAACCTCCAATCACTTCCAGACCCTTGATTTTAACCTATTGAGCAGTAAACTGCATTTTTCAAATCCATTTTTGACCATAGTTGACCAATAGGTCAAAATTGACCAAAATACCCCTATGGGACTCAAATGGGGATTTCAAGCCAAATGAGCTCCAAATGGGATCCAACCACCTCCAACAAATTCCAAATGTCATTTCAAATCTTTTGAACCTGTTCCCAACCCTTGAGTCAACCTGATTGACCAAGTCAACTGGTTTGACCCAAGAGACCCTTTAAGGGTCCAAATGGGTGTTTTGACCCAAATGACCTTTTTAAGCCAACCAACAACCTCCATTGGTCTTAAAATATTATTTCAAACTTGTTGAGCCTAAACCCAGACCCTAGGTCAACCTGGTTGACCAAGTCAACCTAGGTTGACCAAACAAGCCCTTAAGGGTTCAAATGGTGATTTTGACCAATTTGACCTCCCCAAACCCTGGGACCACATCCAATGGACTCAGGATGACATTCTGAATTTGTTGAATCCATTTCTAGCCCCTAAACCCAACTGGTTGACCAAGTCAACCAGTTTTGGCCTAGAAGCCCATTAAAGGCCCATTAAGCCCTCTTAATCCATTTGACATGCATGGCTCTTGGAACCACCCTCCAATCCACCTAATCAGCTCATTTGAATTGTCTAAATGAAAATTTCATAACCCTTGATGGAGTTGACTGGTCAACCAGTCAACTCAAGGCTTAAGGGACCATTTGTATGGTCAAACCCTTCAACCCATTGAACCTAGCTCAAGCCACACCTATCCAGCTACTTGGAAAGACTCCATGACCTGCTTGGATGCCACATCAGCCCCATTGACCAGTTGACTGGTCAACCTGGTCAAACCCAAGCTTAAACCTCTTCTAGAAGGCTTTATCACATGCTAAGCCCTTTTCCCTTGATTTAAGCTGCTTTAGGCCGACCCCTTAATGTCCTAAAGCTCACTTGGAGCTCTCCTAACCAGGCTCAGGGTCTGGTTTAGCCTTAAATGGCAGTGGTCCCCCCCACTTGTCCCAAGCTCACCCAATGGGAACAAGGCTTGTCCAGCCTTTGAGGCAGCCTTCTAGCCATTCCAGGGACATGTGGCACCATCTGGAGAGCCCCTGCATCAATCCTAGCCATCCAATCCAGCCCAGGCCTTTTGAATAGGGGAAAAGGTGGCTTTTGAGGAGAGGAGATCAAGGCACCTTCACTCACTAACCCTAGTCTCCCAGAGCGAGTTCTTAGTTCGTTTTTGATCTTCAGAGCCTCCTCTACCTCCCCACTACAAAATCCAAGTGGTTGCCCGTCACCGGCGGCGAGTTCTCCGGCGAAACCACCACCCAGTCCGTCCCAAGCTTGTAGCGGCCCAATCCAGACGCGTTCGAGCTCGGATTTTCGCTGGGAATCTTCACTTGGACAATCTACTAGCTCAACCATCCAGAAATATCGAAGATCCAGCGGTATAATCCCTCAAAACTCTAGATTTAGTACACATTAGATAGGGTTATTTAACTCTTCGTATAGGATGTTTTAGGTTAAATGAAACCTTCCCCATCATTTCTGTTCATGTCCATTCCTTGGGTTTAAAATTTCAAACGATTTGGTCCACCCGATCGAGAGAACGAACCAAAAAAACGGATCCTAGGGCGTTTCGCAATCTAGCCCAGGCGTACGTTTTCTGGACCGTTGATCACTTGATCAGCGGTCCAGATCAAGCCGTTCCGCGATTTGGTTCACCCGTGTATTCCATTTAATGTTCAATTAATCGTCTGACGAAAATCGGGACCGTCCGCTCGGAGTTGCGGGATCGAACACCCACCGTCTGATCTTCTCCTGTTGAGATCAAACGGCGGGATGCGATCCTGGCCGTTAGATCAAATCCGCGGCTGATCCAACGGTCTCCGCCGACCGCTGACGTGGTTAAGTGAAACCGCGTGAAGCGGTCTGCGGCCTACGCGTGTCCACGCCGTTTTCGCGCTGGACGAATCCGAGCCAGCCACGCGTCCCGCCGGCGCCGCCATTTGATTATTTAATGTATTTAAATTTATTTTAATTGATATAACTTCAAAAAATCATAATAAATAAAATACAGGACCAAAAAATGCGTATAATATATCAAACTGCTCAGTTTTTCAATATCTTTAATTTAAAAAAAAAAATCATTTTAAAATATGCTGTGTATTTTGAGTAATTTCAAATATTGGTTATTTGGTTATTTTAATTATTATTTAATTAAATTAAAAATTCAAATATTTCCAAATTTTAAAGAAAATCTTTCTTTTAATCTGTTCTAAACTTCCAGAAAGGTTTTTAAAATTATTTAAGAAAATTTTGATATTAATTTGAATTATGTGAGTATTTTAATAGTTTATTAATATTTAATTAATTTTTTTTGAAAATTAAAATTCATCTTCAAATTTCTTTGAATCCAGTGGACCCCTCAATCATTTATAAGTTTATCTTAATGATATTTTGAATTATTTTAATTTAAGACATATATCTACTTAATATAAGTTTATATATATATATTTTTAAAAAATTTGCTTTAAAATTATTTTTATATTAAATTTTCAATATATTTGAGACATCCCCTTTTTTTTTCTTTGAAATTTTAAGCATAAGTTAAGCTTGATTGAATAGAAATTTTTTGGGAATTATTAGTGAATGATTATATTCTAATCATTCACTAATCAAAATTTTGTTATCTTAATCATTATCAATCTTTGCATGTTTAGGTTGTGCACACACCACTTAGTTTAGGCTCTCCTAGATCTAAGGACTTGTTTGATTGTGTGTGTTTGCTTATATGTTAAGTTTGAGGGTTAGTTAAAACATTGATTTGGACCTATTAAACTTAGTGTCATTAAGGACAATAATTAAGGACATGTGTTTAGAGAACTTAGAATATTTCTAATAATTAGGATACATTCCTTTTTCACTTGAAATTTTGGACATATGAACTTAGTGACATGTACAGCCACTAGAAAAATTTTCACTGGTTTTAGAGGTCATTAAGCCCCTTAATCAAATTTCCTAAGTTTAAGCCTTAATTAAGCCATTAAATCTTTCAGAAAATGTAATAAATCCATTTTAAAACCCTAAAAATATGCATAACCCCTCTAACTGACCAGTTTTGAACCCTTAACCAATGAAAATTAAAATCCAATTGATTTGACAGCAATTTAACCCTTAATCTAATTTTAAGTGAAAACCAATATTTTATTAATATAATTAATTAATAATAATTAAAAATTCCAATAAATTCCCAAACACTTGGAAATCCCTCCTTAGGTCATCCTTGACCTTTGGAGCTGATTTCAAGAGGTTTGGAATCCATTTGGAGCAAAACCATAAAAAAGGGGCCTTAATTAAACATTTTTCAAAAATTCTTTAAATAACCCAACTTTGAAAATTCATAACTAATTCCAGAAAAATCCAAATCACCCAAACTCACTTGCATTCAACTCATAATAGGGTCTAATATTTATTAAAAATGTTAAACTCCAGAAATCTTCAATATTTCAAAAAGTCAACAAATTGGTCAAACCATAGTTAAAACTAGTTCAAAACTTCAAACCTTCGTAATAAAATGCAGAAAAATCCGTTTTCAACGTACTTACCTTCTAACTGATCGTAGTAAGGTCTAGTATTTTAATAAAATGTAAAAATTTCAGAAAACACCCTTAATCCAAAAGTCAACTTTTCAACCCTTTAATTAAATGATTAAAATACTCCAAAACTCGTAAAACTCCAAATTCACTTTAAAACTCTAGAATTCATTAGTAACTCTTAAAATCAGTAATCAACCAACTTTTAATAAAATTCATTAATTTTCAAACCTTAATCAAGTTAAAACACTTAATTATATCGGGTACCACTGGGTAACCCAGGCCTACGAGGCTATTAGTTTAGCCCCAAGGAAGGTGAAATAAACTTCACGGCCTCGGTGTGAAACAAAGGTGGTATCCAACAAATAATTTAATAAGTCTTTTAAAATTGATTTTAAATCATTAATATCTACAGTTTAATCAAATATCCCTTAAGCCTTTCAACCAATCAAATTTTGAAACAACTTTGACTAATAATCCTATTTAGGACATATCAAACCCACACGACCTTTCTCACACACTTTAGATGATGTGCTAGGACAACCAACTCTAGATCTAGGTTAGGCCGGTGTTTACTTTACTGCTGTGTGCCGGATTTTTTCGTAGTTTTCACTGCATGTTGTGGATGAAATTGCTTTGCTGTGTCTGCTTACTTTTCCTGTACTCTGTGGATGGATTGATGTGTTTGGCGACTAGAGTACCCTTAGGTTAGGTACGATCTGGATGTTGACACAATTTTCTGCAGGTGGCCACGCTCATGCAGGGCAATGTAAAAAGGGGGCAAATCATAAAAAAAAAATGCATAAATATTATAAACTCTTTGCACAGGTGCTTCAGCTGCTAAAGCCCCCAAATAAAAAAGAGCGTGGCCAGTGTGTTTTTACTTTCTTTTCTGCTCATATATAACTGCTTGGGAATAACTGTTTTATTTATATTAATTTGCTTAGGATAACCTTGCAGGTGAGTCTAGATTTTTTTTTTGATATCAATGTAATTTGTATAATTATTAAGTGTTGTGAAAGTTAAGTTTGAGTTTGGGATACATACATCCAAAGCTTGGATTCCAAAGAGGAAAGGACACCCCTTTGGGGAACACTCCTTTTCCATTTGGAAATCCAAATTTGGATCATACCTCTTCCTTACCCAAAGAGGAAGGAGCGGCCTTCCCCTTAGAGGGAAGTGCCCTCTTATCCATTTGGGTAATCTACTACGAAGATTCCAAGAAGATTGAAGAAAAGGAGTCCAAAGAAGAATGAAATTGAAGATTCGAAGATTTGAAGATTGAGAGTATCCCACTCAAAATAACTTGCGTCATTACTAGGATTAGAATCCGGTTTGTTGTCAGTGGTGCCCGGCCACTTTACTTTCTGCAATATTCTGGTTTGTAATAAGCAAGGCAACTTTGCCTATGGACATTTATTAATTAATTAATTTATATATGATGTGTTGAAATGATTGCCTTTAGGATCACTTGTTTTTACTAGTTTTTTGGCGATTGCATGCCGCTCTTTGTTTTTTGCCTGGACTCGTGAGGCTCGTGAGGGTGTGAAAATTTTTTATACTCATAACTTTAAAAGTCTAAAATTTTAGTGAGTCTAAATAACATAGAAAGATAACGAATCTAGGGAATTAGCCGGGGATCGACCCCGGGGTCGCATGCATATTTCTGCACTTCTTCTTTCCTTGTTTTAGACCCTTCCCCCGCCTGCGGGTAGAGTCCGGATAGTCTGACCTATGAGGACGAGGTGCCGGACCCGGGGAAGTCCAGTCTTCTAAAAAACTATTTTATAAGCCTGTTTTTAAAAATTTCAAGCATACTTGATTGGAAGTCGTTAACTAGCATGCATTGCATTAGATACAAACTTAAAGAGTCAAAATTTTAATTGCATAGTCCTTAGCATTTTAGCACCCAACATAAGTTAAAGGGGCCAATTAGGAAAATCTCTAGATGTCGGCCCCCAACTCTCCAAAACTTTAATTACAACGTCCCTACCACTCTTTCATAAAAGACCGGACTCATCTCTCTTTAAATTCGATTAGGTGGTTAGCTGGCTCCCCAATCCAGGCCGGGGTAAGTCCAGGCATTGCACTACATTAGTTAGGTTCGGACGACTGTGGTCCAGTGTCCAAATTAGATTTAGGATCCGGGGCAGATCTTTGATCATAAGACCCCAAAACTTCGGGAATCTAATCCCAAATTTCTAATAAAATGCTCAACTCTAATTAAATATCATTTCAAATCCAAAACATAAAGCCCAACACTTTAGATTAAGTTGGGACACTTCCGGATGGTTCCGGAATCTCAAAGTGTCCCCTACCTCTCCTCCTTTAACTCCGTTAATAACTGCTCAATTTTTGATCCATTCCCTGTTGAATTTCCAAAATTCACTTCTCTTTTTGATATCACTCCTAGAAATTCTAACAAAATTTTGCCATTATTTTAATCGAGAGTTTTCGTAGGAGGCTTTGTCTCCCTACGATGTAATTAACTACGAGGGCTTGCGCTCGTAGGAGATTTGGAACCCCACACACCTGATTTTAAAATTGATTTTTAAAACTTCACTAGATTTTCTTTGGGAAAAGTTAATGAATGATCGTCGTCGTCGCATTAGAAGAATTATCGTAGAATGGTGTCATTTCCCTTTGGGGAGATACATTCTTCTTCGATAAGGCTTTGGATGTGAATGCGACGATCATACTTCTTGGATATTGTAATTGGGTATTTAGTTAAACTCTACTTTGTTCCCTCGGGGCCATATGAAGTTCTCTTTAGAACCCGATCATAATATTCAAGATGTGTTCACATAATTCTAAGCCTGAACACCGTTATGAAAGTTTATCTTCGTCCTTCGGGATGATATATTCTTTCTAACGAGTTGATTCGACCTTAGAATTAGAATTCAACCTTAATCTTAAAATTCCCAAAGAAAACTAATATTTTTAAAATATGTTTTCAAAATTCCACCAACACGATATTACCAAAAATAGAAATCTTATAGGGAACAACAGGAAATCTTCCAAGTTATAAATCAACAGATCCCACACCAAATACAACAGACTCAAGAGGAAAAAGATGACAAACTGACACAAACCTAGTCTACCCAATCTTGAGTTGGTCCCAAAATGCAGTATGATCGTTTGGACCTGAAACGTTAGCACATAAGGCAATCGTAGAGAAATAAAAATGTTTGCTATCATCAAAATCATAAACCATTGATCCGCAACAATCTCCCCCTTTTTGATGATGGCAAACAATTTAATTTGAAAATTAAAAAAAATAATATCTCCTAATCTCCCCCTCACTAGAATAACACTTTAAAAAATAGGGGAGATGAAAATTTTTTTTTTAAAATTTTTTGAAAACAAGATACAAATATGATAACAGTACAAAAATTCAACAATACGTTCTCCCCCTTTGACATTATCAAAAAGAGAGGAGGGACAAATAAAAAACAAATTGAATAGAAGACAAAAACGTTCTCTATCATAATGAAAAAACAAATAGTCTTAAAATGAGAAGGTTACCTCTTGGTTTTAATCAAAAACTTAGTAGAATTAGATTGACAACTCATAGCCCAGAAAAGGTTAGAAACTCAGAAATTGAAAATCCAAACTCAAGTTCTTCAAAAAAGGCAAAAAAACTTTTTAATTCAAGATCTAAATCAAGGAATAAATTAGAGAAAGAAACAATAATTTTTCAAAAACTCCTTTCATAAAATATATCTAATAGAAGATCAATGCATAAATTTTTAAATCAAGAATCAAGATTTTCAAACTCAAGTATCAAAAGTATCAAAGGTTTTCTTAAGCTTTTTAAAAAGTACAAGAATGGTAAGCATTAACTTTGTGGAATCATTTTATGTCTCTTGACAATTGGTTGGCGCACTGCGCATCTTTTGATACACTTTATGTATTTTATATTTTCAATTTGGCTTCTGTGCACATCTTTTATTTTTGGTATCATTGGCCAATTTTTTTTTTTGAATATGCTTCCTTTCTTAATTCTTATAAACAAAGGAAAACCCATCTTAGTGACAAAGCAAAATTATTGATTAAGAAAATTATGAGTTAGATTCAAAAACTTGCAAAAGATTCCTATGCGATAAATAAAATGTAGGGAGATAAAAAATTTTGTTTCAAAAACCAATTTAAAAGATGAAAAAGATTTTAAATCGAAAGTAGGATAACCTTTTTTAGAAAATAGAGATTTAGAGTTAAAAATAAATGAGTTTCCTTCCTTTGACTGTTTTAGAGAAGTCAAACACAACTTACCAAAGATTTTAAGAAAAATCAGGAAGTATATTTTTCATTTTTAGAAAAGTGAATGTGTGTGTTGATGAGAGGAAAAACTTAACGAAAATAAAAAGTTTCAAAGAATAAACAAAACAAAAACAAAAAATAAAAAAAACATAAAAATAAAAACATAACACAAAAACACGAAAGGCTTTTAACCATTTCCTCTCTCCTGGTCCGATGCTTCAGAAACCAGATCTGCCCATGAGATTTTTTGCCTTTCATTATTTTCCCAGTATAAATTTTGCTTTGCCTTGCCCGTTTCTTTCGTAGGAAGAATTTTTAAATTAGGGTACTAATTTTTCATATGTCCAGGCTTCCTGCAACGAAAGCAAATAATGTCAGAAGAAATATGGACATCCTTACCACTTTTACCTTTTTTCAACTTTTGCTTATGCTTAGGTGAGTTTTGTGATTTTCTTGACACGTCATTGCCTTCGTCACCAACTAGGCTATCTCTTTCTATATCTTTTGCTTTTACAACAATCGTTTCACCTGCATCCAAAAGTCTTTGACCCAAACCTTGCTCGTAGGTAATGAGTGAGCCAATCAAATTATCAATAGAATATTCATTCAAATCTTTTGATTCACAAATAGCAACTACTTTAGAATCAAACTTATCCAGTAGACAACGAAGAATTTTGTTAACTTTTTTAAAATTTGAAAATTCTTTTCCTAAGGCATGCAATGATGTTACAATTTGAATGAACCTGGTATACATGTCTAAAATCGTTTCAAAAGGTTTCATGGAAAACAGTTCAAAATCATGCATTAACATATTCAACTTGGATTGCTTTATTTCATTAGTGCCTTCGTATATGGTGTGTAGTTTATCCCAAACTTCCTTACCAGTAGTGCACATGGATACTAACATAAAATATACAGAATTTAAAGCACAGAAAAAGCAATTTAAAGATTTTGCATTCAGTTGAGCATTCAGTTGTTCTTCCTTATTCCATTGATTAAAAGGAATATCAGTTTTAACTCCATTAACAATACGTGACGGTGATGAATAACCAGTTAAAATCATATGCCACATGCAAAAATCAATCGATTGCAAGAAAATAGGCCTGCGAGTTTTCCAAAAATCAAATGATATATTTTTAAATAAAGGAGGTCTAGTGATTGAATTTCCTTCCGCAACATTACGATTCGAAAAATTAGCCATGGATCGAAATTCAAAAGCTTTTAAAAACTTATTTTCTGAATACGGCTCTGATACCACTTGAAAATTTGTTAGGGATGTTAGGCCCAAAGCTAATTAAAAGAAAGAGGTGAATTAGAAAACTTTAAAACCCAAGATAAAACTCAAACCAAAATCACCACAAACAAAGTGCGGAAGAAAAATAAATGCGGAAGCGATAATAAGAAAATAACACACCGGATTTATAGTGGTTCGGTCAAACCTTGACCTATGTCCACTCCTTGGAGGCACCCTCAAAGTATTGCACTAAAAACGTGACTCTTCTTTAGCCCCCACAGCTAGGCGGAGAAGCCCTTACAAAATCACTTCCACCTTCCCCGGTGCGGTGGAGTCGCCGGGTCTTTTGACACCAAAGATATCTTCTTCTTTGGTGAACTTACCTCAAGATAAGCCTTGAATCCTATGGTACTAAGGTGCGCGTTCGCAGGAGCAACCGTGTGGATCCCCCACCACACTCCCTTGAGTTTCTCCCCCTCACAGGATCTTCTCCCTCTCAAACTCCACCCTTTCCTCTCTCCATTTCATGCTCGCTCTTCAAGTTTCCCCCACAAGAACGAAGCTACAATGGCTGCCAAAGACACTTACAAAGTGTCATGCCAAGCTTAAATAGAAGCTCTCAAACCGAGCTCATTAATGCAAGTTACCGACATTATCATCCAGGATGATAGGCATATCGTCCTGGACGATTAGTTCAAATTCTGCTCAATGGCCTAGGACGATTTGGGACGATCAGAAGAAAATTGGTTATATCGTCCTGGCCGATCTCACGATCATCCTGGACGATTAGTTTAAAACTGATTTTAATCGTCCTGATCATCGCCCTGATTTGGTGTTGGCTGAAGTCAATCGTCCAGTTCATCGTCCTCGCCGATAATAAGATTGTCCTAGACGATGTGATCGTATCAATCAACCATTAATGCTTTCAAAAGATACCAGATCAATTTAGGCATAATTGAGTTAGATCGGCCTGGACTATATAAATATCGTCCTGGCCGATTTCTTAAAACAAAGAATTCCTAAACTGATTATGGCGGTTGATTCTTTCAGAATTAAGACTATCGTCCAGGCCGATCTCAATGATGGCTGCCTTAATGAAGATTCCCTAATTAGGGTTTCTGATTTTGGACATCTCATCGAGGATGATATAAATATCGTCCCGGCCGATATTACCAAAAATAGAAATCTTATAGGGAACAACAGGAAATCTTCCAAGTTACAAATCAATAGATCCCACACTAAATACAACATACTCAAGAGGAAAAAGATTACAAACTGACACAGACCTTTTCTACCCAATCTTGAGTTGGTCCCAAAATGCAGTCTGATCGTGTGGACCTGAAACGTTAGTACATAAGGCAATCGTAGAGAAATAAAAATGTTTGCTATCATCAAAATCATAAACCATTGATCCGCAACAAAAATAAATAAATACATGTATAAAAGTAAAAAAAAAAATACTGAAAGAAAGAACATAAAATAAAAACACAACATTCAGATTTCAGATTTCAGAATTTTAATGTATCCAATTTTAAGCAAGAATTTCTATTACACCTAATCTAGTTCTTAAGATGCTGAAGAATTCAAAAGCCAATGATTTTGAGAAAATATCTACAAGTTGATTTTCAGCGGCTATATGATGTAGCTATATTTTTTCTTTGGTGACATGGTCCCCAATTAAATGATGCATTATGTCTATATGTTTGGTCCTAGAGTGTTAGATTAGATTCTTGGAAATACATATAACACTACTGTTATCACGCAAGATTAAAATGGTGCCTACAGCTAGTCTTTAATCCAATAATTGGTGCTTTAACCAAAGAACTTGTGTCATATAACTTCCTAAGGATATGTATTTTGCTTCAGCAATGGACTAGGCTACTGAGTTCTATTTTCTAATGGATCAATAAACCAAAGATTATCCTATAAATTGCAAAGTTCCATAAGTGCTTTTCCTATCAACCCTATATCTTATGAAGTTTGAATAAGAATATCCTATAATTTCAAAAAAAAGGGTTATTCCTTAGATACTAGATTCCTATATTTTGAGTTCTTAAGGGATATCAAAGGATTCTCTTAATAACATTCAGGTGAGATTTATTTATATCAACCTAAAATTCAGCACAAAGACTAACAATAAATATAATATCAGGTCTGGTAGCAGACAAATAAAGAAGTGGTCTAATTGTTCCTCTGTAGTTCTTCTAATCAACTGATTTTCCATTTGATTCCTTCTCTAACAGAATCATAGAGCTCATGGGAGTATTTATTGCTTTGGTCTTATCCATTTCAAAATTTATAAGGATTTCCTTAATATATTTTGATTGACTTAGGAAAATTCCATCATCCTTCTACCTTATACTAAATAAGAGAAAATTATTCAATTATTTCATCATACTAATCTCAAACTCCTAACTCATTATTTTAAAAAGTTTATCACATAGTTTTTATCAGAGGATTGAAATAAAATATCATCAATATAGATTTGGTTAATAAGTAATTGCTCTCCTTTTTTTTTGGAGGAATAGGGTGGTATTTAAACTACCTTTAAAAAGGTTCTATCTAATACAAATGTGCTTAGCCTTTCATGTCATACTCTAGATACTTATTTTAGTCCATATAATACCTATTTTAATTTAAACATATGATAGGAAAATTATAAATTTTTAAAGCCTAAGGTTATTCAACATACACATCTTCTTTTATCACTCTATTAAGAAGGCACTTTTAATATCCATCTGGTATAATTTGAATCCCTTAAAGAAGGAAAAAAGTTAGTTGCTCCCATATGGATTCTAATATAGCTACAGGGGCAAAGGTCTCTTTGAATTTAATCCTTTTTATCTTATTGCACCACTTAGCCATTATTCTTGCTTTATTTCTTACCACTACACCAGAGTCATTCATTTTATTTTTGAAAAGCCATTTTGTTCTAATAATACTCTGGTCCTTAGGTCTTTTAACTAGCTCCAAAACATCATTTCTAATAAATTGATTTAATTATTCTTGCATAGCTAAGTTCTAGATTTCAATAGATTGTACTTGATTTATATTTCTAGGTTCAATCATTTAGATAAAGGTAGAGTGGTTAACTTTTTTTTAAGTCCATACCTAGTCCTAACACCTTTAGATGGGTCTTCTAAGATCTGTTCCTTAGGATAACTTGAAGAATATCTTCATTCTGAAGGAAATGAATTTTTAGGTTCTACCCTTTCTTCAAAATTTACAAATTCTACTCATTGGAGGACTTCAACCACTTCTTCTTCTACTACTCTAAACCCTCCAAAATTATCAGATTAATCAAATACCATATGAGTGATCTCCTCTAGCACCAGTATCTTTTTATTGAAAACTCTATAGGATTATTTAACATTTGAGTATCCTAGGAAAACTCCTTCATTTGATTTGGTGTCAAACTTTCCTAATTGATATTTCTAATTATTTAAAATGAAAACTTTATATCTAAATAATTGAAGGTGGGAGAGGTTGGGTGTCTTACACTAAAGGATTTCATAAGTTATCTTATTTAGCTTTAATCTAATATTAACTCTATTCAGAACCTAATAGATTGTATTTACTGCTTCTGCCCAAAAATATTTAAGAAGTGAGTATTCAGCTAACATGGCTTTAGTGACCTCTACCAAGGTTTTATTCTTTCTTTTAGTAACCCCATTCTACTGAATGGTAATAAGAGCTGAAAAGTTATGATATATCCCTTAGTCCTTACAGTAAGATTCAAAAAAAAAAAATCTCTAATTCTCCACAAAGATCATAATGAATGGTTAGAATTTTAGAACCTAGCATTCTTTGAATCTAAGTGGATAATGTATTAAACTCGTTGCATGATTCAATTTTATGAGATAAAAATCTAATCCAAGTAAACCTCAAGTAATCGTCAATAATCACATACCCAAAAACATTCGCTCCTAGGCTTGTAGTGCTAATATATCCAAGGAAATCCATGTGAATGACTTATAAGGGTTTGCTTTTATTAATGTTCTTAATTATGTGAAAGGAGTATTTGACTTATTTTCCTAATTGATAAGCATCACACATGTAGTCCATAGTGAAAACTAGTTTGGGTAGGCCCCTTACTAAGTCTTTTTGGACGTTTTTTCTATGATTTTTCTTGTTTGCATGACACAGTCTCTAATGTTATAACCATGATTAATCAAAAATGGCTTTTAGGAAAAGAGAAGTAGTATATTCAATATAATTCATATCAGGTATGTAAATATTATTAAATCTTTTTCCTTTCAAAATAATATTTCCATTTAAGCTAATCATGCAGCTGGTAGATAAAAATTGTATATTTAAGCCTTTATCACATAATTGGCTAATGTTGACAAAATTATGTTTCAATCTATCTACCAGTAAGGCATTTTTAATAATATAATTTTTTGATTTGTCAATTATATGTGATCCAACCACTTTCCTAGTGGTGTTATCTCTAAGTGTTACCTTACCTCCTACCCTGGTCTCCATCATAATGAATTGCTTTACATCTGCAGTCATGTTCCTTGAACATCTGCTGTTTAGGTATTATATGCTCTCACTAGGCCTTTTGTGAAAGCATCCCTACAAAGTCATCACTTGGATTAGATTTGGGAACCCAAAAAGTTTGGGTTGCACCTTACGGAATTATGGATGAAATGCTTACATGCTATGGTGTGATTTATGTAGTTTTGGCCTCCACACTAAATGTGTTCTATGGTGGATAATGTAGGTGTAGGATATATATCCTAGCATGTCAAAAAAGCACCTAACACCTAGGGATGGATTCAGTAGTCTACGTGGGTTATGATGCCTCTTCTTAGATTTAAATGATGCATGCTGTGGTCATGGGCTATGAAATTTTACAAGTGTAGGTGATATTTATTTTCTTTAAAATTAGTTAATTCCACTTGAAAAATTTTGTTCTCACTTTCAAGAATTGAATTGTTATTTTTTAATGCATACTCCCTATCATTAGCTTCATCTAAACATGCCTTTAATTCTTTAAATGAATTTTCTAAATGAACATGAGATGCTTTTAAGGAATCATGTTCGGTAGTTAAATCAAGGTGCTTCATGTTTAATGCATCAAATTCATCAAGTAAGGTCATATGATTGTTATCCAAAGTAAAGTGATATTTTCTAAGGCATTCGTGCTCTTTTTTGTTACAAATCTAGATTTAAGGATTAACATTTTGATGATAATAAACATTTCTGACATTCCTGTTTCTCTATTACTATTACTATTGCACATCTATTTGGGTTGCCCTGTCTACTAACTTTTCAGGTTCATATAGTCAATTGCAATTTAAGCTAGCTCAAAATTGGGTAGATTAGGACTGACTCAGTATGTAATTCTAATTCTAATTGTTTTTACTTTTTCTCTAGTTAAATGTAATAAGGTGGATCTTGATGCTAAGTAACCTAGCATACATACACTCAAGGGAAAAAATTATATAAGTTTAAGAGTTTGCTATTTTTGATTATATCATACAAGACGATCGGTTAAAAATCCCTAATTAGGTTATCTACATGAAGTCAGCCAGATTAAGCAAATCATCCTGAATGATATTCACATCATCCTAGATAATATTCACATCATCCTAGATGATATGCTCAAACTAGAAATTCGCAGGTGCCAATTTCTTATTGAGGATCTATTGTGGATCTGTTTTCATGGTTTATGATTTTGATGATAGCAAACACTCTTATTTCTCTACGACTGCCTTATCAACTGATATTTCAGGTTCACAAGATCATATAGCAATTTGGAGTCAGCTCAAGATTGGGTAGACTAATTCTGAGTCAGTTTTTACCCTTTTTTCTTTCTTGAGTCTTTTGTAATTGGAGTGGCTCCTAAAGCTATGTAACTTTGCACACACATACCTTAGAAGATTTTCTGATTGTCCACTAGAGTTTACTATTTTTGGTAACATCGTCCGGGACGATCTTTATATCGGCCTGGATGATCGACTCAAAAATAGAAACCCTGATTAGGGCATCATCCTCATTAAGTCAGTCGTCATTAAGCAGAATGGCCTGAATGATACTTGTATCGGCCAGGATGATAGGCTCAATTAAGAAAGAATCAGCCTCCATGATCAACTTAGGTATTCTTTATTTTAGGAAATTGGCCAAGATAATATCTAGATCGTTCGGTACAATCTAACTCAATTATGCCTAAATTTATCTGGTATCTATGGAAAGTATTAAAGGTTTATTTATTCGATCACATAGGCCGGGCTGATTGCAGGATCAGTCAGGATGATGGCTTGGACAATTAACATCAGCCAGCATCTATTCAGGATGATGTTCTGGATGATTGTGCTTGGTTTTAAACTAATCGTCCAGGATGATATTGTATCGGCCTGGAAGATGTAACCAATTTTCTTCTGATCATCCCAAATAATCCTGGGATGATTGAGCTTAATTTGTACTGATCGGCCAAGACGATATTCCTTTCATCCTGGATGATAAAGTCGGTAAGTTGCATTAATGAGCTCGTCTTGAGATCTTGTATTTAAGCTTTTGACAAGGCACTTTTGTAAGTGTCTTTGGCATCCATTATAGCTTTGTTCTTTTGGGGGAAACTTGAAGAGAGAGCTTGAAAGGGAGTGAGGAACGGATGAAGTCTTAGAGAGCGAAACGATCCTGTGAGGGGGGACTTAAGGGAGTGTGGAGGGGGATTCCACACGGTTGCTCTGACAGGCTTGCACCTTAATACGATCGAATTCAAAGCTTATCGTGAGGGAAGTTCACAGAAGAAGGAGATCTCTTTGGTGTAAAAGGACCCGGCGACTCCGCCGCACCGGGGAAGGTGGAAGAGATTTTGTAAGGGATTCTCCGCCTAGTTGTGGGGGCTAAAGGAGAGACACTTAGTTTAGTGTAATACTTGGAGGGTGCTTCCAAGGAGTGGATGTAGGTTAAGGTTTAACTGAACCACTATAAATCTGGTGTGTTCTTTCCTTTATTACTTCCGCATTTAATTTTCGCATTTGGTTTTCTTTGTGGTGACATTGGTTTTGATTTGTGTTTTGTTTAAAAGATATTTTTTACCAATTCACCTCTCTCTCTTAATTAGCTTTGGGCCAGTTCATAGGGCCTAACATCCCTAACGAACTTTCAAGTGGTATCAGAGCGAGATTCATAAAAAACTTTTAAAAAACTTTTGAATTTCAATCCATGGCTAATTTTTCTAATCGTAATATTGTGGAATGCTATTCAATCACCAAACCACCTTTATTTGAAAATTTTACTTTTGATTTTTGGAAACTTTGCATGACTACTTTCTTGCAATCAATTGATTTTCGCATGTGGCATATGATTTTAACTGATTATTCATCACCGTCACATGTTATAAATAGAATTAATACTGATATTTTTTAATCAATGGAACAGGGAAGAACAACTCAAAGATCATTTGAATGCAAAATCATTAAATTGTTTTGCTGTGCTTTAAATTCTGAAAATTTTATGTTTGTATCCACATGCACTACTGGTAAAGAAATTTGGGATAAATTATACACCATATACGAAGGCACTAGTGAAACCAAGCAATCTAAGTTGAATATGTTAATGCATGATTATGAACTGTTTTCCGTGAAACCTTATGAGAGAATCTTAGACATGTATACTAAGTTTATTCAAATTGTGACATCATTGCATGCTTTAAGAAAAGAATTTTCAAGTTTTGAAAAAGTTAACAAAATTCTTCATTGTCTACTGGATATATTTGACGCTAAAGTTGTTGCTATTTCCGAATCAAAAGATTTGAATAAATATTCTATTGATAATTTGATTGGCTCACCCATTGCCTACCAGCAAAGTTTGGGTCAAAGACTTATGGATGTAGGTGAAACAATTATTCTAAAAGCTGAAGATATAGAAAAAAGATAGCTTAGTTGGTGACGAATGTAATGACTTGTCAAGCAAATCAAAAAGCTCACCAAAGCATAGGCATCAACAAAAGATGAATAAAGGTAAAAAATGGTAAAGATGTTAATCTTTTTTCTAACATTATTTGCTTTCGATGTAGAAAGCCTGGACATATGAAAAATCAATGTCCTAATTTGAGAATTCTTCCTGCAAAAAAAAGAGGGTAAAGCAAAGCAAATTATAAACAAGGGAAATAATGAAAAATAAAAAATCTCCTGGGTAGATCTGGTTTCTGAAGTATCGGACCAAGAGAAAGATAATGGTTAAAAGCCTTGTTTGTGTTTTTGTGTTGTGTTTTGTTATTTTCAGTATTTTTGTTTATTTTATTTTCTATTTTATTTTCTATTTTTGTTTTTGTTTATTCTTTGAATTTTTTTTTTTGTTTCATGAAATTTTTTCTCTAATCAACGCACACATTCACTTTTCTAAAAATGAAAAATATACTTCCTATTTTTTCTAGAAATCTTTGGTAAGTTGTGATTGACTTCTCTAAAAATAGTCAAAGGAAGGAAACTCGTATTTTTTACTCTCAATCTTTGTTTCCTAAAAGAGGTTATTCTACTTTTGATTTAAAATCCTTTTCATATTTTAAATTAGTGTTTGAAACTAATTTTTTTTTCTTCCTACATTTTATTTATCGCATAGAGATCATTTGCAAGTTGTTGAATCTAACTCATAATTTTCTTAATAAAGAATTTGCTTTGTCAATAGGATGGGTTTACTTTTATTTTTAAGATTTCAGAAATATAGCATATTCAAAAAATTGGCCAATGATGCAAAAAATATAAGAAGCGCTAAGACGCCAAATTGAAAAATATACATAAAAGTGTATAAAAAATTAAAAGATGCGTAAAGAGCACCATTCAAATTAACAAGAGGCATAAAATGAGCCCACAAAATTTAATGCTTACCATTCTTGTACTTCTTAAAAAGCTTAAGAAAACTTTCGATACTTGATTTTAAAAATTATGATTCCTAATTCAACAATTCGTTCATTAATCTTCAATTAGATATATTTTAAGAAAGGAGTTTTTTGAAAAATTAGTGTTTCTTTTTATAATTTATTCCTTGATTTAGATATTAGATTAAAAAGTTTTTTAGCCTTTTTAAAGAACTTGAGTTTGAATTATCAAATTTTGAATTTCTAACCTTTTTTGGGCAATACGTTGTCAATTCAATTCTACTAAGTTTTTGATTAAAACCAAGAGGTAACTTTCTGATTATAAGAATATTTATTTTGTTCACTATATCAGAGATTGTTGTCTTTTAATCATTTTGTTTGTGCCCCTTCTCTTTTTTATAATGTTAAAGGGGGAGAACGTATTGTTGAATTTGTATCATTTGTCTTTTTTTTCTTTTTTCTTTCAAAAAAATTTACAAAAAAAAATATCTCCCCTATTTTTAAAGTTTTATTCTAGTGAGGGGGAGACAAGGAGAAAATGTTTCCTTTTTGATAATTCAAATTGAAAGGTTTGCCATCATAAAAAAGGGGGAGATTATTGCGGATCTATTTTCATGGTTTATGATTTTGATGATAGCAAACACTCTTATTTCTCTACGACTGCCTTATCTACTGACATTCAGGTCCACACGATTATACTTTAATTTGAAACCAGCTCAAGATTGGGTAGACTAGGTTTGAGTCAGTTTATACCTTTTTTTCTTTCTTGAGTATATTGTATTTGGTGTGGCTCCTAATGCTTTGTAACTTGGAAGATTTTTTGACTGTTCCCTAGAGTTTACTATTTTTGGTAACATCATCCGGGACGATATTTATATCATCCTGGACGATCAGTTTAAAAGAAGAAATCTTGATTAGATCATCCTCATTAAAGCAGACATCATTATGCAAAGACATCATCCTAGATGATTTTGTATCGATCAGGATGATAGGATCAAAACAGAAAGAATCTGCAGCCATCTCTATTTAGGAATTACTTATTTTTAGACATCATCCAGGGGATCGTCCAGGACTATAAAATATCATCTAGGATGATCGAGGACATTTTTTTTCAAAACTAATCAGGCATTTAAGGAAAGCAATTATGACTTGATTGGATGATCAAATTGTCCTGGACGATCGCAGGATTGTTTGGGACGATTTGTTGGACGATTGGACATCAGAAAACTCTTTTTCAGGGCGATGTTCATGATGATATTCCATGATTTATACTGATCGTCTAGGATAATATATTATCATCCGGGATGATATGAACAAATTTTTTATGATCGTCTCAAAACGTCCCTGCTGATTGGGCCTAAATTGTACTAATCGTACAGGATGATATTTATATCTTCATGGATGATAAAGTAGGAAACTTGCATTAATGAGCTCATTTTGAGATCTTCTATTTAAATTATGACATTACACTTGATAAGTGTCCTTAGCAGCCATTATAGCTTTATTCTTTGTGGGGAACTTGAAGAGAGAGCTTGAAAGGGAGTGAGGAACGGGTGAAGTCTGAGAGGGAGAAGATCCTGTGAGGGGGGACTCAAGGGAGTGTGGAGGGGGATTCCACAGGGTTGCTCTGGTAGGCTTGCACCTTAATACCGTCAGATTTAAGGCTTGTCTTGAGGGAAGTTCACCAAAGAAGAAGATCTCTTTGGTGTTAAAGGACCCGGGGACTCCGCCGCACTGGGGAAGGTGGAATTGATTTTGTAAGGGCTTCTCCGCCTAGCTATGGGGGCTAAAGGAGAGAAACTTAGTTTAGTGCAATACATAGAGGGTACCTCCAAAGAGTGGATGTAGGTCAAGGTTTGACCGAACCACTATAAATATGGTGTGTTCTTTCCTTTATTACTTCCACATTTAATTTCCGCATTTGGTTTTCTTTGTGGTGACATTGGTTTTTTATTTGTATTTTGTTTCAAAGATATTTTTTACCAATTCACCTCTCTCTCTTAATTAGCTTTTGACCAGTTCATAGGGCCTAATATTCCTAACGAACTTTCAAAAATAAGTTTTTTAAAGGTTTTGAATTTTTGATCCATGGCTAATTTTTTTAATCGTAATATTGCGGAAGGTTATTCAATCACCATACCACCTTTATTTGAAAATATTACATTTGATTTTTGAAAAATTCGTATATCTACATTCTTGCAATTGATTGATTTTTGTATGTGGCATATGATTTTAATTGGTTATTCATTAATGTCACATATTATAGATGGAGTTAAAACTGATATTCCTTTTAATCAATGGAATAGAGATGAACGAATCGATGCTCAATTGAATGCAAAATCTTTAAATTATTTTTTTTGTGCTCTAAATTCTAAAGATTTTATGTTAGTATCTACGTGCACTACTTGTAAGGAAATTTGGGATAAACTACACACCATATACGAAGGCACTAGTAAAATCAAGCAATCCAAGTTGAATATTTTAATGCATAATTATGAATTATTTTGTATGAAACCTTATGAAACAATCTTAGACTTGTATACTAGGTTTATTCAAATTGTGACATCATTGCATGCTTTAGGAAAAGAACTTTCAAACTTTGAAACAGTAAATAAAATTCTTTGTTGTCTATTGGATAAGTTTGATGCTAAAGTTGTTACTATTTATAAATCAAAAGATTTGAATGAATATTCTATTGATAATTTTATTGGCTCACTCATTGTCTAATGTAGAGAGAGTTGTTATTTGCATGTTTTACATTCTTGCAACTTGTGTTATTTTGATAATTTTAAATTTTATTGTTTTATATATCTCCTAATGTTTTTTTGGAAGATTTGTTTTTTGCTCTAGTGTGTATTAACATTTCAGGAAAATCAACTCCAAGCGACGAAGACTTCAAATTATTCATTTATAAATTACAAGTTTTTGAAATGAGAGGGAGTGATTGTAATTGAGTGAAAAATCACAACACACACTCTTGGGGAACACTTTTTGTAAACTGATCGTACGAGACGAACCTGGTTCATACGGGACGATCATGTCAATTAACCCCTCAAAAGAGCAATGGATAGAACAGGCAAGTAGAAAATTTTCTAAGTCCTAATCATCCATGACGAATTTAATATTCATCCCGGGATGAACGTCTCTGGATTCTCACCTTGCACTGTTCGTCCAGATGAAAATTATGGCTCGTACCGGGACGAAGCTCTCTGTATGAGATCATACAAGACGAAATTAATTTTTTGTCCCTGGACGAAACTCTCTGTATGCGATCGTACATGACAAAATTAATTTTCATCCCTGGACAAAACGCTCTGTATAAAATCGTCCTAGGACAAAACCTGTTCATCCCAGGATGAACTGAACCGACTTACGTCGGTTGGTTACGTCCTGTAGAATTTTGGGAACCGACCTATGTAATAACCGTTTCGTACCGGACGAACATAGTTTGTACGGGATGATGAGCGTGTACGAATATAGTTCGTACCAATATACATTAGGATCGTTTCTGACACTTTAAGTAAAATCATCCAGGATGATCCACGATCATACGGGACGATCCACTGCGTACAGAATTGAAAACATGCTATTTTTGGGCAGTTTTTCTTGTCTTTTGTATATATACTTCAAATTATACTGCCACCCAATCTTTTTGCTCATTAATCTTCGTGCTTATTGGAAGAAGAGTAAAGGAGAGAGTAAGAGAAAGTAGTCAAAGAAGGATTTCTACCACTGGAGCTTGAAGGCTTTGCATTGTATTCAAAGATAAGATTTCCTACTTGTGATTTGAGATTACTTCACTCTTTTTCTTTCTTCCTTCTTGATTTCTTGGGAAGAGTTCTGTCAAGGAGATCCTGTTCTCTGCCGACACTAGGAGAGTGTGAAAGGATGAAGGATTCTCTGCCCACACTAGGAGAGTGTGAAAGGATGAAGGGTTCTCTGCCCACACTAGGAGAGTATGAAAGGACGAAGGGTTCTCTGCCCACACTAGGAGAGTGTGAAAGGACGAAGGGCTCTCTGTCCACACTGAGAGATTTTGAAAAGATAAAGGGTTCTCTGCCCATACAAAGAGAGTGTGAAAAGACGAAGGGTTCTCTGCCGACACTAGGAGAGTGTGAAAAGACGAAGGGTTCTCTGCTCACACTAGGAGAGTGTGAAAGATCAAGGGTTCTCTCCCCACACTAGGAGAGTGTAAAAGGATGACGGTTATCTGCCAACATAAGGGAAAGTGTAAAAGGACGACAGTTCTCTGCGTGGTGAAAAGAGTGTTTGTAAAGGCTTCTCCGCCTTGTTGTGGGTGCAAAAGGAGAGACACTATTGGTATTAGTGCAATACTCAGAGAGTGCCTCTAGGGAGTGGATGTAATTCTGGTTTAGACCAAACCACTATAAATCGTGTGTCTTTTTATTTTACTGATTTTTATTTTCTGCTTTTAATTTTGTGTTTTTTAAAATTTGTGGTTGAAAAACTTTTTATAAAAAAATTCATTAAAGTTTAATTTCGGTTAAATTTATCAAAGAGGGAAATTTTTTTAACTACCAATTCACCCCCCCCCCCCCCCCTCTTGGTAGCCTTGGGACATTAACTTAGGTTTAACAACCTATTCATTAGACTTAACAAGTGGTATTAGAGCTTTGTTTCAAAATAATAAATTTAAACTACTTTTTGATTAACATAGATGGCTACATTTGGAAACCGAAATACACCTGAGGGTTAATCTATTACTAGACCTCCACGGTTTGACAATATACCTTTTGCTTTTTGGAAAACACGCATGTCTACTTTCTTACAATCACTTAATTATCATATGTGGATCTTAGTCCATAAAGGTTATACCAAACCAACTAGATTAGTTGATGGAGTTATGGTAGAAATACCTTTTGCAGATTGGACTATAGAAGAACGTGACTTTGCTCAACTAAATTCTAAATATTTAAATAGCTTCTTTTGTGCTTTAAAATATGAAGACTACATGCGAGTTTCAACTTGCAAAAGTGAAAAGGACATATGGGATAGACTTTGTATAACTTATGAGGGGACTAATGAGGTTAAGCAATCAAGTCTTAATATCTTGTTACATGATTATGAATTATTTTGAATGAAACCAAATGAATCCATTTCTGATATGTACACAAGATTCACATAAATTGTCACCTCTTTGCATGCACTTGGTAGGGAACTAAAAAATGCTGAAATGGTTAATAAGATTCTTCGTTGTTTACCGACTTCTTATGATGCTAAAATTACTATAATTACAGAGTCTAAATATCTAAACATTTATTCTATCGACAGTCTTCTGGGTTCACTCATTGCTTACGAGCAAGAGGTTAGTCAAAGAAAGATTGATGCAGGTGAACCACGAAAGAAAAAGAATATAGCACTAAAAGTAGAAGAGTCTGAGAGTGAACACTCACAACCTGAAGATGAAGACGATATTGCATTAATGACAAGACAATTCAGAAGTTTTCTGAAGAGGAAGCAGAAGAGATGCCAGCAATGGAATAGAGGTAAGTTTAACATAAATGGCAAGGTTTCTAATGAAGTGATTTGTTATGAATGCAGGAAACCAGGTTATATCAAGACTAATTGCCCAAAACTCAAAGCCACTCCTAACAAGGAGAAGGTAGAGGAAAAACCAATTGTAAAGAAGGGCAAGAAGAAGTTTCAAAGAGCTTTTTGGGCAGACTCAGCTTCAGATTCATCAAAGACTGAAAAGGAAGAAGAAGTCACCAATCTTTGCTTGATGGTAAATAGTCTTGATCAATCAGATCAAGAAGAGGTATGTGACTTAAGTTATGGTGAATTGTTTGAAGTTTCTGAACACATGCATGATGCATATAGGAAAATGAAAAAGATGCATGCTAGTGTAAGTTTAGAATTGGAAGAACTTAAGAAAGAACATGAAATCCTTAGGAAAGATCATGCTTTAATAGATGACAACCGCATGAAATTAATTAATGAATATGATGATCTGAATAAAAATCATGAGATTTTAAAATCATCATATGCTGATTTTGAAAAAGAATTTAAAAAATTTAAGGATGAATCAGAGAGCAAAATATATCGAATTAATTATGCAAATCGAATCTTGGAAGATATGAATTCATTTTATAAGTTGACAATAAAAGCTCTCAAGGATAATTGGATACCCCCCCAAACTTGAAGATTTTACAAATCCTAAATTTTATCCTAAATATATGGAATCCCTTAGAAGACAAACAAATGGTAGAAGACTTAGGAATACTTTTCCTAATGTTAAATGTAATAATTGTGGATTAGTTGGACATATAGCACACACCTGTACTTTGAAGATGAAATCTCATTTGGTGTGGAGACCTAAGATGCATAAACTTAGACATATAATACATGCATCTGATTATAAATTGCTAAAAGTGAACCCAAACTTGTTTGGGTTCCTAGGTCTAACATTTGATATTTTTGCAGGGTCGCTCTCACACAAGACCTCGTGGGAGCATATGGTACCAGGACATCGGATGTTCAAAGCATATAACTGGAGATACTGCTCAATTCATAATGTTGGAAGCCATGAGTAGAGGCAAGGTAACACTTAGAGATAACACCACAAAGAAGGTGATTGGATCAGGTATGATTGAAAACTTGAAAAACTTTTTTATTGACAATGTGTTGTTGGTTGAAGGATTAAAGCATAATTTGTTAAGTATAAGTCAGTTATGTGATAAGGGTTATAGTGTAAATTTTTTTCCTACTACCTGCATATTAAGCATAAATGGTAAAGATGTGTTGAATGGAAAGATGGTAAATAATATTTATATGCTAGATTTAAATTGCATTCATACTCCTACTGCCTTTTGTTTAAAAATTGTTTCTGATGAGTCATGACTTTGGCATAGGAGACTTTGTCATTCTAGCATGAAAAATCTTAGAAAGATTACCCAAAAGAATTTAGTGAGAGGTATACCAAAACTAGACTTTAATAAGAACCACCTTTGTGATGCATGTCAATTAGGTAAGCAAGTGAAGTCCTCTTTTCAATCCAATAAGGATCTTAGAACTAGTAAACCTTTGGAAATCTTACACATAGATCTTTTTGGACCAGTTGGAACTGTAAGTCTAGGAGGGAAGGTATACGGATTTATTATAGTATATGATTACATAAGATTCACTTGGGTTAGATTTTTATTTCATAAGAGTGAATCATTTGAGGAATTTAGAAATTTTTCGACTTAGATTCAAAGGAAATTAGGGTGTAAAATTATTTTAAGTGATCATGGAGGAGAATTTGAGAATGCGAGATTTGAAAATTTTTGTAAAGAAAAGGGAATTGATCATAATTTTTCTACAACTAGAACCCCTCAGCAAAATGAGATAGTCGAAAGGAAAAATGGAACATTAATAGAAGCCGCCCGAGCAATGTTGGCAGAAAACTCACTTCCTAGATATTTTTGGGCTGAGGCGGTTAGTACTGCATGTTATGTTCTAAATAGGGTGAATGTGAGATCCAATTTAAATAAAACACCCTATAAAATGCTAAAAGGGAGAACACCTAATTTGTCACATTTGCATGTTTTTGGTTGCAAGGTGTTTATTCATAATAATGGAAAATCTGCCTTAGGAAAATTTGATCCAAAGCTGATGAAGGAATTTTTATTGGATATTCAAGTGTTGGAAAATCTTATAGGGTATTCAACAAAAGAACTTTGGTCATTGAAGATATCACACATGTTGTATTTGATGAATCTAGAAATTTGGAAGAGCCAAATGTTGTTGAAGATGAGATTGAGGAAAACTCCCAAAAGATTGATAGAATAAACTTGGAAGAAAATGTTGAAGAGAATTTGGAGATAGAAAACTCTTTGCCTAGAGATTTTAGATTTTCTAAAAACTAACCAAGGGAATTGATTTTAGGTGAACCTAGTGAGGGTGTTAGAACTAGGCGTGGATTAAATAAGGAAGTCAATCATTCAGCCTTTATTTCAATAATAGAACCCACTAATATTGATCAAGCACTTTCTGATGAATTTTGAATTTTGGCCATGCAAGAAGAGTTGAACCAATTTGTAAGAAATAAAGTTTGGGAATTAACTTCAAGGCCAAAAGATCAAAGCATAGTTGGAACTAAGTGGGTATTCAAAAATAAAAATGAATGACTCAGGAATAGTCATTAGAAATAAGGCTAGATTAGTTGCTAAGGGGGTATAATCAGATTGAAGGAATTGATTTTGAAGAGACTTTTGCCCCTGTAGCTAGACTTGAAGCAATTAGAGTTTTGCTAGCCTTTTCCTATTTTTAAAGGATTCAAATTTATATCAAATGGATGTGAAAAGTGCCTTTTTAAATGGGATAATTGAAGAGGATGTTTTTGTAGAACAACCTCCAGGTTTTGAAAATTCTAAATACCCAAATCATGTATTCAAATTGAAAAAGCATTATATGGATTAAAATAGGCACCTAGGGCTTGGTATGAGAGGTTAAGCACCTTCCTACTTGAAAGATCTTTTGAAAAAGGAAGTGTGGATACAACTCTCTTTTTAAAGAAATTTGGAAAGGATATACTCATTGTTTAAAATTTATGTGGATGATATCATTTTTTGGATCTTCAAAAAAAAAATCTTTGTGATGATTTTTCTCTAAAAAAATGAGTAGTGAATTTGAAATGAGTCTAATGGGAGACTTAAATTATTTCTAGGCTTTAGCATTAAGCAACTTGAGGAAGGTACATTTCTTAGTCAAACTAAATATGTTAAAGACATCCTCAAAAAATATGAAATGGACAATGCTAAACCTGTTAGTACACCAATGAGTTCCTCAGTTCAGTTAGATAAGGACCTTAAGGGAAAATCTATTGATCAAAAGAAATTTAGAGGGATTATTGGATCTTTACTTTACTTGACTGCTAGCAGACCAGATATCATGTTTAGTGTTTGCTTGTGTGCTAGATTTCAATCTGATCCAAAAGAATCACATTTGACAGCAGTGAAAAGGATTTTAAGATACTTACTATGAACTCAGAACTTAGGAATTTGGTATCCAAAGTTTAGCTCTTCATTTGAAATTATTGGTTATTCAGACTCTGATTTTGCAGGCTGTAGAGTGGATAGGAAAAGCACTTATGGAACATGTCAATTCATTAGAAATTCATTAGTTTCATGGTCTAGTAGAAAATAAAATTCAGTGGCCCTATCTACTGTAGAAGCAGAATACATTGCACTAGGAAGTTGTGTGGCACAAGTACTTTGGTTAAAACAACAGTTGATTGATTTAGGATTAACTATAGGCACTATACCAATTTATTATGATAATACTAGTGTTATTTGCTTTTCGAAAAATCCTATTCAACATTCAAGAACCAAACACATTGACATAAGGCATCATTTCATAAGAGATCATGTATCCAAGGGAGAAATTGAACTTAACCATGTTTCAACAGAAAATCAACTTGCAAACATTTTTACAAAACCTTTAGCCTTTGATACTTTCAGTACATTAAGAACTAGGCTAGGAGTTATTGATTTAAATGCTTAGATAAAAATGTTTTTTTGCAAAATTGATATTTTGTTTTTGTTTTTGTGTTCATTGTATTTTTGTTTTGTTGTTTTTGTTTATTTTTGGTGTCTATTTAAGTGTGACTTGCATATTTTTATTCGTTTTTGTTTTGTGTGTGAAAATGAAAATTTGTGGTCATCATCGTCCGGGACGAAATTTTTTCGTACGGGACGATGTGTGTAAAATGACAAACTGCGTGATTTTGAACCGTCTTAAGAGCCGTTTTTAATGTAGTTCATTTGTACGATTGTCATGATCATCCAGGATGAAATATTTTTCAAATGACGGGACGATTGAATGCAGCAGTTGAATGGATAAGATAGTTTTTATTATGAACTTCGTCCGTAGGAACCTTTGGTTCGTCCAGACAAAAATATGTTGATTCATGGCGGGTGACGATTTTCAACTGCCATTAAAACGAGTTAAATTTTTTATCGTCCGTACGAACACGTGTTCGTTTGTACAATCATCTTGGTCAAAAGCCTGTATGAAAGGACGCTTCAAAAATTGTGTGTTTACAAAAAGTCGTTATTTTTAAACTCATTTGTCCGTCCATACGAGATATTTTCGTACGGGATGAATCAAATTCGTACGGGACGAACGAAAATTTCATCTGGTACGAACAGTCATTCTTCTTTAAATTAACAGCAGTTTTTGCTGAACAGTCACTTTCACACATCTCTTTCAAACCTTTCCACTCTTCAAATCTCTCAATGGAAAGTTCTAGCAAGCGCCAAAAGACCTTGGCTAAGGGTCCTCCAAGAAATACATCTGAAAACTTCCTTTCTAAAGCCAATGAAGAATCATTTGCTAGGTTTGTGTCTAAAAAAATCATCGCATCTAGAGTTCTCTTACAGGATCAATTGACTTTTAAGGTAATGCACTTATTTACCTCCACTCAATTTGGTTTGATCCTCACTTTAGTTTACTTCTACAATAGAGAAACCTTTCACTATTTCTTGGCAAACATGTCATTCAACTCCGACCATTCTGTCACAGTTCTTTTATTTTCAAAAAGAAAGTTGAAATCACCAAGGATGACTTTGGTATTTTTTTAAACTTAAGGACTGAAGGCTTCAGAGCACACACTTTAACCAACTCAAGTTTTGATTGGACTGAAGTTAATCGTGTGATTAGAGATAGGAGAATTAAGGATCATTTGCCTAAAGTTTCAACCTTAGTGCGTGATGCCCGTATCATCCAGCTTGTATTAAGAACTTCCATTATACCTAAAGCTGGTGATAGAGTCAACATCACTCCTCTTCTTTCTACTATTACCTACTTGATTATGACTAGACAACCTATAGATGAGGCCCAAATCCTAATTGACTACATTTATGGTCTCTCTGAAATTGGTCATATTGTTCATAAAAGAAAGAAGAACATAGCCTTAGGACATCTGATTGCTTATATTTTGGAAAATAAGTATAATTTAATTCATCCTAAATAAGATTTTGAAGAACCTCTCTACTACAACGACGCATCCTTTAGGGCTATCTTCAATAAGGACGAGCCCAGTCGAACTCATGTAGTTTTGAGTGAAACAGAAGAAGAAGTTGGACCTTCACATGCTGCTGAACCAAATTATCAGGATTTGGTTCAAAGATTTGAAAATTTAGAGGCTCATTTTGATCAAAAGTTTGATCAAATTGAAACTCACTTGCAGCAGCAAGATTTTCAACACAATCAGGATATGGGATTTATGCATAAACAAATAAATGCCATTAATTCCAACATGTTCACGATCAGTAGTTACTTCAACTTCTTTGGTGCAGCACCACCACCTCCTCCAGATCAGGGTCCATCAGAATGATTTGTTTAGTGTTTGTTCAGTGTTTTATTATAGTTCATGTGTTAGTGATTTTCTTTAGTTTGTTATTTTATTCTTGTCTTAGTTGTGTTACTATTGATATCTTAAACTTCAAATTGTAATAGCCTTATCGGATATCAATATATGTTTTCAATGTTTTGTTGATTAATGTTTTAAAAATGTGTGTTTGACTTTATGACATTCCTTTTTTATTTTTATCTTAATAGTGCTTTATTTAATTTGTAAATTAAAATTAATTTCATTAGAAAATATAATTTTTCTAAATTTAAGAGATGTTTATAACTTGATATTATTAGAATTTTTAATTCCATGTCTCTTATTTAGACTACATTACCTTTAATATTATTATTGCAATTTAGATATTTTCTTACTTTGTATTTCTCTTTTCAATTAGTATTTATGCACTTAGAAAAATTTGAAATTTTATATTATTAATTTTGGGAAAAATTCAATTACTCTTGAAAATTGTACAAATGTACAAAAATCAAAAGGTATGTGCAAAAAAATTGTAATGATAAAAAGAGGCACAAAATAAGCCTAAATTAAAAGATGCACAAAAAATGTGCCATAAAAAAAATTTGAAAAAGATGCACAAAAATGTGCCATAAAAATTGAAAAAGATGCGCAAAGCGCCACATGTGATAATTATTTCTTTCCAGACTCTTTTAATCTCTTAATTCAAATTGATCTAATGTTCATTTATAATTTATATTGAAATTTGAAATATAAATTTTTTTATTCATCCTTAGTGCAATGATTTTCTTTATATTCATGTCTAAATTGACACATGCCTTTGATAAATTCAATTTATTCTTTATGTTATATCACTTCTTAAATTATATGAAATCTTAAGTTTTTCTAATGTTTTGATTTTATTTGCTTACCTTATTTCAATCACTCTCAAGATTAAAATATCAAATGAATTTCATACTTCTGCTTACATTTCTAACATTCTTTTCTTCTTCACTTTTTTATGTTGTCAAAAAGGGGGAGAAATTATTTGTTGCATATATTTTCATGTTGCGTATGTTTTCGTAGTGTTTAATTTTTGTATGTGTGTTTTTTCGTAGTATTTGATTGTTTTCTTTGTTTTATCTTTTCTGTTGTTTTGTGTTTTAAAAAAAAAATTTGAAAAACAAAACTTTTTTTAAGTAATTCAAATGCCTCCTTATTTTCATGAGTTCATCAATTTAGGGGGAGTTTAGGAGATTCTTAGAACTTGAAATCCTACAAACAATAATTGTTTTGCCATCATCAAAAAGGGGGAGAATGTAGATAGAGTTACTATTTGCATGTTATATATTCTTGCAACTTGTATTATTTTGATGATTTCAAATATTATTATTTTATATATCTCCTAACACTTTTTTGGGAGATTTGTTTTTTGCTCTAGTGAGTACTAACATTTCAGGAAAATAAACTCCAAGCGATGAAGACTTCAAATTATTCATTTGTAAATTACAAGTTTTTGAAATGAGAGGGAGTGATTGTAATTGAGTGAAAAATCACAACACACACTCTTGGGGAATACTTTTTGTAAACTGATCGTACGGGACGAACCTGGTTCGTACGGGACGATCATGTCAATTAACCCCTTGAATGATCAATGGATCGAACATGCAAGTAGAAAATTTTCTAAGTCCTAATCGTCCAAGAAAAATTTAATATTCATCCCAGGATGAACGTCTCTGGATTCTCACCTTGCACTGTTCATCCAGACGAAAATTATGGTTCGTACCGGGACGAAGCTCTCTGTATGAGATAGTATAGGATGAAATTAATTTTCATCCCTGGACGAAACTCTCTGTATGCGATCGTACGGGACAAAATTAATTTTGGTCCCTAGACAAAACGCTCTGTATAAAATCATCTCAGGACGAAACCTGTTCGTCCCAGGATGAACTGAACCGACTTACGTCAGTTGGTTACATCCTGTAGAATTTTGGGAACCGACCTATGTAATAACAATTTTGTACCGGACGAACAAAGTTCGTACGGTACGATGAGCGTGTAAGAACATAGTTCGTACCAATATACATTAGGATCATTTCGGACACTTTAAGTAAAATCGTCCAGGATGATCCACGATCGTACGGGATGATCCACTGCATACAGAATTGAAAACTTGTAGTTTTTGGGCATATTTTCTTGTCTTTTGTTTATATACTTAAAATTATACTGCCACCCAATCTTTTTGCTTATTGATCTTCGTGCCTATTGGAAGAAGAGTAAAGGAGAGAGTGAGAGAGAGCAGTCAAAGAAGGATTTCTACCACTGGAGCTTGAAGGCTTTGCATTGTTTTCAAAGGTAAGATTTCCTACTTGTGATTTGAGATTACTTCACACTTTTTCTTTCTTCCTTCTAGATTTCTTGGGAAGAGATATGTCAAGGAGATCTGGTTCTCTGTCGACACTAGGAGAGTGTGAAAGGACGAAGTGTTCTCTGCCCACACTAGGAGAGTGTGAAAGGACGAAGGGTTCTCTGCCCACACTAGGAGAGTGTGAAAGGATGAAGGGTTCTCTGCCCACACTAGGAGAGTGTGAAAAGACGAAGGGTTCTCTGCCCACACTAGGAGAGTGTGAAAAGACGAAGGGTTCTCTGTCCACACTAGGAGTGTGAAAAGACAAAGGGTTCTCTGCCCACACTAGGTGAGTGTAAAAGGATGACGGTTCTCTGCCAACACAAGGGAAAGTGTAAAAGGACTACGGTTCTCTGCCGCACCGGGTAGTGGTGAAAAGAGTGTTTGTAAAGGCTTCTCTGCCTTTATGTGGGAGCAAAAGGAGAGACACTATTGGTATTAGTGCAATACTCAGAGGGTGCCTCTAGGGAGTGGATGTAGGTCTGGTTTAGACCGAATCACTATAAATCGTGTGTCTTTTTATTTTACTACTTTTATTTTCTGCTTTTAATTTTGTGTTTTAAAAATTTGTGGTTGAAAAACTTTTTATAAAAAATTTCATTAAAGTTTAATTTTGATTAAATTTATGAAAAGAGGGAAAAATTTTAACTACCAATTCACCCCCCCTCTTGGTAGCCTTGGGATATTAACTTAGGTTTAACAACCTATTCACTAGACTCAACACCTACGAGCAAAGTTTGGGTCAAAGACTTTTGGATGCAGGTCAAATGATAGTACTAAAAACTAAAGATACCGAAAGAGGTAGCTTAGTTCATGATGAAAGCAATAACTGGTCAAGCAAATTAAAAAGCTCACCAAAGCATAAGCATCAATAAAAGTGGAATAAAGATAAAAATGGTTAGAATATTAATATTTCTTCTAACGTTGTTTGCTTTGGATGTAGGAAGCCTGGACATATGAAAAATCAGTGCCCAAATTTGAGAACTCTTTCTGTAAAAGAAAAGAGTAAAGCAAAGAAAATTATAAACTAGAGAAATAATGAAAAGTAAAAAATTTCTTGGGCATATCTTGCTTCTGAATCATCTGATCAGGAGAAAGGTGATACTTAAATTGTTTTGTGTACTTTTTATGTTTGCATGTTTTATTTATTATTTTGTTTTTGTGATTTTCTATTTTTATTTATTTATTTTTCCTTTCTTTTCTTTTTTCATTAAATTTTTTATGTGTCTTTTCTGATCTAACACACCCGTTCATTTTTCTAAAAAATGAAAAACCTACCTCCTATTTTTTCTTGAATTCTTATGAAAATTGTCTTTGACTTCTCTAAAAACATTCAAAGGAAGGAAACTCATGTTTTTTTATTCTCAATCTTATTTTCCTAAAAAGGGTTATTCTAATTTTGATTTAAAATCTTTTTAATATTTTAAATTAGTTTTTAAAACTAAAATTTTTATCTCCCAACATTTTAATTATCACATATGGGTTTTTTTCAAGTTGTTGAATCTAACTCATAATTTTCTTAATCAAGAAATTCACTTTGTCAATAGGATGGATTTACTTTTGTTTTTAAGATTTCAGAAAGGTAGCATGCTCAAAAAATTGGCCAATGATGCCAAAAATAAAAGATGCGCAAAGATGTTAATTTAAAAAAAAAAGGAATACACAAAGTAAATTAAAAATTAAAAGATGCGCAGTGCGCCAACCAATTGTCAAGAGGCATAAAATGAGCCATAAAATTTAATGCTTACCATTCTTGTACTTCTTAAAGCTTAAGAAAACCTTGATACTTTTGATACTTGATTTTAAAATTCTTGATTCCTGATTCAACAATTCGTGCATTAATCTTCTATTAGATATATTTTTTAGAATAAGTTTTGAGAAATAATTGTTTTTTTCTCTAATTTATTCCATGATTTAGATATTAAATTAAAAAGTTTTTTAGCCCTTTAAAAATAGTAGAGTTTGAATTATCAAATTATGAATTTCTAATATTTTCTAGGCTATGCGTTATCAATACAATTCTACTAAGTTTTTTATTAAAAGAGGTAACTTTCTCATTTTAAGAATATTTATTTTGTTCACTAGATCAGGGATCGTTCTTGTCTTTTAATCATTTTGTTCTTATTGTTTGTGCCCATTCTCTTTTGAATAATGTCAAAGGGGGAGAACATACTATTGAATTTATATCCTTTTCATTTTTTTAAAAAAAAATTAAAAACAATAAATTTTTTTTATCTCCCCTATTTTTAAAAGTTTTATTCTAGTGAGGGGGAGATTAGGAGAAAATGTTTTCTTCTTTGCTAATTTAAATAGCAATGTTTGTCATCATCAAAAAGGGGGAGATTATTGATTATTGCGGATCTGTTTTCATGGTTTATGATTTGGATGATAGCAAACACTCTTATTTCACTACGACGGCCTTATTAACTGATATTTTAGGTTCACAGGATCAGACTGCAATTTGGAATCAGCTCAAGATTAGGTAAACTAGGTCTGAGACAGTTTGTACCCTTCTTTCCTTTCTTGAGTCTTTTGTAATTGGTGTGGCTCCTGAAGCTATGTAACTTTGCACATACATACCTTGGAAGATTTTCTAACTGCTCCATAGAGTTTATTGTTTTTGGTAACATCGTCCGGGATGATCCTAATATCGGCCTAGACGATCGGTTCAAAAATAGAAACCCTGATTAGGGCATCATCCTTGTTAAGGCATTAAGCAGATCGTCTTTGACGATACTTGTTTTGGCCAAGACGATAGGCTCAATTAAGAAAGAATTAGCCGCCATGATCAGTTTAGGTATTCTTTATTTTAGAAAATCGGCTAGGATGATATCCACATCGTCCAGGATGAACTAACTCAATTATGCCTAAATTAATCTAGTATCTATGGAAAGCATTAAAGGCGGCCGGGCCGATCGCTGGATCGACCAAGATGATGGCCTGGACGATTAACATCGATCAGCATCTATCTAGGGTGATGTTTACGACAGTTGCGCTTGGTTTTAAATTAATCATCCATGACGATATTGTATCGGCATGGACGATGTAACCAATTTTCTTTTGATCTTATCAAATCGTCCCGGGCTGATTGAGCTTAATTTGTACTGATCGGCCAGGATGATATTCCTATCAACCTGGATGATAAAGTCGGCAAATTGCATTAATGAGCTCATTTTGATATCTTCTATTTAAGCTATTGACAAAGCACTTTTGTAAGTGTCTTTGGCAGTCATTGTAGCTTTATTCTTTTGGGGAAAACTTCAAGAGAGGGCTTGAAAGGGAGTGAGGAACGGGTGAATTCTAAGAGAGGGAGAAGATCCTATAAGGGTGGACTCAAGGGATTGTGGAGGGGGATTCCACACGGTTGCTACGGCAGGCTTGCACCTTAATACAGTCAGATTCAAGACTTGTCTTGAGGAAAGTTCACAGAAGAATAAGATCTCTTTGGTGTCAAAGAACCCGACGACTCCGCCTAGATGTGTGGGCTAAATGAGAGACACTTAATTTAGTGCAATATTTGGAGGGTGCCACCATGGAGTGGACGTAGGTCAAGATTTGATTGAACCACTATGAATCTGGTGTGTTCTTTCCTTTATTATTTCCGCTTTTAATTTCCGTATTGTGTTTTCTTTGTGGTGAATCTTGGTTTGTGTTTTTGATCGAAAGATTTATTTTAAAATATTGATTCACCTCTTTTTGGTTAGCCTTGGGGCCAGTTCATAAAGGCCTAACATCCCTAATAAAATTTTAGGATCTATTTTCATGGATTATGATTTTGATGATAGCAAATACTTTTATTTCTCTATGACTGTCTTTTTTATTGACATTTCAGGTCCACAAGATCAGACTGTAATTTGGAACCAGCTCAAGATTGGGTAGACTAGGTTTGAGTCAGTTTGTATCTTTTTCCTTTCTTGAGTCTATTATATTTAGTGTGGCTCCTGATACTATATAACTTTGCACACACATACCTTGGAAGATTTTTTTTCTGTTCCCTAGAGTTTATTATTTTTGGTAACATCATTCGGGACGATATCTATATCGACCTGAACGATTGATTCAAAAATAGAAATCCTAATTAGGGCATCATCCTTATTAAGGCAGCCTTCATTAAGCCAATTATCATGGACGATAAGCTCAATTAAGAAAGAATTAGCCACCATGATCAATTTAGGTATTCTTTATTTTATGATATCGACCATGAAGATCTAAACATTCTCCTTGAGAATGAAGCACATTTATGCCTAAATTAATCTTGAAATTATGGAACATAATTAAGGCTGATTGATAAGATCACATTGGACAGGCCGATCGCAGGATCTGCTGGGACGATGTCCTGGATGATTAACATCGGCCAGACTCTATCCAGGCGATATTCAGGATGATTGTACTCGGATTTGAACTAATAGGCTAGGGCGATATTGTATCTGCCTGGATGATGTAACAATTTTCTTTCGATCGTCCTAATTCTTCCTAATTGATTGAGCTTATTTTTTAATGATCGGCCAGGATGATATTCATATCGGCCTAGACGATAAAGTCGATAGGTTACATTAATGAGCTCATTTTAAGATCTTCTATTTAAGCTTTTGATAAGGCACTTTTGTAAGTGTCTTTGGCAGCCGTTGTAGCTTCATTCTTTTGGGGGAAACATGAAGAGAGAGGTTGAAAGGGAGTGAGGAACGGGTGAAGTTTAAGAGAGGCAGAAGATCCTGTGAGGGGGGACTAAAGGGAGTGTGGAGGGGGATTCCACACGGTTGCTCCGGCAGGCTTACACCTTAATACCATCAGATTCAAGGCTTGTCTTAAGTGAAGTTCACAGAAGAAGAAGATCTCTTTGGTGTCAAAGGACCTGGTGACTCCGCCGCACTTGGGAAGGTGGAAGTGATTTTGTAAGAGGTTCTCCGCCTAGCTGTGGAGGCTAAAGGAGAAACACTTAGTTTAGTGCAATACTCGGAGGGAGCCTCCGAGGAGTGGACGTAGGTCAAGGTTTGATCGAACCACTATAAATCTTGTGTGTTCTTTCCTTTATTATTTCCACACTGTGTTTTCTCTATGGTGAATCTTGATTTGTGTTTTTGATTGAAAGATTTATTTTAAAATATCGATTCACCCCTTTTTGGATAGCCTAGGGACTAGTTCATAAGGGCCTAACATCCTTAACTAACTTTCAAGTGGTATCAAAGCGGGATTCATAAAATAAGTTTTTTTAAAAGTTTTTGAATTTTGATCCATAGCTAATTTTTGTAATCATAATTTTGCAGAAGGTTATTCAATCACTATACCACCTTTATTTGACAATATTATTTTTGATTTTTGGAAAATTTGCATATCAACTTTCTTGCAAGTAATTGATTTTTAAATGTGGCATATGATTTTAACTGGTTATTCTTTGCCATCACGTGTTATAGATGGAATCAAAACTGATATTTCTTTTAATCAATGGAATAAGGAAGAACAAATTAATGCTCAATTGAATGCAAAATCGTTAAACTGTTTCTTTTATGCTTTAAATTCTGAAGACTTTATGTTAGTTTTTCATGAGCACTACAGGTAAGGAAATTTGGGATAAATTACACACCATATATGAAGGCACTAGTGAAATCAAGCAATCCAAGTTGAATATTTTAATGCATGATTATGAATTATTTTGCATGAAATCTTATGAATCGTTCTTAGACATGTATACTAGATTTAGATAAGGAGTTTTCAAACTTTGAAAAAGTCAATAAAATTCTTCGTTGTCTACTTGATAAGTTTGATGCTAAAGTTATTGCTATTTTTGAATCAAAGAATTTGAATGAGTATTCTATTGATAATTTGATTGGCTCACTCATTTGCTATGAGCAAAGTTTGGGTCAAAGTCTTTTTGATGCAGGTAAAATGATAGTACTAAATGCTAAAGATATGGAGCAAAGTGGCTTAGTTGGTGATGAATGTGATATCTTGTCAAGCAAATTAAAAAGCTCACCAAAGTATAAGCCTCAACAAAAGTGGAATAAAGGTGAAAATGGTAAGAATGATAAGATTTATTCTGACATTGTTTGCTTTGGATGTAGGAAATCTGGACATATGAAAAATCAATGCCCAAATTTAAGAACTCGTCCTGGAAGAGAAAAGGATAAAGCTAAGCAAATTATAGAAAAGTCTAGTAATGTAAAGCAAAAAATCTCCTTGGTAGACCTGGTTTTTGAAGCATCGCACTAGGAGTAGGATGGTGTTTAAAAGCCTTATTTATTTTGTGTTATGTTTTAGTTTTTTTTTTTTTTTTTGTAGTGTTTTCCTTTCTTTTCTTTTTTCCTTTTTCGTCTTGAGTATTGTATTTTTTGTGAAGTTTTCACGAATCAACACACACATATCACTTTTTTAAAGATCTTTTTTTTTAAATGAAAAATCTATCTCTTATTTTTCTTGAATTCTTAGGTAAGTTGTGGTTGACTTCTCTAAAAATAGTCAAAGAAAGGAAACTCATGATTTTGACTCTCAATCTCTGTTTCCTAAAAGAGGTTATTCTACTTTTGATTTAAAATCTTCATCATGTTTTAAATTGGATTTTGAAACTAAACTTTTTCATCTCCCACATTTTATCTATCGCATAGGAATCTTTTGTAAGCTTTTGTATCTATATCATCATTTTCTTAATCAAGTAATCCAATTTGTCAATAGAATGGTTTTACCTTTTCTTTTAAAATTTTAGAAAGGTGGCATATTCTAAAATAAAAAACAAATTGGCCAATAACACCAAATAAAAAAAATGGCTAATGACGCCAAATTAAAAAAGATACACAAAGTGTATCAAAAAGTAAAAAATGCGCAAAGTGCGCCAAAAAACTGATAAGATGCATGTTGGTGGAATTTTGAAAACATATTTTAAAAATATTAGTTTTCTTTGGGACTTAAAATTGAATTCTAAAATCGAATTGTCTCGTTAGAAAAAGTATATCACCTCGAGAGGTGAAAATAAAATTTCATAACGGTATTCAGATTTAGAATTATAAAATTCATCTTGAATATCATGACCGGATGCTAAAGAGAACTTCATATGGCCCCGAAGGGTCAAAATGAGGTTCAACTGAATATCCAGCTACAATATTCAAGAAGTGTGATCGTTAGGTTCACATTCAAAGCCTTATCAAAGAAAGATGTATCTCCCCCCGAAGGGGGAAAATATCATTCGATGATAATTCTTTGAATATGATAACAATGATCACTAATATTTTAAGTTTTCCCAAAGAAATCCAATTGAGTTTTGAAAAATCAATTTTTAAAATCAGGTGCGTGTGTGGTTCTAAATCTCCTACGAGCGCAAGCCCTCGTAGTTAATTACATCGTAAGAAAACAAGGTCTCCTACGAAAACTCTCGATTGAAAATAATGGCAAAAATTTTGTTAGAATTTCTAGGAGTGATATCAAAAAGAGAAGTGAATTTTTGGAAACTCAAAAGGGAATGGATCAAAATTGAGCACTTATTAACATAATCAAATGGAGAAGAGTAGGGGACACTTTGAGATTCTGGAACCATCCGGAAGTGTCCCAACTTAATCTAAATGTTGGGCTTTATGTTTTAGGATTGAAATGAAGCTTTAATTAGAGTTGAGTATTTTATTAGAAATTTGGGATTAGATTCCCGAAGTTTGGGGTCTTATAATCAAAGATCTGCCCCGGATCCTAAATCTATTCTGGACACTGGACCACAGTCGTCCGATCCTAACTAATGCAGTGCAAAACCTGGACTTACCCCGGCCTGGATTGGGGAGCCAGCTAACCACCTAGTCGATTTAAAAAAGATGAGTCCGGTCTTTTATGAAAGAGTGGTAGGGACGTTGTAATTAAAGTTTTGGAGAGTTGGGGCCGACATCTAGAGATTTTCCTAATTGGCCCCTTGGACTTATGTTGGGTGCTAAAATGCTAAGGACTATGAAATTAAAATTTTGACTCTTTAATTTGTATCTAATGCAATGCATGCTGGTTAACAACCTCAAATCGAATATGCTTGAAATTTTTTTTTAAAAACAGGCTTATAAAATAGTTTTTTAAAAGACTGGACTTCCCCAGGTCCGGCACCTCGTCCTCATAGGATCGACTATCCGGACTCAACCCGCAGGCGGGAAAGGGACTTAAAGCAAGGAACGAGTAATGCAAAAATATGCATGCGACCCCGGGGTCGATCCCCGGCAATACCCCTAGATTCGTTATCTTTCTATGTTATTTAGACTCACTAAAAATTTTTAGACTATTAAAAATTAGAGTAGAAAAATATCACACCCCACGAGCCTCACGTATCCAGGCGAAAATAATAGAACGCATGCAATCGCCAAAAAACTAGTAAAAAACAAGTAATCCTAAAGGCAATCAAATCAATACATCAAATACAAATTAATTTAATAAATGTCCATAGGCAGAGTTTTGCCCTTGCTTATTACAAACCAGAATATTACAGAAAGTAAGAGGCCGGGCACCACTGACAACAACCCGGATTCTAAACCTAGTAATGACGCAAGTTATTTTGAGTGGTATACTCTCAATCTTCAAATTCAAATCTCATCTCATTCTTCTTTGGACTCCTTTTCTTCATCCTTTTTGGAAT